>OU015495.1:118858886-119356386 GCA_907164885.2 Dolomedes plantarius
ATAATAATTATAGTACAGTTAAATACGCTCCTATTCAGGGCTGCACAACATACGGTCTGCGGGCCACATGCGGTCCACCAGCCTTTTCTAAAGATGCATAATATTATAAATCTAAAAAATATGGAATATTATTTTTAGATTTATAATGTTACGAAAGAAATTTACAAAGAAACAAATATAAGTATTTACTTCATTTTTAAAATAATCGGCATATGTGTATTTATTTTTTTTTTAAGATAAATATTTTTCGCTTTTCCATCTATTTTAATCTCTTCCGGCCCGCAGTAGCTTTCCATAAAGTAATATGGCCCTCATCACATTTCGAGTTGTGCAGGCCTGTTCTAATTTTACAGAGAAGATCTCAATAATTAGTTTTTCAAGAATGACGAAGAATAAAAAAATATTTGCGTAAAGAATACTGAATTTTTTTTAGTAATGAATTGTGATAGATCTTTTTTACTGCAGGCTATAAACATCTAGTTATACTAAAATATCGACACAAATTTTCTACCAAACAAAAGATTCCTTTTTCAGTCGGTAGATGGCGGGAATGGAATTTAAATCGAAAGTATCTCTTGCGGGCAAAAATTACTTGACGATATTCATTCACTATGGTATATAATTAAATCACTACTCTTACAACTCAATGACACATAGACCAGTTTTAAATCAACGTGCCGTATTCTGCTTACATTCATCTTATGGGCATTGCTTGCTCACTTGTAGGGTATTTTGCTGGAGGGAATTAAAAAGAAATTCCTCGAGTTTAGTCGTTTATAAATGTTTTAAAATATACCAGGCTTGAGGGTAGTTACATAATGTTCATATTACTGAAATTTGGGAAGGAGGGAGTTTACTTAACCGTTTAAATTTTTCAATACTCACTTGTCATGCCTTATTAGAATGTCTGCACGTTTTCGTTCTCATTTTCCTACCAGCGATAGCCGTAGAATAGATATTTAAGCGAAAACTACCGCCTCCCCTCAACAACACCTGCGGCAAAAGCAATTAGCGCTTTAGAAGACTGTATGCGAGACTCCTACTGAAACTTCATGAACTCTCTTCGGAGGATTCGAAAGAAAAAAAAAAGGCAACTGACTACAAGGCGAGTTGTGGTTGTATTATTAATGGTACAGAAAGAGAGTTGCCCAGGTTCATTAAAATTATCCCCTCGCATAAATATTCCAATGCAGATATTAATTTAACATTTTAAAAGAAAAGTTCGATTTGTTACGATTACATATTCTTTATAAGTTGGGGATAATTGTGTTTTACCCTCGAAACACCTGGAGAGTGTTAGAAAAATTTTCTACATTAGACCTTATGTGAAATAGTCTAGTAGATCACACGCAATTTAATATTCTTTATTTGTTGAGGATAATTGTGTTTTTTCCATCAGAACACTGCAGAATGTTAGAAAATTTCTCTTCGTTAGACCTTGTGTGAAATAGTCTAGTAGATATAACACAATTTAATATTCTTTATTTGTTGAGGATTATTGTGTTTTTCCCTCGAAGCACCTGGAGAATGTTAGAAAATTTCTCTTCATTAGACCTTGTGTGAAATAGTCTAGTACAGGGGTGTCAAATTCAAAGGCTACCTTTGGTCAAACAAACAAGGTTTATCTATAGGTGGGCCGCAAAAAAATCAATATTAATAGAAACGTAGGTTTATTTACCTAATTACAGTATATTCAACATAAATATATGCATTTTGTTTAATAATAGCAAAAAAAAAGAGTATCATTAAAAAAACATTTAGCGAATTCTTCCTATCTTATTATAATTCTGCGTCGCTTATTTTATTATATATTATTGTGTGCCAATATATTGGCCGAGCCGCGAGTTTGACACCCCTGGTCTAGTAGATATAACACAATTTAATATTCTTTATTTGTTGAGGATAATTGTATTTTTCCGTCAGAACACTGCTGAATGTTAGAAAATTTCTCTTCGTTAGACCTCGTGTGAAATAGTCTAGTAGATCCCACGCAATTTAATATTCTTTATTTGTTGAGGATAATTATGTTTTTTTCCCTCAAAACACCTGGAGAATGATAGAAAATTTCTCTTCGTTAGACCTTGTTTGAAATAGTATAAGGTAATAGTATAAGTTTGAAATAGTATAGTAGTAGATCTCACGCAAATTAATATTCTTTATTTGTTGAGGATAATTGTGTTTTTCCTCGAAACACCTGGAGAATGTAAGAAAATTTCTTTTCGTTAGACCTTGTGTGAAATAGTCTAGTAGATCTCACGCAATTTAATATTCTTTATTTGTTGAGGATAAGTCTAAACTTATAATCGACCCGCCGTGTAGGCATCCAACCTGTTTTTGATAACTTGGTCGTCGCTTGGAGCACATCCCTCGCTCCGACACTTGGTTGCAACTAAATTGGTAACTACGTTACTCTCCCATACTTCAATTTGGCTACCAAACCCAGGTCTCTGTCAGTGACCTGGTAGTCCACCGCAACTATATCGAGTCGCCCCATAGAGCCAATCCTAACAACCCTAACAGTAATACATTACAACAATAAATGAGCCAAAACGCTATTAACACAATACTTTATTCAAATGGTATATACAAAACACATAAATACAGTGGGTTACATCGAGATAAATAAACATAATTAAGCATGAGAGCTTAGGTATCATACATAGAATATAAGATAAGTTTGACAAGACTTAGTCCTGATGGACGTGATAGTCCATCAGATCTTTAACGATTTTATTCACTACTCGGCTGCAGTAGTGATCGTTAAAGAATTTATGTTTGGTCCAGGTATGGGCATTCCTTGGCAGGTTACTTCTATGAACTTCAAAATTACTGCAATCGAACAGACAGTGCTCGACTGTCTGTTCCTCCCCACAATTGCAACTATCCGTCTTCCCAAAGAACTTGGCCTGGTACTGTCCAAAGCAGCCGTGTCCAGTGATCGCCTGGTTCTTCAGGAAGTCCCCTTGGACTCTGTCCAGACTTACTGTCTGGAAGATCTCATAAGTATATCTGCCTTTGGTGGAGTTGTTCCACCTTTCTTGCCATTCCTTTATGGCTTCTTTCAATAAAATGCCCTTTAGTTGTCTTCTTGTTCTCTTGTAAGTATTATTGATAGTGGGTAATTGAGTCGCTTTCTTCGCGACTTCGTCCACTGCTTCATTTTTGCTGTTTCCAGCATGGGCTTTCACCCAATGCCAGGAAATGTCTAGTCCTTGGTTTGTTATAGTCTTTTTAAGATTATCTACCAACTGGCATTTGTAACTCTTCGATTTGAGTGCTTGGAGGGCACTCATGGAGTCGGTATAAATATCGAACTCTGCTGTTCGAGTTCTTATCGCGTCCTCTATGACCATCTCTATTGCTCTTAACTTCGCTTGATACGAGGAACTATGGTTTGAGTTCCTTTCCATAGCTTCATATATTTTAGTTTCCCCTTTAAACTTAATCATACCAGAGCCGACTCTGTCTTCCATTTTCGATCCATCTGTGTAGTACTGGGTACTATACTCCGGCTCGAGCCTGGTTGACCAGTCGATGCTGCTGATATTCTCAACTAAGTGTATGTTGTAATTTCGTACCTCGCAGCTATTGCTGTCGAGGGTTATCCCATTTATTACGTGTGAGCCATTTTCTTTCGTTATTGAATGGAGAGTTTTCTCCATTCAGGATAATTGTGTTTTTTCTTCGAAGCACCTAGAGAATGTTAGAAAATTCTCTTCGCTAGATGTTATGTGAAATAGTCTAGTAGATCCCACGCAATTTAATATTCTTTATTTGTTGAGGATAATAGTGTTTTGCCTCGAAACAACTGGAGAATGTTAGAAAATTTCTCTTCGTTAGGCCTGGTGTGAAATATAGTCTGGTAGATCACCCGCAATTTATTCGTGCACAATTATATCGCACAATTTATTCATTAATGTTCGATGATGTATTAACAGTAGGGGTTATTCAGCACCCGAGCACCGCATCAATAAATTCCTAAGCTTAACGCGGGAGTCACGTCAGTCGAATTAATATTCGGAAGTATGTTAGTAATAATGATAGTGATAAACTTTGCACTTTATGAAACGCATAAAATACTGTGCTTGCACCTAGAACTATGCTGCAAATATAATTTATTTTCAACAAGGTATTCACATTTTAGCAGTGCATGCCATTACGGTCTTAAGGTTGAATTTGACCTTATATATAAAGTCCTTATTTATATCTAAATAAACTGGGGCAATCCAAAATTTGATATGACCATCATACTTTTTTTCTGTCAGAAACGTGTTCTTGATTTAATGTTAGAGGAAAAAAAACAGAAAGAAAAACAATTGATGCTTATTATTCATGTTGGATTTCTTTATTCAATCTCGATTCCTAGAAACGAGAACTAACACCCATCAAGATGAATAGTTTAAAGACAACTTAGAATTGAATCCTTTTACTGGAAAGAGTTACAAAAACTTGAAGTTTCACAATGCAAACTTCTCCCAGAACTCGGCCTGTTGCATTTGGGAGCGTACAGGGTGGGTGGTAGGGAGGAGTACAAAAGGTGAGTCCGAATTGCGTTAGTAAAGGGAGAACAAGATGCTCAAGGTTCATTAAATATGTACCCCTTAATAAATATTCGAGTGCGAAGGGAAAATTCAATATTTTAAGAAAATTATTTCTTCCTATTTTATTTACCTGGACGAGCAGATAAATGCATGATTTATCAGCAATAGTGCAAAATAAATTTGAATTCTAAGTTAGGATATGCGTATGAAGTATTTGTTTCAGGTTTTTTTTTTTTTTTTTGACTAGTAGTGGTTGTATCTCGAATAACTGTTGCAATGGAAAGGTTGAAACACATGGAAAATATGTTGTTATGTTTTTGTTACTTATGGCAGTTTTGGAACTTAATCATTATACTTGCAGTCGTGACTGCTGGCCATTTATTTAAGGGGGCACCGTAAAGGTGACCAGAATTACTCCTTACAAGCCGGTTCCATAATTTAGAATCGAATCAAGTGCCGAGACCGGAACACTTGACCCAGCACCTCCAGAGGTAAATTTGAGAACTTGGAGGACTTTGCAGCCGCGACGGATTTTACGTGAACCAGCTGACATTAGTGTACACGGCGATGGATTTGCAGTGACGGGCATCGAAACAGAGACGTTCAGATCACTAGCCCACGGCCCTTGCCAACTGGACCATCGTGCCCAGTTGGATGGAAAATATAAACTGATAAAAGTTGCAGTATTAATTTAACACAATGGAAAACGTGTATTATTAATACAAGACTTCCATTTTACTAGTGAAACCGCAACTGTGGTTCTTTGCTCTTATTCAAAACTTTTTAGAAGCTAGATAACGATTCTATTAGGTTTCACAAAAAAATAGAGGAATAAAAAATTCACGTATTTTATAGACAATTTAGAAATATCAAATTCAAAATTTACAAAATTTAAAGGGAGAAAGAAAAATAAATTTACACAGAATGGGAAAAATACATTTCTCGCAAACATAAATTTACGTAGCTATAACATGGCTTCCGTTTTCAAGCAAAACAATCTGCTTAAATTTTGCTTGCAAGAGAGAAATATATAACCAGAATTACCTAGAAAAGGCCTGAAGTGTTTAATGATATTCGTGAACAGTTTCCTAATGATGTTGCGATAACTAAAAACTTAAGAAACCAACACTGAACGTAGAAGATGACTTAAGTATCAACATGAAATGAATATTAGAGGTGATATTACTTTACATTAAACCAAGCAAGATATACATAACGAAACAACAATGGGATGAAGAGATTGCAACTACGGAGGATAAAAGACGTTCAAGTCTTTGACTGGACACTTATCAAAGAACCAAAGAATGAAGTTATGAATTTTACAGATGGTTCAAAAATTGATGGAAAAGTGGGAGCTGGCGCTATCAGATGCGAAAAAGGGCACAAAGCCCCATCACTAATGGTAGAGGCTATCGGACAACTCATCGTCCTATACTACAGAACTACATGCAATAAAAATGGCAATACTGTATGCAAGCGTTCTAAAAATAGATAAGATAGACATCTACACAGATTCAAGAAGTGCGCTGCAGGCGCTCCAAACCTTTCAGGACAAAGGTGAAGATGTACTTCACATCAAAAACCTAATAAAGGACAGTAACTTCGACATTACTTTCCACTGGATCAAAGCCCATGTTGGGATTTTTCAGAATGAAGAAGTAGACAGGCTGGCGAAGTCACCACACTACCGAACATATCGGCGCATTATAAATAATCCAAACAGCAACTAAAGAAATTGTTGCACAATGAAGCACTTAGCTCCTGGCAGGACAGGTGGGCTTCCTCGGACAAAGGAAGAAGAGCATACGAAATAGTACCCAAGTTCAAGGTTGACCGACTCTTAGGTAATTTTTGGACAAACCAGGCCATAACGGGCCACGGCAGCTTTGGTGTTTATCAACAGCGTTTCTTCAACAAGACGGACCAGTGCGTCTCCGGACAATTTCAAACAGTTGAGCACTGCGTGCTTGAGTGTCCAGAATTCAACGAACAATCTACCTCCAGGAGAAAATATACACGGACTACTACAGCGTCAAAGTAATAAACGAAATTGTAGAAAAGCTAATGGATATACACTATCCATATTCTGTTCACGATCAGCATCAATAATTACTCTCTTGTTTCTCTTTGTTACTATATTTCATATGCTTGTACATTTTACATTGTTCTCTTTGTAATATATTTGTAATTCCTTATTGTTTTCAAACTGCAATGAAAATTTAATAATGTAACCATTCTTTACACAAGTTGTAGATAGTTTGTATTCATTTAACACAGTACATGACTGTTGTACAATTGTAACTTTGTAAATATTTAAAAGTTTTCCAATAAAGTCTTTTTGTTAGGGCAAAGGATGAGTGGAGAGCATCGTAGATGGTGGTTGCCTAAGGGATATTTCCCGCGGGTTTATCATTTCAAGGTGGGTTGAAATTAAAGTTAAGAGGTGGCAAAATTGGGGATCGGGCTCCTGGATGCTCAGGTGCGCGGAGCGTTGCGGCTAACCTGCGTTGACTAGGATTCACTGGTTGATCGGTCGTACCGGGTGGGTTTGCGTCGAGCGATTGGTTGTCAGTACATTTCAGCATGCCTCACGGCAGGTCAGGTAAACTTTTTCATTTACATTAAACCAAGCAAACAACTTACACTGCACAACTACTGTGAGAAATGATTCTTATGTTCTTATACATACAATCGTTTCTCTCTCTAATAACAATTATTTTATATATCACATGCTTAACGTTGAGAATTTTTTATACAGGGGTTATCAGACTTTCGAAGTGTCTGGATAAAGTCACTGTAAGACGAATACACATTAACTTCATCAGATCTACCAAACATCGAACCTAATCCTAAAAGTTTTTAAACTTCTCGGAAAACTTACATCAATCTACTGGTGTGGAAAATATATACAGCCTTCTTGAAAGAGATCGTTTACCTCTCCCCTCCCACACACATTGACTCTTCTTTTCAGCACCTACGGGGGTCATATGACCATGATTCCAGAGTTCGTTCTTTGTGTTAGTTAGTTACTTTTGTAGCAGCGTGTAGAATATTCTATTATTAAATGTTCGTGTGTTCTATTTCAGCATTCTTATTATGTGAACTATACTTTATTTTAATTTAAAAAAAATCCGAGATGAGTTTGAAAAGAATGTTAAATTCTTTTTAATAATATGCTGAATACCTACATATTAGAAACTGAACAAAACACTGAAAGTGAAAAACAGAATGTCTGCATCAGTAAACACCATTAATGTGCAAAGTAAAAGCGCCCGCTAGGCCTGAAGAATGCTTGAGGAGCCTAAATTATATGAGCTGATATTGTACAGTATATCGTAATTCGAAGGATGAACTCTGAAGGATGTGTATTGCTTTCGCTTTATTACAAGTCAGGAACTACCCTTAGCGTATAAAAAATGCGAGTTTCAAAACGAAAAGGTGTTTTCACGATAAAAATAACTCATTATTTTTGTAATTTATAAATGACTGACAAACAACTAATTGATTAACATTGTAGGTCAGCCAATATATTTCTTTACGAAGGGTAATTAAAGCTTTCGTTTCGTAATTCTGTGAATTTTACTATACAGAAAAGTAGTTATTCGTAAAAGTTTTCAAACACGGTTTTTTGGAGACATTAAATATCTTAAAATCGGGAGTAGCATTTCAACACTTACTCTGTGAATCTTCCATCATTTTCAAAAGGTTTAGAGAACAGAAGTAAAATGATTAATGAGATTAGAGGAAAACGTAGTTGTCCATATGATGTCGATGCAAAAGAAAAGATGAAACAATCTTTAACAATCAAAAGTATCCAGACGGCTTAAAGGATTGTAATATGATTTGAGATATTAATCCTTCAAAATGTTATCCCTATATGTTTCTAGAAACCTCACACAGCCAAATATTCTTTTAGAATTCTATTTGGGAATCTGGTTAAAAGTCGCCACCTGGTATTAAATTATAGTATTATTAATGAGTATTGTTTTTTATTAAAGCAACTACTGTGGAAACACAACGCAGAGAACTAAACATGCCTTAAGTTGTGAGATATACAGAGTGTCTTAAAAAACCTTGACACATTTTAAAAACTTATAAAAAAAGTATACAAGGTAGGAACTGGAAATTCACAGATGTGTTACCGCATATCTTAGAGTTTTTTCCTGCGTTAAAAAAGTTCAACAGAGGGCGCTAGTTGTTCCGTGAAAGCGAAGTTGTAAAATGGCTATTTTTCTGTCCCACGCATTTCTTATTTACATACCAAAATCATTTGGTAACGTGTTGCACCGTCTCATTGGGGTGTGATTGTACGAGACTGTTTAAATGAGGAATTTCCAAACATGCGGATTGGACGAGATGGCCCCATCCATTGGCCGCCTCGATCTCCAGACATTACACATCTCGGATTTTTTTTCTTTGGGGATTTTTCAAAGACAAAGTTTATTCAACAAAAGTGAACAGTCTTAAAGAACTCAAAAAACGCATAATTGCTGCAATTTCATGTGTTACGGAATCCATTTTGCAACGCACATAGGCTGAAATGGATTACCGACTAGATATTCTCCGTGCCACAAAAGGAGCACATATTGAAATTTATTGAATATCTCTCTATTCTAAAAAAAGTAACTGCCACCGCTGTCAAAAGCTTGTCACGCTATCTCCTCCGAAACCTCTGGGGTTATGG
The DNA here is from genome assembly GCA_907164885.2 of Dolomedes plantarius. Lineage (NCBI taxonomy): Eukaryota > Metazoa > Arthropoda > Arachnida > Araneae > Dolomedidae > Dolomedes > Dolomedes plantarius. Next base: position 118,868,112 of record OU015495.1, read on the forward strand.
GGGTCAAGAGCGATACCAATGGATGCAGAAAAATGAGGGGACCAAAGTAAGACATGTCTCATCTTCGTCGGACTTTACGTTTTTTTTATTTTATGTTTTGTGGGAAAATATTGACTTTTTCATCTTCAGATTACAATAACTCGCCAAAAAATGATAGTAGAATTTTGATCTTTTTACAATCTAAGACTACAGACATTTTTCTTTCAAACTAGACCTCATTTGTTTAAAAATGTTTTAAAACAGACTAATATCTTTATCAAAAAATGAAACACAGTTTTTCAAGAAACATAGTCCCCTATGTGGCTGTAATATCGGTGCTCCTCGAGTTTTTATCTTACAAAGAAAATATTTACATCATCTGGAAGCTGAAAGCTTTCTTATTCATATAAACCTCATTTCAAGTCTATATCTTAAATTTTGATTTTGATTGAATTTTAAAGCTGATAATTCAAAATTGATGAAACGGCCTTCGCATTAAGGGTGACAACAGTAAATGGATGGAAGCTGTTACATTGCCCGAGAATCACCCCTATATATCTCGCTATTAGCCCTAACAGAGGAGCGAGCGTAGCGAGCCTAGGGGCGAAGCCCCTAGTACTAAAAAAAAACTCTACTATATAAGGTAACACGTATGGAAATTTCTAGTTCTTACTATGAGTACTTTTTTTAATATAAATTTTTAAAATGTGTCAAGGTTTTTTGAGACACCCTGTATAACAAATTTATGAAAGACGCCTCTAGTTTGTCTGCCATAGCAAATTCACAACAAACTACTAGCCTATAAAATCTGAGGTCAAGCAAAATAGTTTTTATTGAGAAACATACTCAGTTTTAGCAGTTTGTACACTCTTACAGTGGAAATATGGTACTACCGTGTCCATAACTGACTTAATTTGAACAGATATGTAGGTATTGTTACGAAACTTTAGTATAGGGCCATCGAAAAAGGTTGGACACATTTCGAAAGCTCAGAATTCTGAAAGGAATTGAACAAACGTAATAATATTCTTTTTAAACAACTTGGCAAGTATCGAAGATTTTTAAATGTAACTGGTACGCAACCGTGACGAGGAACGTTGCGCAGAAGCGATACGAGGTGGAAGAGGTCTTCGTTCGGCTTTCCGTCAGTGCAATGTCAACCATTTAGGAGAAAGCCCAATGTGTGTTGTGGTTAGCGGAGTACAAATCTGGGGATGCGTCAAGAACATTGTTTACACTTTAAAGGTACGGGACTCGACACATTTACGGGAGAGAATTGTCGATGCAATTGCCACAGTGACGCCGGACATGCTTCGTAATACCTGGTTAGAGATTGATTATAGACTTGATATGTGCAGAGCAACCAACGGTGCTCATATTGAAACTTATTTGGGTAAAATTATATTAAATTCTATACATTACAACGAAAGAATTGTTTGTATTGTAATTATTTCTTTAAATATGATTATACGAAATGTGTCCAAACTTGAACTTTTTAAGGTATCTGCATGGAGATGGCTGTTTTGGTGCAAAATTTCGAATTTTATTTTTATTGCTTTAATTCAACGGCCAATATTTTAGGATTCTAAAACTGCTTTATTTTTATTCGTAAGATCATTGGAGGAGAATTTATGGCAAATTTTATGACCCTAAAGCGATATTTAAAGACCGGAAGTAGCATCTTGAAATGCATTTGCTAGAAAACTAATTTTTGCAGTTTCTTTTGTAAACGATAAAGCTAATAATTTAAAAAATTTTCAATATATTTAAATGAAATTTTGAAATAGTGTTGACATATTACAAACTATGTTTTGACCTAAAAGCTAAGCTATAAGTGTTAACTTAATCTTTCTACACGTACCACCACTAATAAGAAGATAATTAAAAATATCACTGTTTTTTCCCATTTTTAACGTAAGATTACGTTCCTCCATAACGGTCCTTCGGAAAGCAAAATTTCAGACGCCAAAAACCGTCCGTCCATTCGTCCTCGCGAGTTATAATTTCGGAAGCGTGACAAACCCAGTCTGTATCGCTTCGACAAGCAGTAAAGAATTAAACAGAAAAGTACCAAAATTGTTTAAAATTTTGACATATAGATTCGTATGTACATAAAGGGCTTAAGAAAAATAAAGGGATTTTTAGATATTATTTTAGTATTGATAAAAAAATCTTTTGACTTGTATAAATGACTTAAGTCTATCAATTTTGTATACAAAAGTGCATTTCTTTGTACAAAAGATTCAAGTCGAAATTATTCTCCTGCGATTGGTATAAAACCAATAACTTGGTATATTTAAATCACTGTTTTGGATTTAAGCCCTATTACCTTAGGATTTAAGCCCTGATACCATTATACCGAGCTTCAAAGATATAATAGTATACCATTAAACTCGTTTTTCTAACTGAAGCTAGTTCATTTGTGAGAATACATATATAGTTAAAACAAGGGTTTGTTATAGTTTAAAATACTCTGATGAGTAAAGAGTAACTGTGGTGAACTGAGATTTGGTGCACTGTCTATTTCTTAAAATTTAGTATGGATATTTGAGATTTCAATTTCATCTACTTTTCTCTACTCTACTCTACTCTACTTTACTCTACTCTACTCTGCATATTTCTACTATAGTCGAATTTTATTTATTTCAGTTTACTTTTTTCTAACTCTCTTGGTCATCTTTATTACTTTCTTGGTTTTTAACTTTTAAATAGATATTTTGTAGATATCGTATTTTTCGGACCATAAGATAAACCTTTTTACATAAAAAAACGACTTAAAATTGCGTTTTATGCTCCGAAGGTAACATTAAAATAAAATGAATGTTTTATTGTATAATTTATATATTTATTATATATATTATGTATATATTTTTTATATATTATTTATATATATATTATTTATAGATTATTTATATATATATAATTCTATATATATAAAACAGTTTCGTAACTGACTGACTAACAGATAACGTACAGACCAAACCGCTGGACCTAAAGGGCTGAAATTTTGCATGGCGATTCTTCTTATAGTGTAGGGGTGCACTAAGAAAATTTTTTGAAAAATTCTTAGATTTTTTAAAATTAAATTTTTAAGCTGTTTTTGTACGTTTTAAAGTTTGCATTTAAAATAATAATCTGAGGGTTATAAAATTTATATCATGAGAAAGATCATAAAAATTCCTTTAAAATGAAATCATTTTGGAATCTTTACCTCCATTTTCTGATTTTTGGTGAATTTTCAAAGATTAATTTTTAGAATTTAATTTATTAAATGCTGATCCCGTGATTTCTTTTCTTTTTGTGATACGTCAAATTAATTTTGCGTCACGTGCATAACAACGAAATAAATTGACAAAAAAAAAATTAAAAATACGGTAAAAGGTAAAATTTAACCACTAGACTTATTGAGATGGAAGTGTTTTAAGAATTTAATTCAAATTAGTATGTTTTATGGATATTAAATATACAAATTAATTGCATACATTGACCGTTGTATTTAATTTGAATATTTTCTTCTGCATTATTTTGTCTATAAAAATATCCTTTAAGATTTTTTTATAAATACATTTCTTTTGGCATTAATTGCATACATTTACCGTTGTATTTAATTTGAATGTACTCCGTAGCGAAGCACGGGTATTGAGCTAGTTATTACATATATATTTATCTTTATTAAGAGGACAAGGGACCTTCAAACTCGAATTTTTAAATTTTCAATTTTTATCTTTATATCCAAAAAGAGAAAAATTTGTATTCTTTTTAACTACATCGAAAACCCTTAGAATTCAAATTAAGGATTCTTTGGCAGAATATTGACTGGATTTAAAAAAACAAAATTCAAAATTTTCTAGCATTTTTCAAAATGTTCTAGATGTATTCCAAATTATTTAAAAATCTTAATTTTTTTAATATAAGTTTACCGTACATATATAAACATAATTGTGCAATGGTTTTTTTTTGTATGACTCTAAAACCATAAATATTTATTTTAAAATCTGCCTTTTGTTTTCTTTATGTTTTCGCTTTATTTCATGATTTATACCTGTGAAAAATATCTGTGGTTTCAAATAATGATGCAGAGGTTCGTGGAAAACACTTCAATTAACAATCCTTAGAAATTTGGAAGAAATCAGGAAAAAAGTAATGCTCATGGAGCATTTTGAAAAATTCTAGCATTTTTGAAGAATTTTTTGATAAATAAGTCTTATTCTTCCACAAAATACTTAATTGTGAATTCAAAATGTTTTCAACGTAGTAGGAAAGAATATTAATTATTCTCATTTTGTATATAAGAGTAAAATATTGAAAAATAAAAATTACGAGTTTAAAGGTCCCTTGTACCCTTAAGTAAGAAATGGAAAATATCTTTATATACCTAATAAAATACAAAATATTCTTTTCTAAAAATCCTTCCATAAATTTAAGCCCTTTATACCGGGCACCACAGATATAGCTTATAGGAAATTAAAATTTATTTTGTTAAATTGAGTGTAGGGTCTCTAGCGTAAGCACTCAGTTGTAATAAAAAATTGCAAAAAAAAATTCCCTGTATTTTAAAATGGTATGAAATTTTTACCAAAATTATATTTTTTTTATGATTTTATATCCCATTTGAACTAAAAGTATATGCATTTAATCCGCACTGTATATTTTTGAAAAAAAAAAGTACTCTGAATGTAGTCAGATACCTTAAAAAGATCTAACGTACTAAATTATATTGATTCATGCACTCTCTCAATCCCCATTCCTGGCCTATCATAATCACAACCTAAGCTAATCGATAACCGTTTCCCCATATCAGCTAACACGCTAAAACTATCACTACTTATCTAAAGAATAATAAAATTAAACAGAAAAAGTGTTTGCCGGATTTTTACTGAAAAATTCCGTAAACTCTATAAAAGCCCTGGGAGTCTAAAAGCAAAAGGCAATCACAAAAGGCAGGACGATGTTGCATAAGTAATTGGAGAGCGAAATGACGAGTTCATTAAATATGTACGCTTTCATAAATATTCGAATAAGGATGGAAATTCAATAATATATGGAGGGGAGGGAATTTTTTTCCCTCTCGGTTTCCTACAAAAGGAGTGCTCAGTCAAAATTTCTTGTGATTGTTGGAAATGCACGAAAGGTTCTGTCTTATGTAAGATGGAATATTTTTCTTGGTATTATGCAAGCAGTTTGAACAACAAGCAAATGTTTTATATGAAATAGTCAGATATGAGGGACAATAGCGAATGCACTTAAAAACGAATGACTATAGAAAGTAAAAATATCCCTTTTTTAAATTTCATATAGTAAAGAATGGGGGATTTATATATTGTAAAAAACTGGTGATTTATGTAATTCAGAATGGGTGATTTATAAATTCTTATACAGTAAAACCTCGCTTATCCAGACTTACTGGGACCATAGGCAATCCGGGCAATCGAAAATCCGGATAATGCGGGTAATTACGGGTAATAAGCAAAACAAAATCCTTAACTAAGCAGACTTACCGTTTATTATGATAATAAACTATGTTTTGTAACAAAATTTCATAAAAAAATATAAAAAAATAACATTTCACATCAACTCGTAACAAAGAATTGGTAAGTCCAGTAAAGCTTTCTTAAACTCAACAAAAAGCATTTTATTATCATAATTTATTGTACAATCCATGCAATAACTGTACATTGAATCAAACGAAAATGCGAATATTTCGCGTACTTGTAGTTAAAAATTATTATCTAATGTGAACATTAAATAATAAAAATGTCTACAAATCTGAACCGGATTATCCGGAGATCCAAATAAACGAGGTTTTACTGTATTTAAAAATTTCGAGCAAATTTTCAACTTCAAGTATTTTGACGAATCGCCTAACTTAAATTACCTCAGCCTTTTTGTTTATCCAAACAATCAATTATTTATCTGGTCGAATTTTCTTTAGTTCGATTTTTTTAAGCTACGTGAAGAATTATTATGTAATTAGGGTAGAAAGTCAGCTATTATGAGTTACGACAGGGCGTAGTTTTCCCCATTAATTTTCTCTTCTAAGTTCAAATACTTTTAATAGATTTTACACATGTTAAAGGAAAAAAAAGTAAGCACTTTTAATTATTTTGTCTGTTCTATAAAATAGACAGTCAGTCTGTAGACTGATTTTCCTAAAACGATTGCATAAGAGACAAATTTATGTAAGCACAGTGTCAGTTGAATATTTGATCTACCGTATTTTTCGGATCATTAGACGCCCCTTTATACATAAAAAAATTGACTTAAAATTGCGGTATGTCTTACAGTCTGAAGGTAACATTAAAATAAAATGAATATTTTATTATATATATTATGTATATTATATATATTTTATATATATTATCTATTAGTTTTATTATACTCGTATATAATTTTTATTATATATATTTTTCATCTTTATTTAGTAAGAAATTGAAAATAGCTTTACATACCTAACAAAATACAAAATATTCTTTTCTAAAAATCCGCCCCTAATTTTGAGGTGCGTCTTATCGTCCGGTATGTCTTATGGTGCGAAAAATACGGTAGTTTATTAACGAAAACAAACAGGATAAGAAATGGTTTTTAAAGGAAGTAAAATAATTTGAAATTTTACAACTGAGTCAAATATAGGAAAGGTTTTCTATTATACATTTTTGTAGTCAAACAGGATTACATACGTTTATCTACACGAGGTAGTAAGATGTTTATTTATATTCGGAATCCTGCGCGTATATTTGCCAAGCTGCTGAAAATTTCCGTCTGACGGGAATCAAACGTTCACTCTATCTTTGCAAAATAGTTCTCATCAAAGTTAACGTATTTAATATTCTTATACGCATATTTATTCCAAAACTCAACTTTAGCCACATGCGAAACATACCCTGTGTTCAGTGCTATCATCATTCGACGAAAGTCGATCTGCTGGATAAAGTTTCCTAGAAATTAACCCCAGCTTTAAGTGGTAATTATCCTTCCAATGTTTCCACCAAGTCGCACATTTACCCCAACATTACCCCCAGGATATGTGGGGGACACATTTACCCCCACATATCCTGGTAAATGGCTTTTAGACACTATATTCCTATACCTTTACCTCCTTGTAGTGCTTTTTCTATCTTAAGTAGATAACAGAAGGGATATATAATAATATATTCCTTGGCACCACATGCCCCGGATATAACTTAGCCAGGTACCTCAGTTTTGCCCAAGTACCCCCCAAGGGGTGATACCTGGAGGGCTCGTATCTTCTCCCTCCCTCTAACAACATGGAAGGACTTTAACGTGTCCATTCCCGACATAGACACGTAGGCATTCAATGACCTTCTTGGGATTTGAATAGAGCACCCTCTGTCGGATGCCCAACGCGCTAGCACTAGACTGCTTCAGGATCGGTTTTAGCGAGGTTGATTACTCAGCCGATCTTTTCTAAAGCAGCTCGGTAGTTTGTGGATTAAGGCTGCTGTGTACTAACCCTATTGCATTCGTTCACCTCAGTGTTAACCTATAGGGAAACTCGTTTGAAATCTCCCCGGCCCCCTCTCCTTTCGGGTATCGGCCATGAATCCCTGAAGACCAGTCGCTACGTAGCAATACCTGAATACGCAGTCGAGGGTTAATTTCCCAAGTTCAGTGACATTTTTCATTGCTGTGGGGCTCGAGGATGCCGGACAAACAGTACAGATCTATCTGTCATCCACTCAGGGCACCCCAAGTCCCTCAACCTATTGGGAAAATTTGTCTACTATTGACAGCTACATAAATGCTGATAATCTAATAAAAATGGTATTTTTAGATAGCCTTAAGTTTTCTGCACCTTGCAACAGGATTCATTTTATAAATTTTGTCCACCAAAGGAATTGATGAGCGTTTAAAACACACTATTATTGATTTTTTCCCCCCAGAATAATTTAAATTTTAAAATATCATTTGCATAAAAAAACAAAAAAATATTCCGATAAAGGGGTAAAATTTCTTTCTCAATTACGAAGTACAATTTAAAAGAAATTAAAAAAAAAATCCAAGTCCGCAATTCTTGGACAAATTTTCTCCATAGGTTAACATTGAGGTGAGCGAATTCAATAGGTTAATACACAGCAGATTTAAGTGTTTGTACTTCGTATTTTCTCCTTTCTACATTGCTTAAAACTGGAGCAATCTAGCTTTTAAACGAAACGAGATTAGTAAGTATGTAAAGAAAAATTTCCCAGCAAGCGATTAATTTAGCGTTGCAACAGACGATCTTCACAAGGCATTGTAAGTAATTTGGATTCTAATTCAAATTGTAGCTGGTAGTGAAATTCCTACTGAGTGTAAGTCAATTGATAAAAATATTGTTCAATATAATATACAACTTTGCCTGTACACGGTGCGCAGTCAGCGCAATTTCTCCAAGCATTTATTTTTGCGGGATAATCTGTAAACACATATGATAGCATCATTGCGCTCCTCTGATATTAAATTGTGGAATTGAAATTGAGACACGAAATGTTTATATTCATTAAATATGTATATTCGCATAAATATCCAAGTATGAACTTGAAAGAGACGAAACTGAACATTTTGAGTGAGTTAGTTGATTTCTTGTAATTCAGTTAACTTGAGTTTCGAGCGAAATTCGTAAGGCTGACTTAATTAGTTAATTTTTAGCGTGGACTTTGAGTTACTATAGAAAGGATTGGAGAAAACCTTTTCGCAAATATTTAGATATCCACGCATATATATTTATTTACATATCCACGCATATATATTTATTTACATAAACATTTCTTATTACATACACTCTCAACAAAGGAATATGCAAGAAAATTAATCCTGACTGGTTCTTACTTTTCAGTATGTCATAAAGAAATCATTATATTTTCATAGAACAAACATGGATAGGAGAACTACTTAAAAAAGTATATTTGCTTTCAAAGTTGATTATTAATGATCTTTTTTAATAATTGTCAGCATAAAATTTATTTTTAAGTGACCTTTTTATAAATACCAAAGAGAAATTTTTTCTGAAAACTTTTCTATTCACAAAAGGGAAAGAATTATGCAAAGAGATATAGATGCAAAGATTCCTATTGACACAGAAGGTACATTAAAAAAATTATGCTTTTAATTTTTAATAATACATTATTATAAAAAAATTCAAATTGTTCAAGTTTTCTTTATATGCATAATGATCTATATAGGAAGATACACGAGAAGAAAATCTTCATTTTCCCTCGTGTATGAAACTATATCGGGTTCATTAGAAAATGTGTTAAATAAATTTTTGGGGTTCTATATACCCCTTACTGAATGTTATTCATTTAACTTTTGATTAAATGAATGACATTATTAAGGGGTTAACTCTCTCTCTCTCTCTCTCTCTTTCTTTATATACAGGGTGATTTTTTTAAAACTGACACTACTCAGAGCCGTCTGTAGCGCGATCTATTAGCCGGAATTCCACCAAAATTGATAGAGGGACTAAGGAAGACATGGGAAAGAGTTTCCGTGAAAAAAGATAATTAGTTCCAAAAGTCACCGATAGGGGACGGTATGGCGCTGTTGTTGTTGGCACACCCGAGAATTTACATAAAAAGGAAGTAAAATATCAAAATACAAATTCATGACAACGGAGTTGACAACAACAACGTAGCATTTTGGGCTATGAAGATCGGTGCGTATCTGTTGCGCCTTCGCTTTACAGAAGAAAGGGTCATGAGTCGCTTTTTTCCACTGGCATGGCCACCTCGCTCCTAAACCATGTGACATCTTTCTGTGGGGTTATTTAAAGTCTAAGGTGTATCTTGGTGGAGTCTCGAACTTGGCGGCCCTAAAGGACAACGTATCCCGGACTTTGAGGAACATTCCTGGTGACATGTTACGCTTGGCCGTTGAGAACGTAGTATTCAGGATGCAATGTGTCGTCCACCAGGAATGTGGTCACATTGAGGGGAGAAGTGAATTTGCTGCATAAAGTGGTGTTGCAGTGAAAGTTCTTTGTTATTCATTTGTCTGCTCACAACTTTTTCGGTACTCATCTCTTATCTTTATAGCCCGAAATACTGGAGCTGCTGTCGACTACATAGTCGTGAATTTGTATTTTGATGTTTTACTTACCTTTTATGCAAATTCTCGGGTGCGCCGACAACAAAAGCGACATATCTTCCCCTATTGGCGAGTTTTAGAACTATTTCTTTTTTTTTCTTTCACGGAAACTCTTTCCCATGTCGTCCTTAGCCCCTCTATCAATTTTGGTGGAAGTCCGACTGATAGATCGCGCTACAGATGGCTCTGAGTAGTGTCAGTTAAAAAAAAAATCACCTTGTATATATATATATATATATGAGGATATTTTTAAAGAGGTTAGAATTTAAGGGTCAAAAAGGAGGGTTTTCTACGGAAAATGTGATTAAAAAGTTAAACGCCGGGATTATTCGCGTGTAATGCAACAAGTGCGAGTGTGCGGACAGAGAACGCCGTTGGAGCTATTAATATTGATGAGATCAGCTTTAAAAGATCTCGAACAATCTAGATACGACTAGCGGACGTTGTTCGAGGTAGCGGTAAAAAGATTTTAAGCAGAGCGGGAAATGAATCCGAGTATGACAGACGCATAGGAGAGCGTTCCGTATTTTTAGATGGCCGGGGAGGACCACGGTTCCGAAGTTATGCTGGAGAAGTGGTTTTCGTGAAGTTTGTTCAAATAAAGGAAATCAAGTGACTGACAATTTATTTATTCAGCTGTGTATTGCCTTAACTACCGCCACATTGCATTTCGCCTCACACGATAAGGATAATGATTGCAATCCATCATATAACTGTGAGCGTATTTCTACGCTTGACATATATATATATATATATATATATATATATATATATATATATATATATATATATATATATATATATATATATATATATATATATATATATATATATATTGTACCGTAATAATACAACAAGCCTTTCGTTTCAATTACTTTACTACGATACGTTAAGCATACTACAACTACAACATTTAGAGCAAGTATGTACAGCGAGTTAGACTATATACAGTTAGATAGTCAGGTTGGCTTCAGGTTCAACGACAGCTCTGGCCTATGAGGCATCTCTGACCAGGAGTGCTGCGTCTCTCTGGCACTCAAAAACAGATCTCTTCCCCGTGGACTATTGGGGGTCTTCTTTTATACTGTCGGCGAATTCAAAGGGATTTCTCTGGCGTTTGAAGTGCTGGGAAGTGTTCGAAGTTTATGGGATTCTAAATGTCACCATAGTGTCAAAAATCTCAAAAGCCCTCGAACCACTCTGGAATTTATGCGTTCTATAGCGGCAGAACCGCACATTACAAGAACTTTATGGCCTCTTATCCTAGAGATTATGAGACCACCTAGATCAACAGTTCGCCGATAGATGACATGTTGAGGGGTAGGAACGGGGCATCACATACTTATATAAACACTAATTTCCTGTAGTAATTGAGACAGTGCCACAATATATATTTATATATATATATATATATATAATGAATTCGAAGCCAGAGAAAGATATTACGGCAAGCGATGTCTTCAACAGTCCTTAACATTTTCTTGAACACATCTACTGTACTAATATTTAGTTGGTTAACATTTATAAGAAGTATAAAGAGGGAAAGTTATTTACATATTTGCAAAGAGTACAGGAGTGGTTGTTCGACACGGCTAGTTCATCTCATTTCCAAGACGCCATCTGGCGCGCACGTGACCAGTAAAAGGCGCAACTGAAACAGAAGCAGGTGCAGTTGCAGAAGGAGAAAGGCAAAACATTAAAGATATACGAGTAAATTTAATGGATGGTGAGACATTGTTATGACACACACTCAAATACACACACACACACACACGTGTATATATATATATATACACTGAAGTGCCACTGAATTAGGGATAGCAAAGCCTATGCAAATTGTGTAGCGCTGCGCATCATGTATGCGCAAGTGAGGGCGCTGTGGTAACTGCATATATAGCGCGTACTGTGGTTGTTCTGAATTAGTTGTTGGAATTGCCAGTATGGGTAAACTGCCTGATTTAGACGCCTTCGATCGCGGACAAATCGTAGGTGCGCGACGCATGGGCCATTCAATTTCCGAAATCGTCAGACAGCTAGGATTTTCAAGGTCGACAGTGTCAAGAGTATACCAAGAATACATGGATGGTGGAAAAAACTAGCGATCGGGCAAACTGCAAAGGACAATTAGCCTTGACAGTGCGTGGTGAGAGACGGCTCAGACGTATTTTACGTAGCCAGCGAAGCCAAACATTAGCTCAAATTACACCCAGTTTAATGACGGTGCTAGTCGTACAGTCAGTAAACGGACTGTGCAACGCTCGCTTCACCGTATGGGTTTCGGGAGCCGTCGACCTACGAGAGTACCATTGCTCTATACTCGCCATCGGGCTGCACGTCTTGCTTGGGCAAGAGAGCACAGAGACTGGAGTGTAGAGGACTGGAAACGAGTAGCATGGAGTGATGGGTCTCGATTCCGACTACTTAACGCCGACGGGAGGCTGAGAATATGGCGTCAGGCTCATGAAGCCATAGATCCTGCATGCCTGGCTGGAACTGTACAAGGACATGGTGGCTCAATCATGGTCGGGGTTTTTTTTTTTGTGGCACAGTTTGGGATCTTTGGTGCGTGTACCAACCTCCCTCAATGCAATTCGGTACGTAGAGTTGCTGGGTGATCACCTCCATCCGTTTATGCCGTTCTGTTATCCGCACGGTAATGGAGTTTTCCAGCAAGACAACTGTACCTCTCACAAGTCCCGGTTGGCTACTGGCTGGTTGGATGAGCATTCCTCTGACTTCTCTGTCATGAATTGGCTACCTAGAAGCACAGACTTAAATCCTATTGAGCATCTTTGGGATGTTTTGAAACAAGGCGTGAAAGGTCATCACACAGCACCAAAAAACCTTACTGAATTATGGACAGCTTTAGCCAATATTTGCCAAGCCATTCCCGTGGAACGTTTCTAGAAACTTGTTGAATCTATGCCTCGTCGTGTGGCAGCCGTTATCAAGGCCAGAGGAGGCCCAACTCGTTACTAGGTAGGTATCCCTAAGTCAGTGGCACTTCAGTGTATATATATATATATATATATATATATATATATATATATATATATATATATATATATATATATATATACTCGTACAGTCAATAAATTCGGGGACTTTATTTACTACAACAACTAATACACTTATTAAGGGGATAGTGGAATTTCAAAATTGCGAAATTTGTCCAAAAATTCAATTTTTTTTATTTTATTGTATTGTGAAACTACGGACGAATAGAAATGTGTTGCAAAGAATTTTTAATTTCTGTGATTACTTTCCTAGTTATAGGCATTTGTATTTAATTTAGATATTATGTGGTTACTAACAGCAATAACTTTAAATGTGTTTTTCTCAAAAAAAATGTTCATGTCATACGAATATCCAAATTGCTCCAGGCGCATTTATAATTATCGTATTGCTTTTAAATTTAAGTTTTATATACTTAACTGTATATCAAATAAATCTTATTGAAAATAATTATGCTTCGTAGCTCAGAATTTCTAAATTTTGTACTTGAAAAGATGATTTATAGGTATTTTGCGTAGTAAAAAGGGTGTTTTCACTATTATTATTTTTTCCTTTTTATATTTTTAATGAATGCTTAAAATAAGCAATAAGTTTCTTTGTCAGTTCTATAAGGTATCCTGTAAATAAAAATTACCATATTATATGCAAAAGAAATGCGCATGGGACATTTTTAATTAGGCCAATTTTCGATATAATTAATAATTTATAATTCATAATTTATTAATATTTCATTTTTAAATATTATCCACTTTTACATATCTACGGTACTAATCACATATTCAAATTTGAAGCGAATCCATTCAAAACAAATAAAGTTAGGTTTGATGGTTCACTGTCCCCTTAAGTCTTCTGAACACAATCACCTTCAAAATAATGTCCTTCCGCAACTATACACTTCTACCAGCGTTGATACAGCTTCTGGAAACAGTCCTGGAAACCGTTGCGTGAGAGCTGTAGTAAAGCGGTTGTCGCTGTTGCCATCACTTCTTCGGCATTTGCAAACCGCTTGCCTTTGATGCGATCTTTCAGTTTCGGGAACAGATAGAAATCGCAAGGAGCGAGGTCTGGGGAATACGGGGGATGTGGCAGAACTGTGGTGCCGTGTTTAGCAAGGGCTTGTTGCACCATCAGGGATCGGTGCACCGGGACATTGCCATGCAACAACATCCACATGTTGGATTTCCAAACGTGTGGACGTTTACTACGGATTGCCTCCCGGAGACGACGAAGAACCTGTATATACCATTTGTTGACGATGTTACCTTGTGTTTGGCGCAGCTTGTCCTTTCTGGACCTTGCCCCAATAAACTTCAACCATCCAAACAACCACAGCTCCTACCCGTTGGATGTTCGCCTCCGTTTGTGGGGTCACTGGCCACCCACTTCGGGGATCCTCTGCAACAGCGTCTCTCCCATTTTTAAACAAGCTGCACCATTTGAAAACTTTCGATCTGCACATAGCTTCGTCTCGATACTCGTTTTGCAGTAACCGTAACGTTTCTGCACTGATTTTTCCTAATTTGTAACAGAATTTAGTGTTTGAAAGTTAAGGACATTTTGCTACATCGACATCATAGACTGACAGTCTGTAGCCAAATGGTGAGCTGCGCGCCTTAGCAGTTGTGCAAAGCGTCATGTGACGTCTCACGCATACGCAGATAACCAGACTTGCAAACCACATCGTTATTTTGGTTCCCCCACACACCGGGCATGAGGGGGGAGGGTAGTCCCTGAACTTATTGACTATACTGGCATATATAGTGGATTCTCGATCTCTCGTTTTTCAAGGGACCGACTGAACTGAACTATAGATGTGGGTACATAAAAAAGAAATATGATCCTTGTGACTGGGTGAAGTAAATGACACATACGAGAAAACGATGATTCGGGGAACGATCGATCGAGATTCCACTGTATATATACAACACATTAATATCTATTAGCATTTAGGGGGTAGGTATTTAATAAATGTTATTCATTGAAATATTTTAATTAGAAAACCTATCTGGTAAGTCTAAATATGAAGATAAATTTTACGCAATAAATTCCTATTTTGTTTGATAGCGCCGTTGATTGTAATTGTGTTCAGCCAAGTAATAAAGAGGCTTGCACATATCTTTCAAGCAACAGCTGAAATGATAAGCGTTCGCAACGGCACGTATCTTATTATGACAGAAACTTCATGACGTCAACAAGGTTAGGAATGAAAGATCAAAACAAGCAGAACGAAGAATGATATTCATGTAACAAGCTCTTCTGTGTCAGCATTGTATAAGGACGGAATCCGATGCAATGCTGAGATCATGTTCATTAAATATGTACGCTTCGTGCATAAATATTTAAGCACGGTATGGGAAGACCAGAAATTGAATATTTTTTCGAAGCAGTGTAATATTTATTTTGATTTCATTTTACAGTGAGCAGTCTTACGTTCGGATACAATTTAATTACCCGGTGCACTTTTGTATGTGAATATATACTACTCTGTAAAATTTATTACTGCTTTCTACATGAGTAAAAATTATTGTTTCCTCTCAATTATTCAGTACTTTGAAACGCATTGTTTGCTATCTGAAAATAGGACGTAAAAGTTACCCGCATTTACGAATATGTAAAAAGATAAAATGGCCTTTTTATTACTAGTGTCCACGAATGCACTGCAAATTTGTTTAACTCATAACCAACTGATTATTCAAAGAGAATGAATAAAAAATTAAGTTGGCTTCTATATTCTAGGTTATTCACTTTTACTCCATTGTTCACTTTTATTTGTTATCGACGAACAAAACGAACAAAAACCTGACATTAGCAAAAGTCTTTAAATTTTAGTACTTTATAATTGGCTTCAGAATTTTTATGGATGTATAATTAAGGGGAATTTGCTTTATACACATTGTGTTACAGCAGACAATAAAATTTAGCGTTGCTTTTAGATATGTAGATGTAATTCTATTTGATAAAAATAATCCGAATTAACTAAAACACTGCTATCTATCTCTTTTTCTATTTATACGCTAAAGAAAAAGTTCAATTTGATTAATTTAAAGAGGGACTTAGTATCCCAAAATAAAATTTCAAAATTAAACCAAACCCAATTTTTTTCCATATTAAAGTACAGGATTCTTCAGTTGGTTTATATTCCCGGGAATATTTAATTCCATAATGTCTTTTGTATAAATAATAATCACACGCTTTTAAGATAACTGTGTGAAGAATTTTAGATTTTTTTTTTACAATAAAATGAAAAATAATTTACAAAGATTGCTGAAAACATGACTCATCTTAAAGTCTTTTTTATGACTCATCTTAAAGTCTTTTTTATGACTCATCTTAAAGTCTTTTTAATAATGTCCAAGTTTGCTTTTGGATTGATTTGAAATAAATTGCGAAATGAACTTAATTCTCTTCATTGAAACAAGATTACAGATATGCTAATTTAGTACACTGATTTTGATTGTATTGTACTTAACAACGCCATTGTTCAGTGAGTTTCAAATTAGTCAAGCAATCTCAGTGAGTTTAACTAACCGAGTAAACGGAATCAAGTTGCACCCCAGTAAATTATGGCCGTCAACAAAGCGTTCTAGGAACAATCACTTTACGCTTAATATAGACATACCCTCTCTTTTTCAGTCTGTATATCTTATTGTCATTTTTACGCACAATTTAGAAATGTTCTATAAAAATACGGAACATAACTGACTTAAAGAAAGCAACAGAAAACTAGAGAGATAATAAAATATATTAAAAAAAGGCATCTCCTTTATTACAAAAAGTTTTAAGTTATTTATAGCTTAATCTTGAAAGGATTCAAATATAGAAATGCAGTTACGGTACATTTTAAATATCAATGAAAAGAAGAATAAGTAATTCTTTTGTTTCTAAAATTAATAAAAGACAGATTTCTAAAATCAAATAGGGTTTATTTGTTTAGTGGCCTTGGAATTTTAAAGCTATTCTTGGGTATAATTTGAAGTTCTGGATCCAAAAATAGCCTACGTTCGACTGTATCGGCTTTTATTTGAAGGCATATGGAGTGATAGGCATCTATGGTGATTATGTCATCTCATCGGAAGAGTTTAATAATTATTACGCACGGTAATTCGCGCCTGGTGGTGGCAAAATAGCTCATTCCTTTTTCCTTTGACCCCTTTCATCGTGATACGGTTTTCCTATGCACTCTGTCAGCTATGGGAGACCACTCAATTAGGTTTTGGTTTGGTTTGGAGAACTTTTTGCGACACGATGGCTAATTAGACCGAGACCTTCAGTTTAAAGCCGATTCCGAACGGCTACAAACATCCATGCCAACAGTGGGACTCGAACCAACAGGATCTGAACCGAATGCAGCTCCCTAACCATTCGGCCATCACCTGGCCCACTCGGTCAGGAGAAGTCCGTCTATAGAGATACTGATAGCAAGTGGATTCGGATGAACCTGAAGTCTGTTGTTTTGCTCTGGGAAATAAATGAACCAAAAATTACTATGTAAAACGAATCCAATATTGTAATTTGTGATAATGAGGTCGGTGTAATCGGAATGGGTAGCACGCCAAGACTCCCTATCGAATAAGCTGTTTGAAGCATTTGTATATCTTTGGCAACTTTTGTGGTGAATACAGTCAGTCCAAAAGAAAGAAGATCTATTTTAGAGTATAAAGTGGTGGCTAGCTTGTTAGTTTTAGTGCTCAGTGTGAGATCAAGGCAGCTTGTGTGCTCCCCATATTTTATAAAAACGTGCATTTAGCTGTGCTACGAAGGACAAATGGGAAGAGATATTACCTGACATATGGAATATTAGGTTTCTGGAAGGAGCTAAAAAACCATCCCGATAACCGTCTAATTTGCTATATCAGCGTTGAGGGCATTCAAAAGGAAATAATCGAAGAAATACCACATGTATTGACATTTATTTAAAGGGGAAAGAAAACATGGATACAAAATAACAGTCAGCAAAATTTATGAACCCATGTGGTTTCTAGCATCCCAGTAACGTTCCCACAGAGAATGGGAAGCAAGAGCAGGGCAATGGAGAAGGTGGTTCCAAATCCTCATAGAGGTTGCATAGATTGAAGGACGAGAGCATTGATTGTAGAGGATTTTAGAGACTATATTAATCCAGTGTAGATGTTTTATAAGGTAGTCACTGCCCACGAAGAGTCGAAACGGAGCCACAGCCTTCCGTCGAGGGCACTCCTGAATCTCGGAAATACTGTCCCACCAGCTCTTTCGACAATTTCTAACACATAATTTTTGAGAGAGAGAAACATTAAAGAGTCTTCTTAAAAGTAATTTAATATAATTATAAGACTCATATAATTAAGCGTTTGTAAGATTACTGTTCCTCTCCAGGCCAGATCATCAGCTATTTCATTACCCTGAATATCCCAGTGTATGGTGAAATCGACTGTAGGATTTTATAGAATATTCATCAGGTGAACAACGTTTCAACCACCCCGAACTGAATGATTTTATAAAGGATTTGGATTTCTTAGTGGAGCCTTCTACATTTGGGGAGTCTAGGATGTCTAGATAGAATTTATTTCTTTGTAAAACCTAAATTACTTTTCACAGTGGAAGATAAAGAGATCTTCAGCTTTTCTTCTCGGAGAACAGCATAGTAAGAATTCGAAAGAGATATCAAATGTTTTTAAATAAAAAAGATTTATCAAGCAATTTATAAACTCTATTATAAGTTCTTGAAATATACTTATTGGTTATTATAATGGGACTGAAGGATCCAAAATTTTAATGGTTGGTTGGTTTGGAGAGTTACAATCACCTATTGCAGCACGATAGTTGAATTCAAATTTTTCAGGGACTACTAGTTAAATCAACGTACAGCGAGATGCCCCGTATATCCATAAAATCTGATTTTACAACACGGATGCAGATTTAATTTTAAAGATACCAAAATGTATGTCGGCCAGTGTATATGGTCTATTCAGAGGCTGAAATTCAGAGGATTACTATTAATAATTGAAAAAAAATGAAGAAAAAGTATTTCTATAGTTCCTACATAACAATCAGCATACTTTTACTCAAGCATTTCGTTAAACGAAACTCAAGTTTGATGTTGTTCATAAAAAGTATTCAATCACAAAATAATCTTGTCCTCTGATACAAAGAAAACAAGAACACATCCAGATTAAAGTTTGAACTAAATTACAAACAAAAGTAGTTCCTACAAAACGCCGGCACTGATTTTCAGTTTTCTTTTATCATAATTGTCCCTTCCTATCCTATAAGTTGAGATTTCTCTTAGCTTTAAGGCCATACTCGAATATTTCCCGATTTACTAATAAATATATTCCTCATCTCAAAGCAAACTTGCAAAACTTTTTTTCCACAGTTTATCTATACCTCTCCTGATGCAATCAACCGTTTTACAAGTCCAACGTCGGAAATTACCTTTCCCCTTAAGTCAATCGCAGAATTCGTCGAAGCCCCATAATAAATAGAAGCATAACCCAAAAGTATTACCTTCTCTTCAGTTATCCGCCCTTCATCTCAGCATTCCATCATTTGTATTCATTTTTCCAGTGCGCGGTTCAGCTTAACACGGGAGAAATCACTTATTGGCTCCGTTAAAACTTAACGTGCTCCGTACGGAGCTTTAGAATAAGGAAATGGGGCTTAATAGCAAGAGTATGTTTGCCATAAATATTCATAAAGGGGAAAAATAACTTCAACAGGAGAAAAGGGATTTGTTATTATCAGACTGGGAGGAAAACACATCGATTTTGTTTGTTTGATAAAAAGAAGTTTAGCGGTGTTAAGACAGATGTTAAATATTTGCTTTGTGCGGGAAAAATGGAGAGGTAAGAGGTAGAGGTTGATTTCATAGTTTTGAGCCGGTGGTTTTCGAAAGACAAACTATTCGTTAAATGTCTTGATTGAAGGTGAATATTATTAGCTAATAAAAGAGTTTATCAAAATTTTTTCAGATTTAAAAGCCTAGATATGTGTCAGGGTCTAATGTACCAGTTCAGTAAAATGTCCCAAATTCACAAGTTTTAGAGTATAACGTGATTATCTAGATAGAGGAGCTGCTTCTAATGCATTAAGAAGAAACGTGTCTGAAATAGAAATTAAAGAAAGAAAAAAAAAGGATTCTTTATTTATCACCCTAGTAATAATATTTCCTCTTTGGAATCGTTATGAACAGTCAGAAAAATTTAAAAATATTACATTAAATCATTAATACATTTTCTCTAAAATTTTGTTCACACGTAACAAAAAATAAATCGATTACAAATATTTCGATTAAAAAATATTTAACATTGATTCTGGTGTTGAGAGATAAAGAACACTGGAATTTCTTTTTTATTTTTATTCTGAGGAATATACAAATGTGCCAATACACCTGGACTCAATTTTATGAAGGTCAGCTGAAAATTTGTGAGTACTATTAATGGCAAAGATATTTCTAGCCGTTCAGTTTGGTTTGGTTTGGAGCACTGCGGTTAATTTTTGCGCTACACGAGAGCTAATTAAACCGGGACCTACAGCTTAAAGCCGATTCCAAACGGCTATAAACATCGCTTCCAATAGTGGGACTCTAAACCACAGACTATGGTACCAAAAGCTAGCGTACTAGTCATTCGACCATCGTCCAGTAATCTAAACCATGGAAAATAACGGTAGAAATGTTGCATAAATATTTCTATGAGACGTTTGATTGAAAAGTACTAGTTTTAAAGGACTCTAAACAACAAAAATTTATAGAAGTCTTGAGCATATTATATATAATAGCATTCTTACTACCGATAAAATGGTTGGAAAGATGAGGGCCCTAGATTTGATCATTTCATAACAAAATAAATATTAATACCACGAATGAGCGTAAAAGATATCACAGGACTACTTGCAAAGCATTCACTTTACATTTTTCATTTGTTTTCAGAAGAGAATAACAAATTTCAATATCTATAGTGATTGTAATCATCACCCACTCGTGAAAAATGAAGAAATTCGTAACAGTTTTATTGATATTTTCTAGACTTTCTATTCCTCATTCATGCTACAATAACATTTGGATTTCATTGGGATCGCAAAAGCACCACAAAAGGTAGTAAACGAGTATAGTACTTAAGGAGTTTTCCCAGTAATTTAACCTATTCCTTACGGGGTGGGATAGCATGTATCCCAAGAATATGGCCCAAGAATGAATTTATATATATATATATATGTATTTACATACATATATATTATACATATACATACATACTATATATAATACATATACAGGTGGTTATCAAAATAATGGAAACACTAAGAAACATCATGAAAACCTTTATTAATAATTCGCAGGATCACCTTTGTTATGTAATACCACCTGATTCACCTTGGAATTGGATTATAAAAGTCATCAATAGTGGTTAAGAATATATTATGCCATTATTCAGGGAAAAATAATGAAAGTTCCTGTAGAGATACTGTGATGGATATCGATATCTGGCTCTATCCACTTATACAGATCACGGAGGTTGGATGATATATTGTCGGGGGATTGTACAGGGTAAGATATTTGACTTCTTTTTCATGCTCATCAAACCAATACTTGATAGATTTAGCTGTATGTATAGGGGGATTATCATACTGGAGTACGCCATCTCCTGCAAGAAACAATGTTTGCACCATAGGATGGACTAGTGAGCTAAAATTTTGACATAGTCCTTCCCATTCAATCTCCCTTTTAGGGTTACGATAGGGCCTGAAGAAAACCATGAGATGCCATCCCAAACCCTGGTAGATCTGCCTCCACGATTGACAGTTGAGATGAGACAGCCAGAATCTTACGCTTGTGTAGTTGTTCTCTAGACATGCGTATGCCCTCTTGCGAGGAACAATGTGAACAATGATTCGTCGGACCAAATGCCATTTTTCGACATATTTCTCGACCAGGATTTGAGCTCGTGGTACCATTGTGGACGATATTTTGTACTGGCATCTATTACAAGTGTCTTGGGAATAGCTACTCTTCCGTAAATGTTTTTGTTTGTGAAGTTTCCTTCCACCTCTAATGGTTAATTACCGGACCATGAAGATGCAGATTGAGCTCTTCGGTCATTTTGGTTGCAATAGTTTTCTTTTTTCATGTCACAATCCTCTTCAATACCTAGTACGTTTCTTTCACTCAGCTCTCCCTTTCGTCTACTATTCTGTTTGACAAAGGATGTTTTCCGTGCACTCTGTATGCTATCATGACTTTCGATACCATATCTCGAAAAACACCCATTAGCTTGGGGGTTGCAGTAACAGATACTCCAATTTAAACGCACTCCAACAATTTGCCCTTTTCGCAAGGTCTGCAAGATTTGACATTTTACGATATTCCCCCCCAATAGCACGATGTCTTTAGCTTCATTACTGCTACCTGACAGTAGAATAATACATACACTATATTATATAAAAAAAATACTGGTGGCCAGACTCGTTTTTTAAGGAATACGAAGCACATTCAGAAACACCACTAATATTAATAGGTGTTTCCATTATTTTGATAACCACCTGTATATACAACACACATATATATATATATACAGTCGAACTTCCATATATCGAACTTCCCTATATCGAAATTTTCTATATATCGAACTCTTAGCAAATCTCCATGTTCATTACATAGAAAAACTGTTTCTATATATCGAAAAAATCTCTATATATCGAAATTTTTTTCACGACATATTGGGAGATTTTATTCTACTTTAGAATAAAATCTCCCAACTTTTGGTGTTTGAAACAATACTTCGTGGACTTGTGGATTCGTGGAAAATGTCCCTGATGAAGTTTTTAATGGACTGAATAAATGCGAGCATTTCTTTGATGAACTTTCCGCAAAACTGGCTGTTCAGCAAGATATTCATAGTTTTTTTTAAAGAATGTAACTGTGATCACTGTAACCACTGTCTGGATTATTGTTTTTTTAAAGGTATATGGTACTCAATAAATCTTTCACATTAATTCCTATTTTAGTTATTAACTTTCATTTAATGTGATTTGCATATAAATGGGAAATAGAGTTTCGTATACGAAAATTAGCTTTAATTTTAATGTTTTAGGAGAATTATGATAAAACTAAGATCAATTCTATATATCGAAATTTCTATATATCGAATTTTTTTCCAGCATTTTGCTACTTCGATATATGGAGGTTCAACTGTATATACATAACCCTCTTAATTACCCCTTTGAAGCGTTCTTACAAAGGGGTATGAAATTTTTCCTTTCTAAAGAGGGAATCGGAAAAATGGATCCCGTAAGCTAAAGGTTAAGGATGTTATGTTTAGAACTCCCATTTGGAGTTTTTTAGTATATTCATTCTTTCGACAATTTTTACGTTAACAGAAGGATGAGAAAAAGGAAAATCTGACCCCTAATTTACATACTTTTGGACTTTCAAGTTAAACGAAGATCTCAGAAAAAGTCATCCATATAAAACTTCAAATTTAATTTTTCAATATGATTGAAATTCGGACAGAATTTCAGTGTGACCGAAGTTTTCCGAAAAAATTCAAAAAGTCATTCTAAAAACATTTTTGGAAGACGTTCTCAAACTTCCATAGTATTTCGCCATAATTTATTAAAAGTAGTACGGTCAGCTTGTTATCGTCTTCAGTATTCTGCAGTTATCGTACGGCTGAAAGTTACCGTTTTCAAACAGTTCAGAATGCGTAAAAAACGTACATTGTTACGCAACGGTTATATTAAGTAGTTTTATGAAATACTAGCTGAATACCCGTACTTCGCTACGGAGTACATTCAAGTTAAATACAACGGTCAATGTATGCAATTTATGCCAATACACACACACACACACACACACACATATATATATATATATATATATATATATATATATATATATATTTATAATAAATACAACGATCAATGCATGCAATTGTTGTAAAAACACAAAAAAATTAATTTATAAAACGATCGTAACGGATATTTTTATAGACAAAATAATGTAGAAGAAAATTTTCAAATTAAACCTAATAGAACATACTAAAGAATATAGTGCAGTTAATATAGTACAGTTTGATGAACATTTCTTTTACTGTGTTTTAATATTTTTTCGGATAATGTACAATCGTCTGCCGCATTAGCAAGAATTTTTTTTTCTGTCTATTTCGTTGCTATGCACGCGACGCAAAATTAGTTTAAAGTATCACAAAAAGAAAAGAAACTACGTGATCAACATTTAATGCATTAAATTATAAAATTTAATTTTTAAAAATGCACCAAAATTCAGAAAATGGAGGTAAAGATCCGAAAAAGATTTCATTTTAAAGGAATTTTTAGGATCTTTCTCGTGATATAAATTTTATAACCCTCAAATTATTATTTTAAATGCAAACTTAAAAAAAGTTACTGAAACAGCTTAATAAGTTAATTTTAAAAAAATCTGAGAAGAATTTTTCAAAAATATTTCTTAGTGCACCCCTACACTATAAGAATAATCGCCTTGCAAAATTTCAGCCCTTTAGGTCCAGCGGTTTGGTCGGTGCGTTATATATCAGTCAGTCAATCAGTTACGGAACTGTTATATATATATACACTGCTGGCCACCCAAATTGCAACACCAAGAAAGACAAGAGATATCACTACAAAATTTATTTTGTAGATAACATGTTGACCAAGTATCAAATGATTAAATTTATAGACTTCTGTGAAGTGTGGTTCCTGCCAAAATCAGTAGCCAGAGTAGCCGCCATTGTTGGAGATCACCGCTGCCACACGCCTCGGCATTGATTCAAAGAGACTTTGGATGAGTGCTTGGGGTACAGCAGACTAAGCAGCTTCCACACGTTGCCAAAGTTGATCTGCTGTGGCAGCTGGGGATAGAATCTGGGTCTATCGTAGAGCAACCATGGACCACACGTTTTCTATCGGAGAAAGATCCGGAGAGCGAGGCGGCTAGGGAAGCAATTCAATCTGGCGATTGACGAAGAACCGTTGGACAATGCGTGCCACGTGTGGTCACTCATTATCCTGTTGAAATATGGCTGTGGGCAAGCCCTGAAGGTAAGGAAGGACAACTGGCTCCAACACCTCGGAGATGTAGCGCTGGCTGTTTAAAGTACCGGCAATGCGTACTAGAGGTGTACGGGAGTGATATCCAATACCGCCCCATACCATAATACCCGGTGCAGGACCAGTGTGGCGGTGCATAACGCAGCTGTTCAGCATCCTCTCTTCACGGTGTCTCCAGACTCGAATGCGACCATCGTGGTGTTGCAGACAGAAGCGTGACTCGTCAGTAAAGACAATTTCATTCCATTCTGCCGTCCACATCCTTCTGTCATCGCACCATTGGCGGCGGAGACGTCTGTGGTTCTGCGTCAAGGGTAGACAAAGCAATGGACGTCTTGCGGACAGACCACTCTGCTGTAAACGGCGTCGAATGGTACGCGCAGACACTGGATGATGCGTTACAGACTGCATGTGCTCTGCTATGGTTCGTGATGTGACTGAGCGATCCGTCACTGCCATGCTCACAATTTGCCTGTCATCACGTGAAGTGGTGCGCTGAGGTAGATGCGATCGAACACGCCGGTCCGTCGTACCCTCCTGCATCCAACGATCACATATCTGCATTACAGTTGTTTGGTTTCGTCCAACACGACTACCGATTTCCCTGAAAGATAATCCACAATCTCGGTAGGCCACTATCCTTCCTCTGTCGAACTCGGATACTTGATCAAAAGATGATCGCTGTTTTCGACGAGGCATAATTGATCGTTTTTTTTAAACCACAAGAAAAACACAATTGCCGAACTTGAAATCCTCGAAATCTCCAAGCGTTCAATAGCGCTTTGAAGTGGCGCCATAGACGCGCGTGATGTGCGTCTACGCTGAAATTCTAATCATTTGCATATCTCACCTCCGCTAATGCATGTTGTAAATTTCATGTTATTTGCATGTTTCCTTCAGGGTGTTGCATTTACAGTGGCCAGCAGTGTATATAGATAAGAACAAGATATAACGCAAACTGAAAATTTTTGCAACTGAGTATGCTTTTTAGTGAAAATCGCAGTTCGGCCAGTTACTGAAGGAGAAATTTTCCAGCCATGTTTTGTTCTCTCGGATTTTACTAATGAAAGCTCATGAGATGACACGGGTTTAATATTACGTGTACGCTTACCTCAGTTTCAGAATATCTCGTTTAGCATATTTGCGAAATCCCTCTGCATTTTATAAATTATATTAGCATATTTTCCAGACTTGAAAATGCATAGTAATGTCTTATAATTGAGTGAGTCGAGAAGAAATAGGATGCTTAAGTCATGGCCAATTAACATGAGTTCAACATTGGTTGAATCAGGGAATTTCTCCAACTTATGGACTTGTTCTTTCATTGTTATGAAAAGTGGATTTATGAAATGTACAAATAAAGCACAGAACTTTAATTCTGCAGGTAGAATACTTTTAACGGCTCTATTTGTCAATACACTAAAGCTTCTAACTACGTTGATGGTACCGTACTGCTCATATGCTGTGTCAGGAATAATTTTCTTTTACTTGCAAATCATTTAATGAAGCTTTAATGTCATTTTTGCAGTCTGAGTCTGGCGGAGCAGTACTTTATTTTCTGTGCAGCGAATACTAAGAATCTAGACACTCATGAAAGATAAACGAATGCCATATTTTATTAATGCATATTATACGGAAACACAGTTTTAAAGTTTAAGGAAATATTACGTTTGTTAACCCATATCTTTAATCGAATGACACATATCTCCTGTTCTAAGACGATCATTCTGCCAAATACAGCATTCTTATGCTTAAGGGCCTGTTCACATAGGAGTCCGTTGCGTTGCGTTAAGGAAAAGATGACGTTGAGACGAAAATAAACCAATCATATGCCCCCAAACGATTAGCAATGAAATTTTTAACGCCTATGATTGGGTTATTTTCGTCTCAACGTCATCTTTTCCTTAACGCAACGCAACGGACTCCTATGTGAACAGACCCTTATTGTCAAAGCGTTCTTCTGTACGTTTGTATCATAAGTCTTTCTTTGGGAATGGAATGCTTTCTGGTCTTCCATTTTTAAAAGAATATAGCTAAAATTCTTTGCAAGGTACTTCCATGGAAATTTGTAGCGTTCGATTTTTTTAAATCTATGTTTAGGATTTAATCGCCCACATAAAACAGTGGATAGCATTCTGAGCTGCAACGCAGTGGACTTGGGTTCAAATCCCGAATAAAGATTGATCGTTTCCGTGTCGCCCCCCTCATAGGGAGAAATGCTGGCTCACCTACATGGTGCTCTGTTATGAAAACATTGACTTAGGACTCTTGGCTCCCACAGGAGTAGATAGGGAAGTTGGCGTTCTACGTCTCGGGAACTGGTTTTCATTGAACAATACGACCGCTCGAGGCGTGTGAATGATTGCGTACTGACTCTCCTCTGCTCCTAATGCCACATTTACACATTCGCGCTCACTCCTCTCCTCGTTACCCGCAAGACATTCGCGAGACATTTGTCACGTTCCTGCATTGACGTGAGCGACCGTTTTGACATTCGCGCCTCTTGCTGTGAACAAGACTTCCCAATGCCTTTCGCCCCTTTGACTCGTGCCAGAAAAACCGCTCCCTAAGCTAGCGCCACGGTTAACGAGGAAAAAAGCTCGGTGAACGGCGAGCGCACCGTTTACACATTCGCCTTACACCCCGCCCTCCCCGATTCGACTCGCCGCTAGCGCAACTGTTTTAAATGCGGTGTCAAGATTATGTTTGTAAAGTTGGCATGAGAAAAAAAAGTGGCAAATTTTTGCCTTACTGGTTCTAGAACTTTGTGTGAAGGCAGTCGCCATGCAGCTAGCCGAGTGTGAGTTGCTTAACCGTCAGCTTAAGGAAAAAGGTTTTTGAAACACGTGGCTGCACGTGCTGCGAATAGAGTGCGATTGATATTCTTAAGAATAGAGTGTGATTAATCTCTAATCACTTAGAGAGTGTTAAATATTCTCTCTAATTTAAAGAAAATATGTGCTCTTTTAGGTAACTACCTTTCTCACGAGGAATATACGTAGATGCCCGTGGATATGCAACCAACGCAGAATTGCAGCCGATGCAAAGGGATTGTAAAATCCAAATATTTCCCAGCCTTTTTAGGCGAAGATGTGATGCCGTCCTGTAGTTCCATCGGCGCTCTCTTGTTTTTAAATAAATGTATTGTTCAATCGGAAAGTGTGTGGTAAGTAAATTCTTCATCAATTTTTTTAACGCAATGTACTAGTCTTCACGAATCGTGCCCAATGCATTAACATGCTCCCATAATAAAGTAGCCAGCAAAACTTCCCGGGTCTTCGTGGGACAATGTGAGAAGTATTGCCTTCCTCCGAAGAGAAGATCCCCGAGAAACTGGTCACTCGGAGAAAGTTCTTTTTCATGACGGGTGGAACGTTACAGGAGCGAAGGTCAACGGGCGAAAATGTGTGACGGTAAAGAATCTTGATTATCCCCGACCTCTCATTTTGATAATCGGCCTCCCCGAGGCAGCAACCCTAAAACCAAAAACCAGGTCTCTTCTGGCGTGGGTGGACTATACATACCATCAGAGACAAGTGCCTGCCGCATTTTAGAATTTATGATATAGAGTAAAAATTATGAAAAGACTTTTCTCTGAAACAAAAATTATTGTAAGGAAAAATTGATTTTTTCCCCTTTTAAGTGTTTAAAACTTTTAGAAATGCAATATTTCATAGGCGCCAAACTTTTCTATCATTTCCCATTTAAAGAGCATGTGCATATCTCTGTATTTGCGTACAAACAGGAAAGGAATTTTATTTTTCTCCAGGGAAGCCGAGTAGAACGTGACGAGGCTCTTGAGAATTTTGAAAGATGTGACAGGAAAGAAGAGAACAAAAAATCCTCAATTGGTTTAAAACTACAAACAAGGAAGTACCTCATGCGGTGACGAATGGGATTCAGTTCTTTCGAAATGAAAGCACGGTGAAGTATTTTTCCTCTATTTTCATCTTTGTAAAAGGAGGCGCTATTTATAATTCATATACGTTGCAAATTTTACATACCTAGACATACAAAGTATCTCCATAGAATATATCAATAGTTTCAAGATCGTAAAACATGGGATTATTTTGAAAGGGAAACGTATATTTACTCAAAACCTCATATTATATATATATATATATATATATATATATACAGACATATATGGAAACACGTGGCTTATGTTGATACAATATTTTCATATGCAGCATAAAATACTCATTCCAAACTTTATCAATAACATAATTCAAAATCAACATAGGAATATTTCTATAAGTTGTATTTTTGTATTTAATTTCAAAATATGATATAAGTTTGTTTTCATTCCAGACGTCATTTCCAAATAAATAAATAAACGAGTGCGAGTTTGTATATTTTTCTTCTGTCGGGAACTATTTTCATAGAATAAAATCTCGGAACTAATTCTGGGAAAATATTTGCGAATATATGCGATTTCAAAACAAGTTGTCCTGATTTTTCGCGTAGTCGGCGGAATATTTTCATGCACGTATAAATTCATATTTTGATGCTTTTATAAATGGATATCTTTCACAAAATATAAAAAAAGATGCATTTTGAAGAACCAAAGAGCTGTTGATAGTGAATTCATTGTAAGTATGTAGAATTAGCATTTACACATAATTTTGTTTCTGTTTCGTCAAATAACAGAGTAATGCCTTTCATTCTTTCATATTTGATTTTCTAAGATTCTTATATATAACTGGTAACTTACGACTGAATTAATGGCAAACCGAGGATTTGCTCTAGATTTAACAAGTTGCCATCTTGTATAAAGCTGTAAATATGAGACGAGATAATTCGCTTACTTCATTTCGTTAAACTATTGTGATGAGCTTTTGAGATAAACTATTGAGGTAAACTGAGATAAACTGTTCAGATTGCTTAATTTGAACAGTATAAAGCTGTAGATATGAGAAGAGATGATTCGCTTACTTCATTTCATTAAACTATTGAGATAAAGTAATGAGATAAGCTATTGAGATTGCTTAACATGAGCAATATAAAGCTGTAGATAGAGAAGAGATAATTCGCTTACTTCATTTCATTAAACTATTGAGATAAACTGTTGAGATAAACTAATGAGATAAACTACTGAGGTTGCTTTATATGAGCAGTATGAAGCTGTAAATATGAGAAGAGATAATTCGCTTTCTTCATTTCGTTAAACTATTGAGATCGATATGCGAAAATCTGCAGCAGTCACTAAAGACATTTGGGTTATTTTTCTTGGTTTAGAGATATAAATAAACTTTGATTGAAAGAAACATTCATTCCCCATTAAAAAAATATTTTAATCTTAAAGTCGTATTTCTGTTGAAATTGCTTTCAAATCGATTTTTCCACACATGACTAAACAGAACACTTTTTAAAGTTATTGGCGGCACAGATCATGCAGAAAGTATGTAAAAGCATTAGTGATTTTAATATGTCAATCTTCTTCTGATTTTTATATTTTTGGTATTTTTTGCATACAAATATAAAAAAGAAAACCTATTATAAGTTATATAAATCTATAAGAGAGATATATTGTATTTTACCGCTGACTAGCTCTGGTACATCAGTATCGATAACTGATTCTGAAACTAGTTAAAGAGTTGATACAGCTATTGTAAAAACTGTGCACCTAAAACTGTCAAGATAGTAAATTATTCACCAGAAAAGGTACTACGTTATTATTTTTCAATTATAACTCAATTCTTTAAGTCCATATTATCATCGCCGTTCTCGGTAAAATTTTATTGCAGAACCTTACACAGCCTTTGAAAAAGTTCACCACAGAAAACAAGAAAAAGAGTATGTTAATATAGAAGGAATACACACAAAAAAACCACTGAGCAATTTCAGTGTGGTGAGGGAGCGAGTCAAGCCAGATAGAGTTAGCCAGTACTCAGCAGCAGTGAGGTGCGAGACTCCAAGAAGCCGACCTGAGGTACAATGACTTTAAATTTCGTTGAAATACGGGGAGTTACGTGTGACAGTAGATCTACCTCCGCGTGGTGCACCCTGGAAACGTTCTAGACGGCTAAAAGATCTACTACTTTCGGCATGCAGCCTCACTGCAAACGAGATCGCGTTCGTGGGACTTCATGCAGGCTGAGTGTCTTGCAATGGAATACCGTTGGCTTGTCCCAAACTAAGAAAGTTGAAATTCCACATTCTACGCGCATTTACACCGCATTTGGCAACTACGGCAGCCCAAACTGCCCACTCTGTGGAAAGGACGAGGTTATGGACAAGTACCTTAATCAAGGATGTTCAGCTCTGCGTGGGGACTCCGAGGCGAAAAGATATCGAAGTGCTAGAGCCCTGCTGATGAGACATTGACTTTTTCCTCTTACTGTTCCTTGTGTTCTTTGATTTAGATGTTTGTAAGAAGTTTGTCATATTCTATTGCAATTGAAGAAAAAAAGTGAGTGACCTAGATAAGGTGGGTTAGTCTCATGCATCGAGTAGTTCGTTGCCGATAACCAGAGAGTTTAGCAAGAACTTTGTTAAAGATAACTTTTCCTTTAGGGGTGTTATCACCTGCTATGGATACTGTGAAATTGCAAGTTATAGGTTACTGAAATTTTTATTTTATAGGATCACCCTTAGTTTGGTAGCTCAAGAAGATAAGTGAATAAACCTTTCTTTTATCTTAAGTTAATAATAATTATTTTTTATTATAAAAGCTGTGGGAGCTAATATTCCATAGTAAGTATCTTTATGGAGGCTATACCACACAACGCTAGTTTTGCTTAGTGAAAACTCAATAGTTAGACTCTGGAGGCAAATATTTACATGAATGTTCGTAGTCTTGGGGGGTGGGGTGGGGAGATCGTCAATTTATCAACGTCTTATACGACAAGGCATATAGATCCTTGTTTACATCTTTTTTTACATAGAAACAAACCCTGATTGTTACTTTGGGCATTAATGTGGTACATGAAGATTAAATTAGCTTGCTTCCAACCTACGAGTTCGTACGGAATTCAGAGTTTGGATGCGAGTCTCCGTTCACGTCTGGGATAAACAGCGAGACAGCGGTACTGCTTTCAGGCTATATATTCGTCTTATCTGACAGGCAAGAAAATTACTTCACGTTCCAGACAGCTCTTACATTATTATTACAGATCATTATGCATAGATGGATGGCATTATGGACGGTAATCACCTCTCTCTCTGTTCCGATCTAACAGGAAAAGTTAATGGGAGATATTGAAAGGCTCGCGATTACTTTAATCATTTCCGAAATGTTGCATATTTAATAATGGTTTTATAGTTATATATAAATTTTTGCTACTATTTGCATCATTTTGACCTTTTTTTAGTTAGTTTGTTAAATACCTTTTATTTTTTAATGACTTTTGTATTTGTTGGAACCATGTACTTGCCTAAAGAGCTGCTTCCAATACTCTCAGAGTGAGAAATAATAATAAAAAAAACTTTTTCTTTTTAAGAAATATTTATTAAACAGGAAACATTCTCAGATTTCCTGCGCCCAATATCTAAATGAAAGTTACTTACATACAGTTGAAAAAATGAAGGTATTCCGATTGTGTGGTCGAAATTCGGTCACCAGTATGACTAGGGGGATTTTCTGCATGGTCACTTCGGTGTCACGATTATCTGTTTAAGGGTAATTAGCTGTACGATTGACTGAACGTTAGCCTGAGATAACGGAGTCTACAAGCTTTAGTTCCACCATCGGCATGGGTTTCTGAAAAACGTTTACAAACTACACTTAAGGCTGCTGTTTACTAACCCTATTGGATTCGTTCACCTCAATGTTAACCTATGGAGAAAATGTGTCCACAATTTACGGCTACATAAATGTTGAAAATCCAATAAAAATGATATTTTCAGATAGCTTGAACTTTTCTTAACCCTGCAACAGGATTGATTCCTTTTATAAATTGCGTCCACCAAATACATTAGGGAGTGTTTAAAACACACTTTACCACATTTCTGTACCGAATAATTTAAATTTTAAAATATTATTTGCATTAAAAGAACGAAAGATGCCTCAGGGGGTAAAATTCCCTTCTCTATTACTGAGTACAATTTAAAAAAAAAATCTCTAAATCCAAGAAGGCAAATTTTGGACACATTTCCTACATAGGTTAACATTGAGGGGAGTGAATCAAATAGGGTTAGGGTCTGTTCACATAGAAGTGCGGTAGCGGAAGCGTTAAAGTATTGAAATATATTTAACCAATGACAGACCTCCAAACGATTAGCAACGAAATTTTTAACGTCTATAATCAGTTTATTTCCGTCTCAGCGCCATCTTTCCTTTTACGCTTCCGCTACCGAACTCCTATGGGAATAGTATAGGTCCTTAGAACACAGCAGCTTTAGGCTGTGTACACACGAGCGATCCGGTGTCGTTGCGGCACCGCAGGTGCGATCAGGCAGTACATAGAGCTGAACTAACCGACTCACACGGACGACGAGCCTTAAACGCTCGTTCCGTTACTCTTTAGCTTCCGTTTCTAAAAAATGCTTAGCGATATAACTGTGCATCGGTTTATAGGACGTCAAAATCAACTCTAATCTAGCCATATCAGTTAAACACAGTTTCTCAAAAATCTCTATGAAGAGCCAATTGCTTTCTATTTTTGAATTCAAGAAGCTGTTAGTTCTGTGTTTGCTGAGTAAAGGGTATCAAGTCCAAAATCATAGCTTTGAGAAAAACGGGATTGAAAACTAACATGTTTGTGTTTTGTGTCACATATCCTAAATTTTCACTGATGAATAAAAATGTTTAGGAGTGGACTTGAACTTAGCTTTCTGTACCCTGCAGTAGCCTTTGATTTTTCAAACATGCTTGGTTTGATAGCTCATTTTAGCCCATTTTGGACCTATAATCCCAAATTTTCACTGATGAATAAAAATATTTAGGAGTGGAATTGTTCTTAGCTTTCTATACCCTGCAGTAGCCCTTGACTTTTCAAACATGCCTGGTTTGATAACTCATTTTAGCCCATTTTGGACTTAGCATCCCAAATTTTCACTGATGAAAAAAAATATTTAGGAGTGGAATTGGACTTAGCTTTCTATACCCTGCAGTAGCCCTTGATTTTTCAAACATGCCTGGTTGGATACCTCATTTTAGCCCATTTTGGATTTCACACCCTTTACACAGCAAACACAGATTTATGAATTGATCATCATTTGCGAGTTTCATAGAAGTACTAATCTGGTCATAAATATAAATTTTTGCACCTATATTGTCTGATCGTTTCGAAAATAATTGCTGAATTCTTCAGTGAAAAATTTCAGAACCAGTGAATAATAATTATTCCTACCAGCTTAATGCCGTTTGAGATCTAAAACTCCTTAAGACTAAAATTCTAGAAAATAATCTATATCAGCCGAAAATCTGCATCTATCCGATATTACAACTCTATCTCAAAAACCGAAAAATTCAATTGAAAAAAATTATCATAATAATGGACATCCATTTATATAAAGTCTATTTATGCAAATATGGAGATATTTCATGACAGTTAAGAAATATTTTAAACATTTTGAGCTGCGAGAAATCTCTATTCGCGGAAATGTCACCCGCACAACAGAAGTTAAAAATCAGTCTGAAAAAGTGTGCTATAAATAAACATGTCGACAAGCTGACATGCTGCGAAAATAGGTTTCAGGTTGCCTCGCATGCAAATGGAGGTTATTTAGAAATTTTGCGTAGGTTGTCATCCTATATATATTTTCAGAAAATTTATCTAGAAATATTCGTATATTGAGAGATAAAAAAAATCAATTACGTTCCTTTAGAAAAAGAAATGCTTCATAACAATAGACTAATGCTTGTTTGCTCACTGCAGATTTATAAACACCATTTTAGAATGGAGCGATGAAAAAAAAAACCCAACTTCCTCAAATGGCGGTGGAAGCGAAATTTTTTTTGACAGACCATTTTAATAAGTGAGAGTATGATATTTTGATGTTTGAAAAGGTAAGAAGAATTTAATGGAGTTGTATCTCCAAGAATACTTTAAATGAAATTCCTTTGAATGATAAAT
Source organism: Dolomedes plantarius (assembly GCA_907164885.2). NCBI lineage: Eukaryota > Metazoa > Arthropoda > Arachnida > Araneae > Dolomedidae > Dolomedes > Dolomedes plantarius. Next base: position 118,903,247 of record OU015495.1, read on the forward strand.
TCTTTAAATAGCTGTAATCTTTTGAAATTGCTGGAAATATTGTTTAATTTATTGCATTCGGAGAAAATATCAGTGATGGACTGAAGAATAGCTTATAGGAGTAATTTAATACAGCAATACTATCTTCAATAAAATTGTTGTTCTTTATATTTTGACTCTATTTAATATTATTTTTTAATGTTGTTCTAAAAGTTTAATTTTTCTTGTGGAAACGAACATATCTTAATGTATAATTAAAAATTAAAATACTGAACTAGACGACCGAAACTAATTATACATATATATATATATATATGAAACGAATTTCAGTCGTTTTCCTTCAGTAACTTTGTCCTACCGCAATAGAGCATTATTCGTCAATTTGACCTAAATACTAAATCTATTAGTTTTCCCCTTAAGCAAGCCACGCGCCTACAGGTTATATAAGAAGTGTTAAAGAATATGACGTGATCCTCGTGAATTCATCCGAGGTGGCGTGATTGGGGTCAGGTGTCACGTTTAAACCAATTGGAAGTTCAGCGAGCCTGTACTCAAGGGCATAGAACTAGAGTTTCACGCGTCTTTGTGTCTGATCTCGGGCCTTGCAACATGTAGTTTTTGCGCTGGGGTTTTTTAGCCGCAGCGCTGCGGTTTTTTTAGTACAGCTCCGACGGCTTCCGGAGTACTTGACTGTCAAAAATGTGATATGTTTCATATATATATATATATATATATATATATATATATATATATATATATATATATATCTATATATATGTATATCCGTGCCTAAGTGTAAGACACGACCAATGTTGTAACTTGTCCTGTGAGTGATCCAAGAAGAAAATAAGTTTAAGACGATGGAAGTACGTCTTTCACTCCGGACTCCCTGTCTGTGTGCCTTCCACAGCAGCTCTCCACGACTACACCTCGGATCCGAAATGATTTGAAGTGAGGCCTGTATTCCATTTCTGCCCTGGTCCGACATCTCTCCTTTGGATTCATTACATACACATACACATACACACACACACACACACACACATATATATATTACAAGAAAACGCGTCTTCCTAAATTACTTTACTTATTCTCTTGTATATTCTCTTGTTAATAAAGCACGACCCCTTTTTCCTAAATTGCGACCTAAAAGTAAAATAAGATAATTTATATTAGCCCTGCAGATCATTAAGCAGGCATGTGAAATATCTAAACTCAATAAAACCCAGATATGAGTGTTAGAAGTTTATGAGATTTCGAATGTCAGTGTAATGTCAAATTCTTGAAGAGCCCTCGAACCACTCTGGATTTATGCCTTCTATAACGTCAAAACCACACTTTACAAGAACTTTATGGCCACTTATCCTGCTCCCAGGTCAATAGGTCGCAGCTCTAACAAGTGCGGGATCTATCAGTCCCCGGGATAACCGAAGTGGACACGTGAACTCCACGAACCTAAAGACGCCCAATTAAAATATTAAGTAGTTTAGGCCCTCTGGCGTCAATATCGCAAAACACCCATTTAATATTGCATGAACAGAAGACTTTTCTCTCTCTTCGTGTCTAATTCTCGTTGCTGTCGGACCTGCTGTCCGCTCCTGTCTTAACTTTATCATGTAAACAGCTCTCCGTGCCCCATCAGGGCAAGTTCAGTGGCCATTCCAGTATAACGCTTTCGTAATGCTTCATAGTTAAATAAAAAGGATTTCCTGGATAGTAACTGCAACCTGTGTTTCACTTCTATGGCTCCATGCGTGTTTCTCTCCAAGTTGTGCGCAGTGATTACTGTATGATCAACACCCTGGTGCCGACTGCATCACCCATAAGTTCTACGCATCACCTCCCTTGTGTTGAATTTTCCAAATGTGATTATTATCACACACACACACACACACATATATATATATATGTATATATATATATATATATATATATATATATATATATATATATATATATATATATATATATATATATATATATATACAGGGTCATCGAAAAAGGTGTCCGTGATTTCAGTTGTGCACACCGGGAGCAAGAATCGGCTGATCGAATTTTGCGTAGCAGCAGATTGTATGTTAACTCCGGGAGTTTTATTTTTTCATGTCATGGTGACCGTGACTGCACTGGGGCATGCTCTAACGCTGGGACGTCGTGCTTCATCCTACATGGGTTTTGACGTTGGATACGAAGGGACGGTCCAATGTTTTGGACACCAAGAAGACCCAATTTGACCCCTCTAAACTTTTTTCTATGGGAGTTACCAGAAAAAAATTGTGTACGCTGAGAAGATCCGGGACCTACGCCATTTATCGGACAGAATCATTGCTGCAATAGCGACTGCTCCTACTGTGGTCGAGCGTACCTAGATGGAAATCGATTATCGCCTAGATGTGTGCTGAGCGACGAGGGGTGCTGATAGCGAAACCTATTTGGTAATGCCCAAAACGATTCATTTCTGTATCTTTTGGGGAAAAAATAAGCACCATGAGTCCTGTTATATGGTTATTTATTTCCCGTTGCAATCACTGACACCTTTTTTGATGATCCTGTATATATATATATATATATATATATATATATATATATATATATATATATATATATATATATATATATATATATATATATATATATATATATACATATATATATATATATACATATATATATATATATATATATATATATATATATATATATACATATATATGTATATACATATATATATATATATATACATATATATATATATATATACATATATACATATATACATATATACATATATATATATATATATATATATATACATATATACATATATATATATATATATATATATATATATATATATACATATATACACATATATACATATATATATATATATATATATATACATATATATATATATACATATATACATATATATATATATATATATATATATATATATATATACATATATACATATATATATATATATATATATATATATATATATATACATATATATATATATATATATATATATATATACATATATACATATATACATATATATATATATATATATATATATATATATATATATATATACATATATACATATATATATATATATATATATATATATATATATATATATATATATATATATATATATATATATATATATATATATATATATATATATATAAATTGCTCAGACCAGATTGGTATGGTTGATACTTTTACATGCTTTGTTTCGGATGTCAATTTCAATAATGACAGGATTGCTGAATTCCATAGAAGAATTATCCCAACCGACTGCTGTTTCAGTGAGCAACTACGCAATTTTGAACGTAATAAAAAATCGAATCTCTGAAAATTACACGAGACCTGATCTTATGCATCGGAGACATGGAAGATGACTTCGACTGATGAAGATGCTTTGGGAGTTTTTGTAGGAAAGGCACTGAGATGCATCACCATCAGTTTCTGACTAATGAGCCTAACACATGATAGTCACCTTCATCGCTTCTATTTTCGACGGATAAAACTAATAAATGATCGTCACTACCACGACCGTTACCTTATTTTCCGATTAATACGCCAAAAACACGATCACCAGCACTACCACGTCAATTTCCGGAAAACGAGTTAAGCACAGACAGATGATACCCCCCCCCCCCCGTTCCTCTCTTCAATTTCTTACGAAGGGATCACATACGATCGTCACTACCACTACTAACAAATCATTTTCCAAAGAATGAGGCTGAAAAAGGATTGTCTCCACCATTACCTCCCGAATTTCTAACCGATGAACATAAAACATGATCTTCACCTCCGTGATCATGCCAATATCCCACGAATGAGACACACTCGATCGTCGTCACCACTTGAAAGACTTCGAGCGTGCTCAATGTTTACCTGATTACGCTAAATGAACGTACGTAGAATATTCATTATTTACTAGCCGGGCTTCGCCTAGCTACGCTCAAGCCATCCGTCCACCAGATGAAGTTTCAATAAAGTGTGAAAAATTTTCATATTGGAACACAAAATTGCGTGTATTATTTTTGCATTTTAAAATTTTCTCTTAGATTTTAGGTAATTTTGAAGATAACTGTCATATGTATCATGTGTGAGAGCGTAATTAAAATATCATGTGTGAGGGCTTTAAGATTTTGTGCAGAGTGATAGGTGTTTTAGGTAAATTTCATTAAAAATTACTTCAAATTGACCAATTTATAAAAAAGTATGCTATTTACAGGTAAGTTTTTGTCTCTTTTTTTTTTAATTTTTAAGTGCTACTTTACCATAAAAGATGAAAAAAGGTTTAATTTTTTTTTTAAATTGACTCTTGAAATATTTAAAGTAATAAATTCTGTTGAACAATTAATTTGTGAACAACTGTTTTTATAAGGAAAGGAATGACGAATCGGGGAAAATGTTCATATTGAAACATAATTCTGTCTGAACAATTAAAAAAATAAGTAAATCGAAAAGTAAAGAACATAATTATATTTCACTGGCTTTCAAAAATATCCAATAATAAAACAATTTCCTTAGCAAATACAAAATAAACAAATATTTCACTGGTGTTCAAAAATATCTAATAACAACACAATTTCCTTAGTAAATACAAAATAAAAAAAAAGTGAACAATAATTGGTGTATAATAAATAGTTTTTTATTTAGAGCTAATTTTATAAGGAAAGGAATCACGAATCGGGGAAAATTTTCATATTGAAATATAAAATTGCATGTATTATTTTTGCATTTTAAAATGTTCTCTTAGATTGTAGGTAATTTAGAAGATAACTGTCATATGTATTATGTGTGAGAGGGAAATTAAGATATCATGTATGAGGGCTTTAAGATTTTGTACAGAGAGATAGGTGTTTTAGGTAAATTTCATTAAAAATTACTTCAAATTGACCAATTTATAAAAAAGAATGCTATTTACAGGTAAGTTTTTGTCTCTTTTTTTAATTTTTAAGTGTTATTTTACCATAACAGATGAAAAAAACCTTTAATTTTTTTTTTTAATTGACTCCGAACGTAGACAGTCACCATAATTCCTACTTCAGAATGATAAAAAATGGTGAAGGAATAAACTGTAACCCCTCTCCCCCCATTGAAATATTTAAAGTAATAAATTCTATTTGAACAATTAATTTCTGAACAATTGGAAAATTAACTCAATGCAAAATAGAAAAGTAAAAAAAACATAATTATATTTCACTGGCCTTCAAAAATATCCAATAATAACACAATTTGCTTAGCAAATACAAAATAAACAAAAAAATAACAATAATTGGTGTATAATAAATAGTTTTTTATTTGCGGCTGTTTTTATAAGGAAAGGAATGACGAATCGGGGAAAGTTTTAATATTAGAACATAAAATTGTGTGTATTATTTTTGCATTTTAAAATTTTCTCTTCGATTGTAGGCCATTTTGAAGATAACTGTCATAGGTATATTTTAAAGATTTTTTTTGTTTCTTATGGTAAAATAGCACTACTTTATTTGAATATTCTTTCTTTTTACGCTTCTGTCTACAACTCTTTGCAATATTTCTGAGATATAATTGTATTTTTTTATTTTGGGCTGATTTTTTAAGGAAAGGAATGACGAATCGGGGAATATTTTCATTAGAACATAAAATTGCATATATTATTTTTGCATTTTAAAATTTTCTCGTAGATTGTAGGCCATTTTGAAGATAACTCTCATATGTATCATGTGTGAGAAGGAAATTAAAATATTAGCATTAGGATATCATGGAGAGTAATAAGCGTTTCAGCTATATTTCAGATTAATATTCTACGTTCGGAGTCAATTTTTAAAAAAAAATTATGTTTTAAAGATTTTTTTTGTCTTTTATGGTAAAATAGCACTACTTTATTTGAATATTCTTTCTTTTTATGCTTCTGTCTACAACTCTTTGCAATATTTGTGTAATATAATTGTATTTTTTTATTTTAGGCTGTTTTTATAAGGAAAGGAATAACGAATCGTGGAAAATTTTCATATTAGAACATAAAATTGCGTGTATTATTTTTGCATTTTAAAATTTTCTCTTAGATTGTAGGCCATTTTGAAGATAACTGTCATATGTATCATGTGGGAGAAGGAAATTAAAATATTAGCATTAGGATTTTGTGAAGAGTGATAGGCGTTTTAGCTAAATTAAAATATTAGCATTAGGATTTTGTGAAGAGTGATAGGCGTTTTAGCTAAATTTCAGATTAATATTCTTCGCTCGGAGTCAATTTAAAAAAAAAAATTTTAAAGATTTTGTTGGTCTTTTATGGTAAAATACCATTTAAAAATGAAAAAAAAAAAACTTACCTATAAATAGCATACTTTTTTTTATAAATTGGTCAATTTGAAGTAATTTTTATTGAAATTTAGCTAAAATGGCTATACCTCTGCACGAAATTATATTGCTACTATTTTAATTTCCTTCTCACACATGATACATATGACAGTTATCTTTGCCTGCGGCTTGTCCACTTATTATAGTAGATTCTATAAAGTTATTCATCTACGGTTATCATGATATCTCACATAATAATGTATATAATTTGATAAAATTTTCAAGAAATGTTTTAGAAGATGAATGTTTTTCAGGAAATGCTATTGTTAATGAAATGAGGCACAATAATTGGTGTATAATAAATAGTTTTTTTATTTGGGGCTGTTTTTATAAGGAAAGGAATGACGAATCGGGGAAAATTTTCATATTGGAACATAAAATGACGAATCAGGGAATATTTTCATTAGAACATAAAATTGCGTGTATTATTTTTTCATTTTAAAATTTTCTCGTAGATTGTAGGCCATTTTGAAGACAACTGTCATATGTATCATGTGTGAGAAGGAAATTAAAATATTAGCATTAGGATATTGTGGAGAGTAATAAGCGTTTCAGCTAAATTTCAGATTAATATTCTACGTTCGGAGTCAATTTAAAAAAAAAATTATTTTTTAAAGATTTTTTTTGTCTTTTATGGTGAAATAGCACTACGTTATTTGAATATTCTTTCTTTTTATGCTTGTCTACAACTCTTTGCAATATTTGTGTGATGTAATTGTATTTTTTGTATTTTGGGCTGATTTTTTAAGGAAAGGAATGACAAATCGGGGAATATTTTCATTAGAACATAAAATTGCGTGTATTATTTTTGCATTTTAAAATTTTTTCTTAGATTGTAGGACATTTTGAAGATAACTGTCATATGTATCATGTGTGAAAAGGAAATTAAAATATTAGTATTAGGATTTTGTGGAGAGTGATATGCATTTTAGCAAAATTTCAGATTAATATTCTACTGTTAATGAAATGAAGCACAATAATTGGTGTATAATAAATAGTTTTTTTTATTTGGGGCTGTTTTTATAAGGAAAGGAATGACAAATCGGGGAAAATTTTTATACTGAAATATAAAATTGTGTGTATTATTTTTGCATTTTAAAATTTTCTCTTAAGATTGTAGGTCATTTTGAATATAACTGTCATATGTATCATGTGTGAGAAGGAAATTAAAATAGTAACATTAAGATTTTTATGGAGAGTTATAGGCATTTTAGCTAAATTTCAATAAAAATTACTTCAAATTGACCAATTTATAAAAAAAGTATACTATTTACAGGTAAGTTTTTGTTCCTTTTTTTAATTTTTAAGTGCTATTTTACTATAAAACACCAAAAAACCTTTAAATAATTATTGTTAATTAGAAGTTGTTTGGTTTTATTTAAAGTTAATTTTCTTATATTACTTCTTTTGTTTTCTTTTCGTTAATCCTTTTTTACTTGTTTAAAATTTTCAGGAAATGTTTTAGATGCTATTGTTAATGAAATGAGGCTCAATAATTGGTGTATAATAAATAGTTTTTTATTTGGGGCTGTTTTTATAAGGAAATGAATGACGAATCGGGGAAAATTTTCATATTGGAACATAAAATTGCGTGTATTATTTTTCCATTTTAAAATAACTGTCATTTGTATCATGTGTGAGAAGGAAATTAAAATAGTAGCATTAAGATTTTTATGCAGAGTTTTAGCTAAATTTCAATAAAAATTACTTTGTAAAATACCTAATAACGACATTTCAGAAAGTAAATAATCGCAAGAGGGGTTTCAACGGTAAAGAGTTTCAACGATTATTCGTATACTGAAAATTAACCAAGTAAAAAAGGATGGTAAAAATGAAAAGTATACAAAAGTAGCAATATAAGAAAATTAACTTTAAATAAGACCAAACAACTACTAATTAACATTATTCCATGCGTTTATTTACGTTGTAACATTTAGGTGCGCATGCGCAGTTCTTATGAATGATGGATTCCAACGCCTTCAGATGAAATATTATTTAAAAACTGTATTTATATATAAGCATTTTAAAGCTTCCAAACTTATATTAGAATTATCTCCAGGCTTCAAAACATAAGTATATGAAGTTTCAACCAGATTTGTCAAGAAATATAGAAACGAAAAAAATACCAAATGTAATCATTTCACACCTAAATCAGTAAATCCACCAAAAATCAGTATATATCTATTTAGTTTCAATAAAGTATTTTTTATTATTAAACAATTTGAATATTTAGTTTTTCAAATAAAAAGACACGGCGACACATTTCATTTCAGTGATTCATTTTTTAGTGAGAATCACGTTGTGAACGAATCACCCTTTGTTTACATCGTCAAAGAGCGATGACGCGCGATGACGGTTCATTAGAATCCAAATATCTCTAAAACTATTGAATTAACAGAATAAGTGTACGCAGAAAAAATTATCAGTTTCCGAAGCTCTTTCCAAATATGCAACATTTATGTACTTTCATGAGAAAAAAAATACACCGATTTTCCTGTATATTTGTCGGCCATTTTTTTTTCGAGGAGTGGCCCACCCGGATGAGTTACGGTCACGTCCGACTTCTCCCTGTCCTTTTATTAGTATAGATAATGTAGGTTTGGTTTGGTTTGGAGCACTACGGTCAACCTCTGCTATACAAGGGCTAATTAGACCGGTAGCTACTAGTTAAAGTCGATCCCGAACAGCTACGAATGTCCATGCAAAGAGTGGGACTCATTTCTAATGTGTGTGTGTGGCTAAGGTCCCTGGGGATGACGACTGTCACACCCCTTTCCGGTGTACATATGAATACAAGGAAATAGAAACATAAATCACACAATCACAGAAGAATTTATGAACGAACGATGACACAGGCGATGAACGATGGGTTGCAGCTCCCCTTTCTAGACAGAAGACTGATTAGTTCCCCAGAATGCAACCAAGACTTATGCTGGAATTGAATCCGCGCCCTCGCCGCGGCAAGCTGATGCCTTAACCACTTATCCACTGGGTGACTTTTCTAATGAAGGAAAGTTGAGTATTTATCTTTTTTTATTGTATTATTGTTTTTATCGTATAACTTATTAATTGATTTCGGCTTTCAAGTCATATTTTGTATACTTTTGTCTATGTTTTCAAAAAGGGAATGGGGTCGAGGGGCGCATGGGAAAGTTCAAATATTTTCCCTCAGATGGTAAGGTTAACCGTTCAAGTGCATTAAGCCATTTCGGCTTACAAAAAGTTTCATTTGAGTAGCCATTCTATTTTTCGAATATTTGGGACCTGTAAAAAAAGTATCGATTTTAAAACATCTACCATCCACAGAACGCTGTTTACAGATGTTCTAGTCTTACGAGCTTGATTCCAAAGGACCACGATATGGCTTGCGTTTTGCTGTAGAATTGGAAGATATGTGCAGGAAAATTCAAACAATGCAAATAATTCAACACAAAATAATATACATAAAGAAGACATAGACAGCCGAACAAATTAACAGAAAAGCTATCCTAGCGTTGAAATAAAAAAAAAACTTTTCAATAAAATATTGCGCAGTTGCAACAAATCCTCATACTGAAAAAGACAATTATAACTTGCAAAATGTAAATAATTCAACAGAGAAAGATATTTACTAACAGGAAGAATGCAGACAAAAATAAACAGAAATCCTGTACTTAGAGCTAAACGCACCATAAATGCAAGACTCTGTAGCAGTATGCATTCTTCCTGTTAGTAAATATCGTTCTCTGTTGAATTATTTACATTTTACTAGTCATAATGTGCAGGAAAACCAATTTATTTTTCAATCGAAGGATAAAATTATAATTGAAAGTGCGTAGGTCGATGCCGATATGGATTTAACGGTTATTCGATAATCTGTACCAGAAGTCTGGGAGAAAAATTGACTTATTTTGCATTAATTAATTTTACAAATGGGCATCAAACTAAATACAAGAAATTTTAGTGTATTTATAAACTCTGAGGCAAATATAAACTGGTAAGCTTCAAAAGATGCAGAAATAAAGATATATAATTTGATTATGAGTACAAAAAAAATGAGTTTCATAACTCTTCATATTTCTTACTTTGCTTATACCTAGTTGCTTCTAAGTAAAAAATAAATTACAAAATAAAATAATCTATCTTTAAAGCAATCGCAGCGAGAAAGTGGCGGTGTTTCTGACACTTTAATTAGCGCAATGTAACAAAAAAATTGCGTCATCAAAATCAATTAAAATTTGAAAAATTCTTTCAAAATTAAAACGCACAAACAAATTCCGAGTTTGTTGTAGCTGGCAGAATGACTGTCAGGGAACTTGTCAGAAAACATTCCAGTTTTCTGATGAGCTATTTGACGCTTCTTGTTGTTCTCTCTTTTGTTTTGTTTGATTCCGAACGAGACGAATAGCTGATTTCTACGACAGTAGTCCTCCTGACGCTGCAAATAAAGATCGTGAAAATAATAGGAAAAATCTCAAGGCGAAATCTTTTCTTCTTCCTCCTTTCCTATTTCTTTTAGCAAACACAACATCAAAAATGAAGTGATAAATGGGATAAAAACATGTCTGTTGACAGCAGTTCAGAGAGCGATGGGAGTTTCTCATTTAATTTTGAAATCGCTCGGGGATAATTAACTTTTCGAGAAGTGCTGCATCGCGCATAAAGAAACAGCCATGCCTCGAATAAATAAATAATTAGCGCTAAATCAATTAAGTTTTGCAACATTTTTATGTGAAAGATTCTGGAACTGGTTTTTTGAAAAGTTTCAATTAAAACTTTTGTTCGGTATCTTGTTTGCCTCTCGGAGAAATGAATAATTTAGCTGATCGTTTTGAGATGGAAAGGGCAAAAATGAATAAAGATGGGCATGTAGACCGAACTTTAATTTTTACATCCACTGCATCAGTTGATATTCTTTCGAATGCTACATACTTGTCAAAAAACCAGTAAACAGTCATTTCTTATAAAGACGGTGAATTTTTACTTTTTTAAAAATTACACACTTTCAATTTGTTTTAATAATTTCTAAAATGAAAATAGAGATCCAAACTTTTGACTCAAGAAATAAACTTCCAGAAGCCCGTGTCAGCAGTGTTTTACATTAAGACTACTGTGAACTAACCCTGTAACTATTTTATTTTCAGTCAAAGTGCGTTAACCTTTTTAGGGGCAACAACTTCAACCGTTTGCACGGTGCAGATTTTTTTTCCCGATTTTTTTAGAATCTTGAAAATTATTCAAATTAAAGGTTGCAAAATGTTTCTACTTCTTTAAACAGATAACAGATGGCAGTACTAATTTTTTTTAGAATCTTGACAATTATTTAAATTAAAGGTTGCAAAATGTTTTTACTTCTTTAAACAGATAACAGATGGCAGTACTAACTATTTTTCTGCTCATTTAACTGGAATACATTGAATGCAAGTGAAAGATAGACTAGATTTAGGCGTTTGCACTGTGCAAACGGCGTCCCTCAAAGGGATAAGACCGTCCCTCAAGTGTTAATCTAAGGAGAAAATTTGTCCAAGGGTTGCAGTTGTTCTGTTTGCCGACTTGGATTTAAAGATTTTTTTCTTTAAATTTTCTCGGGAATAAAGAAAGAAATTTTACACCTTGGGGTATTTTTCTTTTTTTTAAAATGCAAATAATACTTTATAATTTAAATTATTCGAAGAAAAAATCTGGTATACTATGTTTTAAATGCTCATCAATTCCTTTGGCGGACGAAATTTATAAAATGAATCCTGTTGCAAGGTGCAGAAAAGTTCAGGCTATCTGAAAATACTATTTTTTTTTTAAAAAAGATTATCAGCATTTATATAGAAGTAAATAGTAGATAAATTTTCTCCATAGGTTAACACCGAGGTGAGCGAATCCAGTGGGGTTCGTATACAGCAACTTTAAAGGGATGGTGGAATTTCAAATTGCAAAAAAATCGACCAAAAATTGAAAAATCGAATAAAATATATAAATACTGGAATGAAATGTATTTAAAATATGTAGGGAAAAGTAAAATGAAAGCTTTAGAAGAATAAGTATTAAAGGTAGGGGAAAAACATCTTTTAAATGGCTTTTTCTCAAAATGAGTAATTTCCAAATTTGCAAGTCATTGAAATTCCTCTTGTGTTATGTTTGAAGAAATTTTATGAAATTTATATCAAAGACTCCTGTAATACATCAAAATAAAGTTATGTATCCATTTTAGGTTTCGGCATCATTTAGATTAAAGTTAAGTGTAGAAAAGTACCAAAATTTCGCAAATATTCAGATTATAAGCATAAAAATATTTCCTAAATATTAACTATTCAACGAAAGCAAAAAGTGATACATAACTCTGTTAAAAATGTATTTATAAGCAATATAAATGCAAAATTAAAAGGATGTTAATAATTACAAGATAAAAAGAATTTTTTATATACCATGTTTTTAAATTTTCAGTTGAATCATATAAACTTGACAATTCTATTTATTAATAAATACTTTTTTAAAATTTTTTTGATGAATTATCCCATCAACTTGAAAGAAAATGATCAAATGCGTAATTAATCGTTTAGTTCGGGAATTGGAAGTTAACTTGCGTTTAACTTTTCGTTCCCGTCCCGGCCGATAGATGGCTGCACCATTCTACAAAACAAAATTAACTGAAAATGAATTCAAGCCTGCTTAAAGATGGCTAAAAGTATTAAAATAATGCATTGTCATCGTGTTCTGAGCTATTCTAAAAGTTTCAAATGTCTAGCTAGTCGGGAAGTTAGTTAAAAATTGATTGCAAGATTTGTACTGGACAAACATACAAACAAACATGAAAGCGAGTTAATAAAAACATGGTAAAAATTAGATAGCAAGGAGCATTAAAAATTTAATTTCAATTTTTAAAATATAAATTTAAAAAAATATTTATAAAATTTTATAAGGTGTTTGATATAGTTATACTTTAATGAATACATATGCAAAATTTTATATCTCTGAGGTAAAAATTTCAAAAATCGCTTTGTAATGTCCACTATCCCCTTAGTTACAGATTAAGAGGAAAATTCTCTCTAACTGAAAATTTTAAAAAAATCAAAAACTATTTACTATATATTCAACTTCTTGGTTAGATACGTAGAAACATGTTCCCTGATTAAATAATTATTGAGTGAGAAAAGCATCTCCATTGTACCCAGGATCCATGGACCTTGGTTTTAGTCTGACATATGGTCTCCCCTGCGTGGTACATCCAATATGTCCACTGGAGGGAAGATAATTCCGAAAGAACAGTTACTCAAAATTTTTACTGGTAACTGACAAAATGCAGTCATTCCAGCCAACAAAGGAAGGGACTGACGTCTTCCCTGAATGGTGACGCAATTGTGAGGTTCACAGGACTGGATACACTAGCGATGCGTTTCTTTGTATAAATTATTATTACCATGTTTTTATTAACTCGCTTTCTTGTTTGTTTGTGTGTATGTGTGTGTTTGTCCGGTACAAATCTTGCAATCGATTTTTAACTAACTTCCATTCTAGCTACACATTTGAAACTTTTAGAATAGCTCATAAAACGATGACAATGCATTATTTTAATACTTTTAGCCCTCTTTAAGCAGGATTGAATTTATTTTCAGTTAATTTTGTTTCGTAGACTGGTGCAGCCATCTATCGGCCGGGATGGGAACGAAAAGTTAAACGCAAGTTAACTTCCAATTAACTTCATTTTCTTTCAAGTTGATGGGATAATTCATCAAAAAATTTTGAAAAGTATTTATTAATACATAGAATTGTCAAGTTTATATCATTCAACAGAAAATTTAAAAACATGGTATATAAAAAGTTCTTTTTATCTTGTAATTATCACTCTTATTAGGATGTTAGGATTGCGTTCAATACCACTTTATCACTTTCAGGGAATTTAAATTTTGCCCGTGATTTGCGAAACACGTCTTTGTATCTGAATTTGTTCATGAAGAATGTTGAATTAGTTCTTGAATGTCGCGGATTGGTTATTTGTAGTGAATTCAAGGTTTTCTAACCCCTGACTTATGTATTACATTAGTTTTGAAGCTATATTTACTACTGAAGGCTACCTTTATTTTCTTTGGTATATAATTTATGATGCCCATAAAAACTAATCCGTGATACTGAAACAAACCAATTTTTGTATCCGGAAATCTTTCCTCCGTTCTTATAAGGTATCAATCAAGGAACGCAATTCCATTGTTATCTGGCTGATAGATATGTCACTCAAACTAATGTCAGTTTGATTATACTGACTAACGTCAGTTTAATTGCAACCAGCTCTGTATTTACTTTAGGTGATTGACATTAAGTCCTTTTTCATGAAATATATCTTAAAATAGTACCAGTCGACGATGTAACAAGCGATATTTTAAAATCCTTATAAACGTTGTTCATGTCTGTCATATTCCGAAATTTCATATGCAGCTTTCTTAATTTTAACTGCAGATCAACTAGGTTATAAAAGGTAGAAGTAAACTGTAACATATTTGTTGGAAGACGATGGAGGATGAAGCAATTACCAAAAAAGAAAACTACTGTAAATTCATTACTCTACTTGTTTGTTATTCGTAAAATACTAATTACCGTTCATTAGCAGTGCGAGAGAAATTTTTTAGCTTTGAAATTTTATGTATTTTATTTAATGTAGAATATACACTCATGGACAAAAAAATTAGCGCACCAAGAAATAATTGCGGGATCGTAACGAAATTTGCAATGAAGGTACATGTCGGGGAGATATGCAAATGATTAGAAATGCAGCGTGATTGCGCATTACGTATAGCTGGTAGAGGGCGTTGAACATCGTACTCTGTGGAGTATAAAACAGGTAACCAAAGCTTGTTTGAGTGTGCTGAATCATTTACAAAGGAAGAGCTGAGATAGACATGCCATTACGCCGTGTTCGAAGACAATATAAGAAGTTGTCGCAGTTTGAAAGGGGGAGAATCGTCGGGATGATGGAAGCTGGGTGGTCAGCTAAGCAAGTAGCTCGTCAATTAGGCCGCTTTGATTGTGTTGTGAGGAGGTGTTGGGACCAGTGGACCCGAGAGATGTCATGTACACAAAGACCAGGCTCAGGACGCCCTCGACAGACCAGTCGTCGAGAAGACCGCCATATCGTAAGAAATGCATGCGTACAGCCAACTGCTTCATCGGCCGCCATCCAGGCACAGGTAGCACCTTCACTAGGGGCCTCTGTGTCTTCTCGAACCATACGAAGACGCCTGGCTGAAGGACAGTTGGTATCGCGGCGTCCATTACGTGTGCTGCCCTTGACGCCCACCCATCGAAGCCTCCGTTTGGAGTTTTGCCTCGCACGAGGAAACTGGACTGCAGCGGAATGGAACCAGGTCGTCTTTAGCGACGAATCCAGATTCAATCTCGGCAGTGATAACAATCGTGTTCGTGTGTGGAGAGCCCGTGGTGAACGCTTCAATCCTGCCTTTGCTGTACAGCGACACATCGCTCCCACAGCTGGTGTGATGGTATGGGGTGCCATTGCCTACAATACACGGTCACCCCTAGTATTGTCCCATGGCACCATGACAGCCCAGCGGTATGTTCATGAAATCCTGCAACCACATGTGTTGCCACTCATGCAACGGCTCCCAGGAGCCATTTTTCAACAAGACAATGCTCGGCCTCATACGGAAAGGGTGTCACAAGACTGTCTCCGCACTGTTACTACCCTTCCTTGGCCTGCCCGATCCCCAGATTTGTCTCCAATCGAGCATATCTGGGATAATTTGGGACGACGAGTTGGGCATCCCACGAGTTTGAACGAACTAGAGGCAAGGTTACAGCAAATATGGAACGAAATGTCTCAAGACATCATACAGAACTTGTATGACTCAATGCCCAATCGTATCGCATAGTGCATTCGCGCTAGAGGGGGTCCAACGGAGTATTAACTCCTCTGTTCTTTTGCCTTTTTCTCTGAAATAAATTATCCTTTTTCATTGATTTTCTTATCATTTACTTATATCAAAGTAGTCATTACGTATGTAAAATTTCGTTTCCTTCTTGGTGCGCTAATTGTTTTGTCCATGAGTGTATGTTTTACCTGAATATTTTAAAAGGAAAACTTTTCTTAGTAATAATATTTTTTATTTCCATATAAATAATTATAAAATTAATATAATTCAATAACAGTATATATATATATATATATATATATATATATATATATATATATATATATATATATATATATATATATATATATATATATTATATATATATATATATATATATATATACATATATATATTATATATATATATTATATATATATATATATTATATATATATATATATATATATATATATATATATATATATATATATATAACAAAAAAATCGACCCACCAAAAAGGGTTGTCCGATTCAAAAAAAAAATAAAATTGGTGTATGTGAAGAATAGACAGGAAAAAAAAGAATAAAATTTCAGAACAATTGAAAGATTTATTCCAGAGTTTGATCGTTACAAAGTAAGCCATTCAATTCGGCATTAGTACACCTCTGGACTGAATGCAAGTTGTCACCCGGTGTGGCTTGGACTGATAAAGTTTCCGGATGTTGTCCTGTGGGATACCAAATTGTCGCCAACTGTCGGGCTAAATCGGCAACATTTCGGGATAGTTGCAATCGCTTTCCCATCACGTCCCAATTGTGCTCGATGGGGGAGAGATCGGGCTACCTAGGTGGCCAAGGAAGTGTTTGGTAAGCTTGAAGACAATTCATAACAACACGTATGCAGCCGGGCATCATCTTGTTGAAAAGTAAGTCCGGGGTGGAGCATGAGGAAGGGAAACAAAACGGGTCGCAGAATGTCGTCTATGTACCGCTGTGCTGTAAGTTTGTTACTAATGACAACCAAAGGGGTCCGGCAATCAAGTATATACCCTGATTAAATACATTACTGAGTGAGAAAAACATCTCCAGTGTACCCAGCAGCCATGGGCCTTGGTTTCACCTTACTTGTAGGTTTCTCAGCGTGGTACGGCCTTAAGGAGATTCAGGAACAGTAATGGTAACTACAGTACATGGGCCGGGCCCTCCACTGTAGGATGATATAGCAATGCATAAAACTTCAGTGATCAATAAGAAACGAAAGTAGGAAGGAAAATAGAAAGTGGGGATAAACAAAAAACTTCGATAGTACAAGTGAAGCTAAAACATGGGGGAAAAAAGAGACTGAGCTAACAAAGAACAGGACAAACAATTAAAAGTTACGAGCAAGACGTGGTACGGCCGATAAGTTCGCAATAATATCTCCAAAATTAACAAAAGTTCTTACTGGTAACTTTGATATAACTTAGAGTGTATATCAAAGGAAATGCCACCAAGACCATAACGCCCTGTTGTGGGCCTGTGTGGCGTACGATAGTAAGGACAGGATCCTCACGTTGCCCTGGGCGTCTCCAGACACGCCTTCGGTGGTCGCCAGGACACAGTTGGAAGCGGGGCTCGTCACTAAAGACTGTATGTCCCCCGTCACCGCAGATCCAAGTTGAACGAGTAAAGCACCACTGTAATCTGACATTACGGTGTACAGGCGTGAGTGGTAAGCGGTGTAACGGTCGGCGCGAGTATCGATTCCGTTGTCTCAGTCAACTGTCAATGGTCATCCTGGACACTTGTGTGCGGGTCACATGTCGGATGGTTGATAACGACGAATCTGGTGCTGTGACAGCTGATCAAACAATCGCACTGTCTTCCCGCTCTGTTGTGGTTCTATGTCGACCGCTGCCGTCCTGAAGCTTAAATCTGCCGTTGTTGGCATTTGTGATTGCTCGTTATGCCCACCAAATTCTTTCAATCCGATGACACGACCTCTTTCAAACTCTGAAATACATTCGTAATGAGCACTAATCCTTCGGCGATCCATTGTTACAGTCGACGTAAGATATTCGCAATCGAAATGCAACAGCAATTTTGAACATCTAATCGAGAATCGCTCCTTATCTACACCTGCTGGATGTACAGTTATGATGCGCTGGAGCTCCCGCTATTCATTTGTTGGACATAAAATTTTAATCACGTGCATGCTCGGTTGAAACATCTTTGCATGCGAAATTTCATTACAACTGGGCAAATCCTTGGTGCACCGATTTTTTACTCTTATTTATATATGTAATATCCCCATTACATCACGTTCTTAAATTATAACCTGAAAGGGAAAACTAGCTCATATTTACATGGCTGGAGCTAGACTCAGTCTAAAAGGAATAAAATTAAATTCGGAAGCAGTCGGGCCGAATCGTTTATTAGAGCGACAAAAATACATCCGTTCATTTCTGAAGAACGGCTCGTAAAAATATCACCTTTCAACATTAAACGCGAGAGGGCGAGAGAAACAGGTGACTATTATTTGTAGGGTCAGCACATTTAGGGGTTCGCGATGCTAATCCACTCCTGAATTGGGACATATACACGTGTAGAAATGCAAAGGCATGAGATTCATGGGAAGTTCTGCGGCTAAGGGTTTTAAAGCGATAAATTAATATTGCTGGGGATTGGATTTAGGAAAGGGAACTTAAATGCTAGAATGGAGGGCATAATATTTAATATATTTTACACACACACACACACACACACACACATATATATATATATATATATATATATGCATATATACATATATTTTGTACTTCCGACAATATTAATAATATTTGAGTTACTTGGTTGCAGTCATATTATATAACAAACTTTTAAGACGATATTTGTCGGCACCTAGTAAATAAATGAAGTTTATAGAATAATAATATGCTGCATAAATTCAGGTTTTGTGCCAAAAGAATTTTTTGCACTACACTCATCAAATTTTGTAATTATACGTTGTGTTTATGAGGTTTTATCGTATTAGATATATTACTTTAAATATTTATTTAAAACAGGGCTTATAGCATCATTTTATACTATGCATTTTAAAAGGGATTGATATACTTTAAGGTCATTTGTAATATTTTGAAATGAATGTTTGAGATTGACTTTAAATGTCTATATAAACGCAACAAATGGCTAGTTTAAATGGACCAAAGCAGTAAAGAAAGCAGAAAATAGTTTAATGATGTCGAATAAAAAAAGTATACATTTCTTGAATCTTTTCTGCTTATAAACATTCTATGAATCAGGAAAAATTCTTCAAGTGTTCAATAAATTTCATCCAAAATGTAAGGATCCATTTTGTTTAACTTATTTAAAGTTTTGAAATTGTCTTATTTAAAAAAAATTATCTTTAATTATTGTAAGAAAATATCAGTTATTAGTATGAAATTTATGCATTTTGAATATACATACACGGTAAAAAGAAATATGCAGAACATTTAATTTCCTTAAAAATTTCTTTCTAAATTACAAAATGAATAAATTGCAAATGAGAATTCAATAATATCCCAGCATAAGATTTTTAAAAGTAGCATAGTTTCAATTATGCAAATCAGATTTTGATCTATCCAAATACCTTCAAAATTTCGTTGATATCAGTTCTGAAATACTTTAAAAATATGACGTGCGTATTCTTGTCCAGAAACTTTTAGCTGCTTTCCCCCCCAAGGAGGCATAATTGTGTCTAATCTCTTCCTGAATGATATCCTTGAACAATAACTTAAAAGGGTTGAGTTGTATGAACATGTTCCGGAAAGCTTTAGCCGATAAAACCAGATGTGACCCAGCGGTGCACGTGGAATTAATGTTGTCAAATTTATCACGTATAAGAAGGGGAGAGTGTAATTATGTGATTCATCTGGCGAACGGCGATTCAGTGTTCAGATCGGAAAACAATTTATCTTAATGTAAGAAACTACGCAAGCTTGGGATGGGGTTTAAGATAATTTTTGAGAATGTGATTGATATTTATTAAATTGAATTTTTGAATGATGAAAAGTTCCGACTTTCAAAAATTTTAAATACCTCGGTGAAAGTATTCGTTTTAAGTTAATCCCCATAATTCAATTTTAACGAGAGAAAATTTAGTTGCTTTATTTGTTTACGTGTGGCATTTTATTAGCGAAATATTAATATTTTTTTCCGGGTTGCTATGCCCAACATACAAAGATAACCACTAAAATCGATGGGAGAATTTCGGATATACGAGAGTCGTTCGAAAGGCAATACCCGTTAAGATTTGAAGAATAACCTATAAAGATTTGGAGATAAATATTTAGATTTTACATCCACATACCCCCTAGGCAATTTTTTTTACGAAATCACCTTGGATAAAGCAAAGTATTCGAGTTCTCGTATCAAGCATTTTGTTGCCCATCGCCGTGAAATGAAGTCAGCATTTTTATCCGTTGCTTAGAGAAGCATACGTTTCTCTTTAAGACATTTCTGAAATAATGTATGTTGAAACTATGATGGGCGAAATTAATGCGTATCGTCTCAAGGAGTTTTTCAAGATGATTGGAGAGGAAAATTTCAAAAATTGTATGCATTTCAACTAACTCATTTCAAATTTAGATTCTGGATGTTTTTTCTAAACTATGGTTTTTGGTTGTATGCATGTAACGTTTTAACTTAGGAAAAAACTCGTAAAGTACAGATAATAATTAAAATCTGATATTTTTGTAAACTGGATATTGTTGTTGTTGCTAATTATCTCTGACAGGAAGTGTTTAAGACCAGATGCATACAGGCTTTACGGGCTGAGTAGTGCGGCTCCGGTTTACAATCGGACCACAATGGTCGGAGTCCGTCCTAGCTAGGCGCCACCTTTTCTTGACTGAGCACCCACAGGGGCGACATTTGGGGGATCGTACCCTCTACCACTCTCTCTGACCTCATAGAGGGACTTTCCGGTCTCCGGATGTAACGGGCCCATATCCTGCCTAGACAAGGCGGTATTTAATGGTGCTTGTCGGGATTCGAACCGAGCACCCTCAGAGCCAAACGCCAATGCCCTATTGCTTGGAAAGCTCTGGCACATTTAGTTTATGCGCAGTAAATTAAAAAGGGATACTTATTGGGTAAGTTACAGGGAATTTTCTCACAGTAAATACAGCAAAGTTTATACTTAATACACAGTTAATAAATGGAAGAGAACAGGATTCCCTGTCTATACCAGACTACATGTATTTTAAAACAGTCAAAATAAAGGAATAAATATTCATGAATCACTATGTATATTTAGGAACTTTAGTTCCTGATGTTAGACCATTTATTCTATATGTGATAAGTTTGTTTTCGCTTAACACAGAAACCCACCGACAGTTCATTCAAATTGTTGCCCCCAGATTTTTTGATGTTTCGGATATGGTCGAACTGTAAGTTGACTCTTTAAAGCAGTAGATCTCTCCTTTCATCCTGAATAAACAACCGCTATTGTTGCTGCATCAACAAAGGAAAGTGGGAATTTTTTATGGGCTATGAGTCTAAAAAAATACAGGACCTTTTCAGTTCTAGAAGATAGTTACCAGAAATTTACAAGTTAAATATGTTCACCGGATTAAATTTTTTTAAATGGTAAGTGAAGGTAATATATATTGCATATATATATAATGAAAACTGCATGGACGACAACTTCGGCGAGATACGGGAGCAGTTGAACAGGCATTCCACTTGCGGTGTCACGTAGGTTAACTTTGTGTAGCCAGACACGAGTAGCATCAACTTCACTCAAACAATTCAATTGTTGGACATAATAGATATATTCACTTTGCACATCATGGTTATTCTAAAAGTTAAACATATAGGAAATATAAAAAACTAGGAGATATTAACGTTTGTACAGAGAGAGCAAATAGCGACTAGCTAAATGCATATCCAATTCCGAAGTGCGTAACTCGGAAACTCGCACCAACGCACTTTTCAAACTGGAGACTTAATGAGGTAGAATTAAACTGACGCTGTGTTCTTAGTATAGAATAATTGATATTGTTGATATTATCATTATAATACATGCATACATACATACATATATATATATATATATATATATATATATATATATATATATATATATATATATATATATATATACACTGAAGTGCCACTGAATTAGGTATAGCAAAGCCTATGCAAATTGTGTAGCGCTGCGCATCATGTATGCGCAAGTGAGAGTGCTGTGGTAACTGCATATATAGCGCGTACTGTGGTTGTTCTGAATTAGTTGTTGGAATTGCGAGTATGGGTAAACTGCCTGATTTAGACGCCTTCGATCGCGGACAAATCGTAGGTGCGCGACGCATGGGCCATTCAATTTCCGAAATCGTCAGACAGCTAGGATTTTCAAGGTCGACAGTGTCAAGAGTATACCAAGAATACATGGATGGTGGAAAAAAAAACTATCGATCGGGCAAACTGCAAAGGACAATTAGCCTTGACAGTGCGTGGTGAGAGACGGCTCAGGCGTATTGTACGTAGCCAGCGAAGACAAACATTAGCTCAAATTACCAGCCAGTTTAATGACGGTGCCAGTCGTACAGTCAGTAAACGGACTGTGCAACGCTAGCTTCACCGTATGGGTTTCGGGAGCCGTCGACCTACGAGAGTACCATTGCTCTATACTCGCCATCGGGCTGCACGTCTTGCCTGGGCAAGAGAGCACAGAGACTGGAGTGTAGAAGACTGGAAACGAATAGCATGGAGTGATGAGTCTCGATTCCGACTACTTAACGCCGACTGGAGGCTGAGAATATGGCGTCAGGCTTATGAAGCCATGGATCCTGCATGCCTGGCTGGAACTGTACAAGGGCATGGTGGCTCAATCATGGTCTGGGGTGTTTTTTCGTGACACAGTTTGGGATCTTTGGTGCGTGTACCAACCTCCCTCAATGCAATTCTGTACGTAGAGTTGCTGGGTGATCACCTCCATCCGTTTATGCTGTTCTGTTATCCGCACGGTAATGGAGTTTTCCAGAAAGACAACTGTACCTCTCACAAGTCCCGGTTGGCTACTGGCTGGTTGGATGAGCATTCCTCTGACTTCTCTGTCATGAATTGGCCACCTAGAAGCCTAGACTTAAATCCTATTGAGCATCTTTGGGATGTTTTGGAACAAGGCGTGAAAGGCCATCACACAGCACCAAAGAACCTTACTGAATTATGGACAGCTTTAGCCAATATTTGGCAAGCCATTCCCGTGGAACGTTTCCACGGGAACGTTCTATGCCTCGTTGATCTTGTTGAAGCTATGCCTCGTCGTGTGGCAGCCGTTATCAAGGCCAGAGGAGGCCCAACTCGTTACTAGGTAGGTATCCCTAATTCAGTGGCACTTCAGTGTACATATATATTTATACACACACATTAGTATTTGGACACCTGTGATAGAAAAGAAAAACAAAATTTTTTTCATATTCAATAGTTGGTAGAGCCTCCACGAGAGGCAATTACAGCCTCAACCCTCCAGGACACGATTTCCACAAGTCCTTGTATGACGGCTAGTGGTGTTTTCTTCGACTCGGCTTGGAGCAGACATGCAAGTTCCTTCACCAATTTTGGACGGTTGTTCCACCCCTTAATTCAGCGATCCAACTCACCCCAAAGGTTTTCGATAGGGTTCAGGTCGTGGCTCTGGACAGGCCAGTCCTTTCGGTTAACGCCATTGTCATAATAACAATCTATGGTGAACATCATAAAATGACAGCTGGCGTAACATGGGTGCAACCCGTAAAACTGCCACAAATCCGGAAGCACACTGTCATCCAAAATAGTGCAAAAGGCGTCAGTGATGAGCTTACCATGAATAAGGATCAAGGGTCCCAGTCCATACCAGGAGAAACACCCCCAGACCATAATTCCATCTCCTCCGAACTTTATTGAGGGCACAATGCATTCTGGCAAGAGTCGTTCTCCAGGCAGACGCCAGACCTAGACCCTGCCATCCGAATGGTAGAGGGTGAATTTTGATTCGTCGCTCCAGAAAACTCGTTTCCACTGATCTACGGTCCACTTTCGAGGAGTTTTGCCGAGCAGCGTTGTTGGACTCTGTGATCAAAGGTTATGGATGGCAGCACAACCATGAAAACCAACCAGATCTGCTTCCTTACGGATGGTATTCATCGAAACAACACTCCCGAATGCCTGTTGAAACTCCTGGAGTATGTGAGCCCTTGGTTGGGTGCAATTCTTCCGAAATTCTTTAGACAGCATCCGTCGGTCTCTATCTCCCAGTTTCGTGGGTCAGACGCAGGGTACATTTCTAACTATCACCATTCACCTTACACTTCTGAATCATATAAGCCACTGTCTATTTTGGGTAATTCAGCTTGCTAGATATGTCCTTTAAGGATCAGCCATTTCTGTGATACACGGCGATTACACCCTTCTCGAAATCAGATTACTCTGCACTTCGTGGCATCTTGCATGCGACTAATGCCAATGTTTCCTATACGATATTTAACGGTGGAGGGCGTGACGTATCTCTGGACTGCAGATATCGTCATTTGCATGGGTGTCCAAATACTTATTGGTAGATAGTATACACACACACACACACATATATATATATATATATATATATATGTGTGTGTGTGTGTGTGTGTGTGTGTGTGTGTGTGTGAAAGAGAGAGAGAGAGTCAGTAGGCCTTTAGAAAATAAATAAAGTTTATAGTATAATAATATAGAGCATAAATTCAGGTTATGTGTGTTAAAAGGTATTTCTTCGACTATGTTATCCTATAGGATAAATAATAAGGTCTTAACACGTGGAGGAATTTTCTGTTTCCATATTCATCTTTAACTAGCATAGAAACAATAAATAAGATATTTGTGGTTATAAAATCTGACACCAAGTTTTCTATTAAAGTGACTTACATAATACCAATAAATCTTGAATTGTATGTTTTCTTGTGATTCACAAATGGGTATTAGTTTCCCAAAGTGTCTCGTTCTCGTATATATTAAAACTTAACATTCACTACAAGGTTTTTAGACTGCTTCGTTAGCTTTAACCATAATGTCAAGTTTATCACATAACGAAGGCAGAGAGGCAAATCTCTTGATCTGGCTCAAATTCCGTATTATCTCTCTAACTGCAGATATCAACGACGTTAGCTATTTGCGAGCAGTCTGATGAAAATATTCAGATAAGAATTTCGAAAACTGAAAATGAAAGTAGAATGCACTTCTACATCTAGCAATGAAGAATCCAACCACTGAGGTCACAAGTTCTATTAACAGGTATGATATACAAATAATAACGCAAAAATGACTGCCTATTTTTGCGCTGTTAAATCGATAATTTACTAAACGTTACTCATACTAAGCATACTAAGCTCTGATATACGATCCACAGAAACTGAAAGGCCTTTGATGATTTTCCAACAATTAACACTTCTATTTTAGGGTTCATTTATAATTTACGTAATTCACATGCCCACAAAATTTTTGATTATTATATTTTAACTTACCATCGAATAAAAACGAGCCTATAAAAAATTAAAGCTATCTATTACGAGAGTTAATTCAAAACATTTTTTTTCTGCGCTGTCAAATACAGCTGCGCCACGCAGGAGTGAATACTGAAAACATTGTCCTTAAATTTGTTGTCACGCTAATAGACATGACGGTGATCTATATTGCGGCAGCTAAGAATATATTGTTCGTGTTGAGAAGACGTAAGGAAAAATACATTTTTGCCGTAATTAGTTTTAGTCAAACAAAACGAAGAGAACATACAAAAGGGCAAGGTATCACTGTAACACGATTCTACAGTAAGATGATCTATAGTGCGGCAACTAACGATATATTGTTCGTGTTACGACGACGATAGGAAAATAAATCTTTGCTGTAATTAGTTTTAGCCTAAAATAAACAAAGTAAACTCACAAAAGGACAAGGTAACACTGAAATACAGTTTTACAGTGAAATGAAATTAACATACTCACATGGCTTCAAACTTCTATTTAAAAATATTATGTTAAATAATTTATAAAATTCTGCATTTACCAGGATTCAGATTACCTTTAAACAGAAGTTCAAATTTCTGATATTCTTTTATGTGTGAAACAAGGATTCCCAACGGGGTCCAAGTGGACCATTGGTAGTAGATGGAAGTTCAAAAAGGGTTTATAGTATTCGACGGGTCTACTGGGGGTCTACGCTAAATTTTTGTGTTTTAAAATTTAATTTTAATTTTTTAGGAATGTAATTATTAGATAATATCCGTTTTAATATGTATAAGTACAGATTTGCATAGGGCGGAGTGTTCCACGAAACTGAAGTCGAATGTCATGACGCTTTTGCATATTCCTCGAATGCCGCCGTCGGCTTTCATTTGTGTACCAACAGTATGGCAAAACTGGGGAAATCCACTGGACCTTAAACAGCACATGGGTCCTCCCGATGCAACCAATCAGAAGCAGTTTCGTTATTCTCTTGGCAATGATTCTGCAATTACAGTTTATGTTTCTGAAATCTTGTTCATATTTGTGAAATTAAAAATGAAAATAGTACAAAAACCCCCCCCAAAAACATAAACCTAATGAACCACTTTTTGTAATTTTTTGTTCCTATTCTTAGTCGTGTTTTATGTGCAATTATTAGTATTATAATTATGTTGTATGCTGTAAATTATAGAGAAAAATGTGAGGGGGAGTCATTGAAGAAAATAATTTTTTTAAAAGGGGTTGATGTAGGAAAAAGGTTGGGAATCCCTGGTGTAAACCATTTATAACAATCCAATATTTCTTCTACTTTCAATGCAGATGCATTTGTCACGAGACATTCGCCTTTTGTCATTCCCCGCGAAGTCTGGGTGGCTACTTTATTGTGGGAGCACTATGTAGGTGAGCCATCATTGCTTCCTATGAGGTGACTACCAAGCATGGTAGCGACCAAGCCTTAATTGGGATTTAAACCCAAGCCCACTGCGTGGAAGCTCATGGTGCCAACCACTACACCATGTGATGGGTACAGATCTAATATTAAATGAAACATTTAGTTTGTTGTTGTTGTTTCTAATGCCCTCTGACCGGGAGTGTTTGAGACCAGGTCCATATAGGTTTTGCGGGCTTAGGAGTGAGGTTCCCGTGTGCAATAGCACCACAAGGGTCAAAGTCTGTCAGAGCTAGGCGACACATCAATTTTGTCATAGCATCCCCAGGGGAAACATTTGAACTGAATAGTACCCTCTCCCATCCTCTCTGACCTCATAAAGAGACTTTCTGGTCTACAGAATTAATGTGTGTACAGCTTCGATATAGGATCCCATTGGCGATATTTTGTATTGGCGACTTTTTACATTTTACATTTGGCGCATATGGTATACCAGGACTCGTTTCGGCAACTCTGCTACAGTCGCGTGTGTTTTAAACTGAAACAAACCATTTTCCAGATTGTAACCGATGGAATACGCCAATTTCAATATCTTACCCCGTTGGAACAGCTTTGGTATAGTAGAATTCGTACTTTGGTAATTTGGTATACACAGAATTCGTTTCGGCAACTCTGCCACAGTCACGTGACGCAAACCAGGTTATACCGCTTTTTTCTTATTTATTTTTTATTTTGATTTAACCATGCCTTTCCGTGTATATTTATCTATAATTTCTGGATCTAGAAAGTTTACGCTATTTTCTTTATGTATTTTTGAATTTATAGTGTACTATTTTTTAATTTATATTTCGCAAAATTAAATTTCTATGTAATTCATACGATATTAACGATGCGATGTTTGGCTAGGCGACAAAAAAAGTCGCCAATACAAAATATGGCCATTGGGGTCCTATATCGAAGCTGATCCTCAATGTCCCCATATCTGACCTAGACAGAAAGGTAATGGCATTCGCGGGATTGGAATCCAGCACCCTCCGCGCCGAGAGTCGACGCACTAGCACTAGGGACACTCGAACGCATCTAGTTTAAGCGAAGTAAATTAAAAATGGAAATTTATAGCGTCAGCCAAAAAGAATTTTCTCACCGTAAACAAAATGAAGCTTGTACTCTATACACAGTTAATTTATGGAAAAGAACAGGATTCCCAGTCGTATACAAAAATTTACGGACTAATAAAGATCTTAATACAAGAAAAAAGATTCTAACTTAGGATATTATCTTTCTTTATATTCAGAGGAAAACAAAAATAAAAGAATGAATGTTTTATCTTGGAAGTCAAAATATTAAAACAAGAAGGCTGCAATAGCTTTCCAGAAAAACACATGCTTAAGAAAATATATATACCAATTTATTTCAAAACAATGTCTGGGAAATAACAATAAAATTTCTTTTTTTAGTACAAATATATGTTAAAGGCATGATACACAGTAAACGATATCCATACATCGGGCCATTTATATAAGATTATAAAACATAAAATTTTGTTTTGATAAAACATTTAGAAATAGAGATACAATAAAATCTATTTCTGTACGAAAATAGCTTCGTTAGCTTTTTATAAGGTTAACTGAAAATACACGCGGATGAATTTATTCTGATTTAAAGGCTATATTATAAATTTTATGACGATATTGAAATTATTATTTATTACCTTAACTAACACCAATCTAAAAACATTTTATAACTGATTAGATATAAGTTCTTGATAATACTTATTTTCGGTCCGATGACCCAGTTGGCAAGAACAACGGGCCAGTGACCTGAACGTCTCTGGTTCGATGCCCGTCGTTGCAAATCCATCGCCGTGTATTTGAAGGCTGGTGTACGTAAAATATGTCATGGCTGCAATGTCCTCGAAGTTCTCAAATTTACCTCTGGAGATGAGGGGTCAAGTGTTCCGGTCTCATAATTTGTTTCGGTTCTAAATTACGGGACCTGCTTGTAGGGAGTAGTGCAGGCCGCCTATATGGTGCCCCCCTTAAATGAATGGCCAGCAGGTGTGAGTTAGGGTGGCCGTCATCCTTCAACCACTACTGGTCTTGTGTCTGCAAGACGTTGTCTGCCTGGTGATTGTGACGTTCCCGTTGAAAAGCGGGTAGGTTTCCTAAAAGTATTTTTTCACTGATATAAGGGTTTGTTCCAAGGCTAATGGTGTGGAAAAGGTGGTACGGGTCTAACTTAGAAATAAACCAAACTATCTAGGCGTTTACCTCCTTTTCCACGGCATTAGACTTGGAACAAACCCTTGTATCAGTGAAAAAATACTCTTCAGAAATTTTGGCTCTTACCCGCTTTTCAACTGGAACGTCTCAATTCACATTCGGGCGTATGTCTAGCGACAAGTGCCTACGCATTTGGAAAAAAACAAACAAACTTATTACCATGTTTTTATTAACTCGCTTTCTTGTTTGTTTGTTTGTGTGTGTGTGTGTGTGTTTGTTCAGTACAAATCTTGCAATCGATTTTTAACTAACTTCCTGACTAGCCAGGCATTTGAAACTTTTAGAATAGCTCAGAACATGATTACAATGCATTATTTTAATACGTTTAGCCATCTTTAAGCAGATTTGAATTCATTTTCAGTTAATTTTGTTTTGTAGAATGGTGGAGCCATCAATCTGCCGGGACGGGAATGAAAAGTTAAACGCAAGTTAACTTCCAATTCCCGAGCTAAACAATTGATTACGCATTTGATCATTTTCTTTCAAGCTGATAGGATAATTCATAAAAAATTTTTTTTAATATATTTAGTAATACATATAATTGTCAAGTTTATATGATTCAACAGAAAATTTAAAAACATGGTATATAAAAAGTCCTTTTTCTCTTGTAATTATTTTTGATCTAATTCTATTATATCAAAAGTGTATAACATTAAAATGTAATAAAATGCCTTTTAATTTATTAAATATAACTAAAGGACTGTAAGATTTTCATTTACTTGCTACTCACTTAAATTAGGGGATAGTATAGAATTTGTTTCGAATTTTTAAAACATCTGTCAATTGTTATAGGGTGATCTTGATGCTTAACTCTAAAATCACAAAAATAATGGTTTCTGAGAAAAAAAATCCCTCTCTAGACAACTTGCTGTAGAATGAGCTGATACTTTCAGAAACATATTTCACTGTAAAGTTTCGAATGAAGTTTATTTCAATGATACGCGATGTTGAGAAATATTCCGTTATTTTTAATGATGTATTCATGAAGCATAATTATTAATTATTACAAAGGTAAAGGATATTTTTATGGTAAAGAAAATGCCGGAAAAAATTAAAACTTAATGAATGCTTAATAAAAAATTCCAAATACGAATCAAAGATGGTATATTGTAGAAAATATCCATTGAAATGAACATGTAGAATTAAAAGAGTGATTTAATGGACACATAATTTCCTCAACAACAATTGACAACATTGTATGATCCCGTGTATGATTTACTTTGAAAGGTTGGCTGAGTGAATGTTTTTGAAACATATGCATAAGAGCAGATTGCACATATGTTTTAGTAATCACAGGATTTATTGTTCCAATACAAATAATTTTAGAAGAATAAGAGACAAAGTTCAGCTTTCAAAAACGGTAAATAATCACTTAAACTCCGGTTTCAAACCCGATAATAACGTAGCACAATTAAGTTAGTGTAAGCTTTGCTGAGCCTTTTATGGTAAAAAAAGACTGATTTGTATTTTGTTATATATATATATATAAAATAGTATAACGGTGGTGTATTAAGTCGAATAATTAAAATTTTTCTGAGGCTCTCTACTTTGAATTTTTCTAGATTTTCTTTTCTTACGTATAGTTCTATGCTCATTAATTATACAACTGTACATTTCTAAAACAATACAAGACTCAGTGTAATAATATCAATGCAATACAAAAATATTACTGTGTTAGTGATCCCTTTTATATATCTATTAACATGTAAATAAGCCCTTTACCACAGATTTTCTGAAATACTATCGCAAAAACGTGGGGGTACTCGGTTCATGGGGTTTGCCGCTTTGCAGGCGAGCAAAACCTTAAAGGCACCCTTTTTCCACACGCGAAATATTCGAGAATCCCATGACATACTATTTTCACAGCCATTCTGAAATATTTTTTAAAGACTATCGATAATGGAGAAAAGGAAATGAAATACAATAGAAATAAAAGATACCAGTGCCTGATGGAGGAATGATTCTCAGAGCGTAAACTACTTTATAGTACATATTACCAAAGTAATCGGACGCTAAGGCTAAATGAGGGAAACTGCTCTCATTTTGCGAAATCAATATATTGACGCATCACTGGTCTTAACGATTGTTTACACTCTTCTGAGAGTGCTTGCTTGCTTCTTTCATTTACAATACATTCATACATGAACATGCAATCATTCATTCATTAAAACGATCAGATAAGTTTCCTCTGAAGACTGATTCGGCGGTTCTAGCCGGTCTCAAAGGTGTTTGGCTCTGTTGAGATGAGAATTAAGACCAGACAGATTTGGCTTTTGTTCCATATGCTCATCAAGCCAGTCTTTTAACGTAGGATTACGTTCATCCATAACGGTCCTCCAATAAGCAAACTTTTAGACGCTAAAACCGTCCGTACGTCCGTCCTCGCGAGTTATGATTTTGGCAGTGCACCAAACCCAGTCTGTATCGCTTGGATAAGCAGTAAACAGTTTAACAGAAAAGGACTAAAATGCGTCAAAATTTTGACATATATATAAGTATATAAACACATACGTACATATATATATATATATATATATAGATAGATACATATAGACAGGTGGTTATCAAAATAATTGAAATGCCTATCAATATTAGTGGTGTTTATGAATGTGCTTCGTATTCCTTAAAAAACAAGTCTGGACACCGGTTTTTTTATATAATATAGTGTATGTATTATTCTAATCTCAGGTATCAGTAAGAAAGCTAAGGGCATCGTGCATTTGGGGGGAATAGCGTAAAATGTCAAACCTTGCAGACCTTGTGAAAAGGGCAAATTGTTGGAGCGCGTTTAAATTGGAGTATCTGTTACTGCAACCCCAGGCTAATGGGTGTTTTTTGAGCTATGGTATCGAAAGTCATGATAGCATACAGAGTGCACAGAAAAATATTCTTTGCCAAACAGAATAGTGGACGGAAGGTAGAGCTGAGTGAAAGAGACGGACGTAGTACTGAAGCGGATTGCAACAACTGCAAAAACTAAGAAAACAACTGCAACCAAAATGACCGATGAGCTCAACCTGCATCTGCATGTTCCGGTAAAAACCATGAGAGTTAGAAGGGAACTTCACAAACAAGCATTTATGGAAGAGTAGCTATTCCCAAGCCACTTGCAATAGATGCCAATACAAAATATCGCCCCCGATTGTATCACGAGAGAAAATCCTGGTCGAGTAATATGTCGAAAATCGGTATTTGGTCCGACGAATCATTGTTCACATTGTTCCTCGCAACAGGACGTGCGTATGTCTGGAGAACACCTACACAAGCGTAAGATTCTGGCTGTCTCATCTCAACTGACAATTATGGAGGTAGATCTATCAGGGTTTGGGATGGCATCTCATGGTTTTCTTCAGGCCCTATTGTAACCCTAAAAGGGGGATTGAATGGGAAGGACTATGTCAAAATTTTAGCTCACTAGTCCATCCTATGGTACAAACATTGTTTCTTGCAGAAGATGGCGATCTCCAGGATGATAATCCCCCTATACATAGAGCTAAATCTATCAAGTATTGGTTTGAAGAGCATGTAAAAGAAGTCAAATATCTTATCTTGCCCTGTACAATCCCCCCGACTATATATCATCCAACTACTATGATCTGTATAAGCGGATTGAGCCAGGTATCGATATCCACCACAGCATCTCTACAGAAAGTTTGAGGATTATTCCCTGAAGAATGGTATAATATATTCTAAACCACAAATCATGACTTGTATAATCCAATTCCAAGGTGAATCCGGCGGTATTAGATGGCAAAGGTGATCCTGCGCCGTATTAATAAAGGTTTTCATGATGTTTTTTGGCGTTTTCATTATTTTGATAACCACCATACATAACACATGCATACATACAGACATATATATATATATATATATATATACAAAAGAGGTAAACAACGATAGGTAATCCTAGGTTAATAACCCGAGGTAGTTTCGTTAGAAGAGAAACTTGAATTTTTTTTTTGTTTGTCACTACTATTGGCCTGTTGTTTATTCCTTTATTTTGGTATACCCAGTGGTTTGCTTCGCCCGCAACTTCTTCAGTCTAACTAATTGAGGTATATAAAAATATCGAAAAATAAATACTAAAATTTAATGCACTCATGCATTTAAATTTTACACGAATGATTGTTCCAATGAAAATTTGTAAGCTCTCCGAGAGACTATAGAAGAAAACTACTGGAAGCATTAGTGCTGTTTTCTACATTCGCTTTTAAAAATTGCTATGAAATTGGATAAACTCCTGTTTTAAGCCGAATTATAACATAGCATAATTAACTTAGCTTAGCTGAGCCTTTTATGGTATAAAAAAGCCTGATTTGTATTTTGCTATATAAAAAAATTAGCATAAAGGTAGTGTATAACAACGAATAATTAACATATTTTTGAGGCTTTCTACTTTGAATTTTTCTAGATTTTTTTTCCTTACGTATAGTTGTATGCTCATTAAGCATACAACTATAGATTTCTAAAACAAAACAAAAGTGAGTAATAATATCTATAGTTGTATGCTCATTAAGCATACAACTATAGATTTCTAAAACAAAACAAAAGTGAGTAATAATATCAATGTAATACAAAAGTATTACTGTGATAGTCATGTCTTTTATATATCTATCAATATTTAAATAAGTTATTATACATGAATCCAATTAATTTTATGTGTTTAAACAGTAAAAAATTTTCTATTGATAAACACTACTCAAGTTTTTAAGGAAAAATATATCTAAAAATTGTTAGAATATATTATAAAAGAAAGAAATCGCAGCGGAGATTTTCAGAAAAATCAAAAGGTATAAAGACGTAATACATGAATAACGAAAAGATGTTACGTTAGGGATTTATATAAATGATATTTAACTTTTGTGCACATATTTCAACTGCATAAATATTAATATTTTCATCGTAAAAACACAAAAAGTTTTATCTTGCATTAATAGTTTGAGAAAATAAGAGAGAGGTTTCTTGAATTCAAATATTCTACGGGGAAAAATGTAACGCACTTCTGTATACTATTACATTAAAATTTTCAGCTTTTAGAGAGTTTAAATTTTTATGTTGTTTTATAAAATGTAATATGGTCCTCAGAGACCGAAATAATGTGAAAAACAGGCACAAAATATAATTGAGAGATATTTTTAACATCTTCGAAAGAAAAGAAACCAGTTCCTGTTTATATATTATGTGAGGTAACCAGGGAGTTTTAATCTATTGCTGATTGACTGTCAAAATATTCTCTGCACGAACTCCTAGAAACGCCCTCTCAATTCCAATGTCACGGACAATTTTTTGCTCTTTCTGTTTCGATTGTCACGAAGAAGTATCAGTATAAGAAACTTATTGTAAAGAATAAATAAATAAAGCTTTCTTAATATTTACTGCCTAAAATATTCATTAAATGCCTTAATTTCTAATCTTGATCCTTCTTAATGATATTGTTACGAATTTCGTAAATTAATGTATGTCTTTAGCTTAAATTACCATTAAAAGTGTTATTCTGCTTGTAAAATAATGCATTATTATCGTTTGTCCCATGTAAATAGTCGTATTAGCTAAATTTCTGCAGTACCATTCATTTATCCCAATATATCTCGCCAATACCCAGTCTTGTTGGCAACGTTTTGGGCAACTAATTTTTTTGGCGACAAATTTGGCGAGATATCACCAAATTTGGAGGCTTGGCGTCAAATTTGGGGACTTTTCCAAGCCTGGTATTTTGTGGAATATTGTTGACGTCCCCAGACTCTCGAGAAGCTATAAATACAGCCTTGATTAGTGTTTCAGTTCAGAGTTCAGATTTCAGTTTTGAGTAGTGCATCGAGCTTGTCAAAAGCGCCGCTGTTAGCTGTGATATTTTCTTTGGAGAATTGCTGAGATTTATGCCGCGATAAGGGCGACTTCGTGCCGCGTCTTTTGTGTGTTCCCGATTTGAGTTTTTCCGTACTTCTGTGATCTAGAGATTGTGTTAGAATGACGATAGACATTTTCTGGCGATCTATAAGCTGTAGTATTTGGACTTCCTGTAAACAAATCTTTGTTTTTATACTGTCTTATTCAAAGTCCATTCAGTCGCTGACCTCGAACTGGGAATTCGTAACAATGTAAACCTTCTATATTTTACAGATGAATCCTCTAATCATGTCACGCGCATATCCAACTAAAATTTCGAAAGAATTAAAAGGGTAACAAAGTCATAACTTACACATTCAAGAGAAAATTATGGGGCAAAGCAGTAATACTGTTTTTTCCACTTTTTATTTCGTTTACTGTAGGACAGGGGTGGGCATTAAGTCGATCGCTATCGACCGGTGGACTACCAAGACATTTTGGGGTGACCGCCTCTAAGACCTAAGACGCGCATACTAAAAGAAACATATTTATGGAACACCGACATCATAGACACCGACAAAGAGTAAGTTTTTTTATTGTAGTTATGTAGGTAAGTACATATTCCGTATTTATTATTAAGTTAAAATGAATATTGTAGACCTTTTTTTTAATCTCACCACACCTACGCCACTGGGTGGACCGCAACACCTTAAAAAAATTAGAAGTAGCTCGTACCCAGGCAGAGTCTGCCGAACCCTGCTGTAGGACGTAAAATATTCAGAGCACTTCTATCACTCAGTGAAAATACCCTTTTGATTGATGTAATACGCAACTGGGTCTAGTATCTTATGCTTCAGAACAAACTAAGATCTTAGTTGCTGATGTTATTAATCTTCATTAATTACATAGTCAAAGAATAATTAATAAAATTAAATAAAGTACAGTTTTCCTGTTCCAGAATTTATTCTTGATTTGTTTTTGCATAATACTGTATTTATAAGTATTGTTCAGCATTTCATTGAGAGAACTCGAAGACATACGTTAGCTTTTTAAAAAATATATGAAGGTTGTTAGGATTTAATTAGGATGGTGAAAAGTCTAAGCTTCGTTTAACATCGTAATATTAAATCACAGTGCGTGAGTGAAATTTTCTGTCATATCTCATGACGTTGCTGTAACACTTCAAGCCTAAATTAAGGCTGCTGTGTACTAACCTTATTGAATTCGTTCACCTCAATGTTAATCTATGGAGAAAATTTGTCTACTATTTACAGCTACAAAAATGCTGATAATGAAATAAAAATGGCATTTTCAGATAGCCTAAACTTTTCTGCACCTTGCAAGAGGATTCATTTTATAAATTTCGCCCACCAAAAGAATTTATGAGCATTTAAAACTCACTATACTATATTTTTCCCCGAATGACTTAAAAATATGTAAAGTAACTGTCATTAAACTACAGAGGACGGAAACTAGTTCTTACGGATACCTATTGAATGCTACCACGAAGCAACCGTCCGAGTTAGCCTAGTGGTAGCGCGTCGGATTTCGGTGCTGAGGGTGCTCAGATCGAATCCCGACAAGTGCTACT
Source organism: Dolomedes plantarius (assembly GCA_907164885.2). Taxonomy (NCBI): domain Eukaryota; kingdom Metazoa; phylum Arthropoda; class Arachnida; order Araneae; family Dolomedidae; genus Dolomedes; species Dolomedes plantarius. The sequence continues at coordinate 118,939,994 of OU015495.1, forward strand.
AAATACATCCGTGTCTAGGCCGGATACGGGCACGTTAAGGCTGCTGTGTACTAACCCTATGGATTGGTTCCCCTCAATGTTAACCTATGGGGAAATTTTGCCTACTATTTACAGCAAAATAAATGTTGCTAATTCAGTAAAAATGATATTTTCAGGTAGCCTAAACTTTTCTGCACCTTACAACAGAATTCGTTTTATAAATTGTATCCACCAAAGGAATTTAGGAGCGTTTAAACACACTAACCCAATGGACTGGCTCCCCTCAATGTTAACCTATGGAGAATATTTGTCTACTTTTTACAGTAACATAAATGCTGATAATCCGATAAAACGGGTATTTTCAGATAGCCTGAAATTTTCTGCACCTTGCAACAGGATTCCTTTTATAAATTTCTTCCATTAAAGGAATTTATGAGAGTTTAAAATACACCGTACCAGATTTTTTTTCCCAGAAAAATTTAAATTTAAACAATATCATTTCAATTGTTTTTAAAAGTGAAAAATGCCCAAAGTTGTAAAATTGCTTTCCCTATTTCGGATTAAAAAATTCTGATTTTTTTACAATTAAAAAAAATCTTTTAAGTCAAAGACGGTAATCCTTGGACATATTGTCACGATGGGTTAACTGAGGTGAGAGAATCCAATAGGGTTAGTACACAGTAGCTTTAGGTTCCTCTCTGTGACGTTACACTGTAACAACAGTCAGCCGTGACACGGAGGCAACAGAATAACAAGGGCGAGAGGAAACACTTAATAAACGAAATTTAAGTAAATTGCTGAGACACTGTCGGCCAAAATAATGAAATCCCACAATATTCGTAACGGTTGGACTACCTATTTACAGAATAAATCTCTCACCTCGGTATAGGGGGAATTCCATTTTGATTTATTGAATAAAATTAGTCTAATATTTTTCAAGAAATGTTGTTGGCACTAGATAAATAAAAGCTATTAGAGCATTTCTATAAAATTTTACAATTTTTCAGTAAGTAGGTATTTTGTATCACGTTTTTATTAACTCGCTTTCTTGTTTGTCTGTTTGTCCAGTACAAATCTTGCAATCGATTTTTAACTAACTTCCCGACTAGCTAGACATTTGAAACTTTTAGAATAGCTCAGAACACGATGACAATGCATTCTTTTAATACTTTTAGCCATCTTTAAGCACTTTGAATTCATTTTCAGCTAATTTTGTTTTGAATGGAAAGTTAGTTCGGAAAAAATCCGCAAGGTGGCGCTTCGATCGAATTCAATGCTTGCACTTTTGCGTAACGGCGTTTGACGATTTTGAAAACAGAATACATGTGAATTTAGTTTGTTTACAAAAATATTGTGCGAAAAATTTTAAAATAAATTATAAAAATTAAAGTTTATAAAGTCTGTGGATAGTGGAAACGACTGAAAAGTGATTAAAATTAAATAAAAGAAAGTGAATAAGAATAATTAAGTGAAGGTTTGTGCAATTATATGATTCAACAGAAAATTTAAAAGTGTGGTATATAAAAAGTTCTTTTTATCTTGTAATTATTTTGTAATGTGGTTCCTTAAGTATGTTATATTTAACAGAACTACCCGAATGTTTAAATATCTTTCGAATCAAAAGTTACTCCACTCAAATGTATTTTTTTATTTGAAAGCTAAAATGTTTCAAAAAAAATTTAGTATTTGAAATTTTTTTTCTCTCTGTAATGTGTAGCCACTACTTTCAAATTAAATATTGTTATTAATTTGTACCACTCACATTTCTATCATTTTTATCGACGTTATCTAAAACAGAAACAATTTCCTAAAATTGGAGAAATATACAAAAAAAATGTATTCAAATGTAATTATTTTTATTCGATGATAGTAATTTTCTTATAGTTCTTTCATATCTGACATATTTTGTTCAGAAAAATATGGCTGTCGATATTTGCAGAAGAAACTTTTAAATTTACATGCTTCATTACCTTGGTGTAAAATTATGTCGTTTTATCAAAGCTATTTAAAGCAGAAGCAAAATACAAACCGTAGAAAATTACCTAAATTCATTTGTTTACAAATAATGATTTTTAGTTAGTGATAGCAATTTTTAAAAATTTCTTTAGATCTGAAACATTTAAAACTCTGTGAAATGTGGTTATCGATAGGTTTTTATTAAATGCCCTCGTTTTATCGTCATTTAAAAAATTCTCCAATAATATCAATGTCACAAAAAAAATATTTTCTTGAAGTAGTTTTATAAAAGTAGAAAAATTAATAAATACATTTACATAAAAATAATAGTTGCTATTGACTGATAAAAATTTTCATTTGATATCTCTACATCTGGAACATTTTTCTATTCGAAACGAAGCTGTCGACATTTAGCAGTAAAAAATTTAATTTCGTATAATTGGTTTAATTTTTTTTTCAATTTATCAATGGTATCTCAAATCATGGTTGAGTTTTGTAAAAATAGGAATATGCATATAAATGCATTTTAAATTAATAATATTATAATTTACGATTAAAAATTATATATTTAAAAAAAATCCCTTTTTCTAAAACATTTTCCCCTGTGAAACTTCCGTAGTCAAATTTTTAAAAGCAGCTTTTAAACCGGCATCTTTTTTAAGCCTTTAAAAGATTCTTCTATTATATCAGTGTATCAAACACTAATTTAATTTTCTAAAATTAGAAAAACAAATTCAAATATAACGTTTTAAGATAAGACACACGAATATTGGAAATATTCTTCAAACATTCCCTCAAAAGTTATTTAGACATTTCAATCCAGCGATTTTAAAAGCTTATTGAAGAAATATTCTCCAGAAATAAACCCTAAAATGGCCGCAATTACGCTTAATCCCTCTGCAAAAGCAATTTGCACGCAGACGTTCTCGAATTTTGAGCATATTTTGAAACACATTAACTGGGTTATCAAAGCTATGCTCGAGGAATCAACGCCTTTCCCCTTATCTCACCACTAAGTTGTTCGAGAGAACTTTGGTGGTAAGTCAGGTCAAGTGCTGATTAAACTAGTAGAAGGAGAGTAAGTTTGTAATTACGAGGGAATCTCACTTTCTCGTTCATTTTAGGCGCTTAAGCATTCAGATATCCCAAGCGATTATTATATATCGTCGATAGTATGCTTAAAAGTCAATATAACGAATGATTACGCGAAATTTATAAATGTTTAATGTTTTGAGAACGCGATGCACAGTTAGCAATCAAGAATTTTGGCATGAATTGCATTAATGATAATGTCCATTCGTGTGTATCTTCTCTCGAATGCTGAATTTAAGAAATTTAACGTTCTATCAACAAAAACATGGCCATTATTTATTTATAACATAATTTTCAATGGTTTGAATTATCAGAACTTCATGCCTTACCAAGGTTCACAGTGGGAGAGCTTAGTTCAAGTTTTCAAGATGCTAATAGTAAACTTTAAAAGAACAATACATGATTAAAACTTAACTAATATTTAATCATAACAACTAGACGAAACATACATTACACATTTTAAAAGTTTCCGCATCATGAAGCGGCCATGAACTGAAGAACGATGGAACGAACGAACCAGCGAACGAACACAAAGAACAGCAATGAAAACTTTTTTTACACTTCACACCCGTTCTTTAATTGCAATCATGAAAACTATGCACAGCGCAGAAGCGCCTTCTTCCTCTCATGACGAACCTTACGACACATGGACACCACAGAGCTTTTGCGAATGACACTCCGTACTTGGGCAGATCCAACGACGGAACAAATAGAATTGTCTAGATTTAAAGTGAAAGACAGTTATTTAAGGCTGCTGTGTACTAACCCTATTGGGATTCGCTCACCTCAATGTTAACGTATGTAGAAAATGTGTCTACTATTTACAGCTACATAAATGCTGAAAATCCAATAAAATTGTATTTCCAGACAGCCTGAACTTTTCTGCACCTTGCAACAGGATTCATTTTATAAATTTCGTCCACCGAAAAAATTAAGAAGCATTTAAAATGCAGTATACCAGATTTTTTAACAGAATAATTTAAATTTTAAAATATAATTTGCATTTAAAAAAAGCGAAAAATGCCCCAAGGTATAATGCTTCTTTCTTTATTACGGAATACAATTTAAAAAAATCTTTCAATCCAAGTCAGCAATCCTTGGACACATTTTCTCCATAGGTTAACATTGAGCGAATCCAATAGGGTTAGTACACAGCAGCCTTAAGCAGTAGGTCCCGGCTTAATTAGCCCTCGTGTAGCCGAAATCTTGACCGTAGCGCTCCAAATCAAACCAAACCTAATTCGGAATTTCTCTAAACTTCTACTGGTGACTGACTAAGTGCTGTCACCCGGGTCACTTCGGAGAGGACCTTCGTCTATTATTGTGGGCCAAACTTTAGAACACAAGATAACAAAATGCATCTGGTTCGCTATTCTCTCCAGTGGAATTCCTAGGTTATGTCTTTCTGAGGAGCCCGTAACAAGGGCGAAGCCTGGGTCCAAGGTTATCTGAATGCTTGAGATGGATATTTTAAAATAAGAACCGCTCATCAAGGATCCCATTTATTGCTAGTTTTTTCATAATACTAAAAAAAAACGAACCCGCTTAAAACATATTTAGTCAAATAACATAATAACACTGAGCCTTCTGGATCGTCCCTGTTCACTGGGGCCCAGTGGGGGTCCAGTGTTGTCACGCTGGGTTTCCACAAGTTTTAAACCGCTAGGGTAAAAACCCAAATCTAATGAAGTAAAATTGTTATTTAAACATACGAGAATACGAGAATATTCTCGTATGTTTAAATGACAATTTTACTTCATTAGATTTGGGTTTTTAACCTAGCGGTTTAAAACTTGTGGAAACCCAGCGTGACAACACTGGGGGCATTGCTTTTCTTGATCTAATCCTTTATATTGATAAAAAAACATAACATTGCTTATAAATTATACTACAAACGTGATAGTTATACTTTTAACACCGTTCGTATTATGTCTTGGGATAGTGCTGTACATAAAAACATTAAACGCAACATAATTTTAAACTACATGGTTAGATGCACAAGATTACATTCAAATCAAGAACAAATGGACTATAAAATCAATAAATTCCTACTGGTTGCAAGAGATAAGGGATTTACCTATTACTTTTTAAAATCCATTTTAACTCGCTTTTTTAACATAGTTGACTGCGACCGTGGACGTCGATTTTTCTACATGGTTCAATGAGCCTGAAGTGAACAGTGCTAATGACGGCAATGCTTTAGGGGGTTGAGTCGGTGTTTTGGAGTCATGTATATGTAAGTTCGGTGTTTCGTGTTCGTATTTTAAGTATTATAGTTATTTTGGGTTCATTTGTCTCTTATATTTTTCTTTACTATAAAGAGGTCTCAGTTTTGTTACAGACTTCCGAGAGTGTTGCCTGGGCTTAAAACATTGTTTAATCAGAGTGGGGGGTCACAACTCCCCCCCCGGTCATTAACTACAAAACTTCCATTTCTGTTGTGAATTTCTTTCTCTTATTCTTAAATCCGTGTAGATATGGTCACTTCTTTCTTCTACTTCTGTTTAGTATTTACATTGCTTATTTAGTAACTAATTTGTTTTTTAGAAAAACTTATTTTCTTTGACACTTATGTATATATATATATATATATATATATATATATATATATATATATATATATATATATATATATATATATATATATATATATATATATATAGTAAAACCTCGTTAGGCAATCCTGATAATCCGGGTAATATGGGTGTCATAGGGATGCGTCAAGGCCAGGTGTAGGAGAGTTGAAAGTTACGGGGCGAATTAAAATAATTGGACAATATAAGAAAGAAACAGGGCAAGGAAGCAAAAGACTAGCAATAAAAGCAGTAGAGGGGAGAAAAGCCAACAATAAACCAAATGTACTACAGATAGAAGATTGGGCACGAAGAAAGAAATAAAAGTATAGATGAAAGTTAAGATAAAAAGGAAACGGTGAATTTGAAGAATGAGTTCGTAACGAAGGAAGAAAAAAAGAAGGGAAAGCCATAGATTTATGATAGCTATAAAAGAGACTACCCATAGTTGGTGTTGAGCTGAGCATATGAAAGTCAAGGAAGAGGGAAATTTTTACAAGTCCCGCCCACGATGCGCATTGGGGAAAAGGGATAGAGAAGAGGTAACCATGTACTAATAGATGAGAAAAGATGGGGATAATATGACCAATGAGATTGGAAGAGGCGTGACTAGAAAAAATAAGAGAAAAAGAATATGAAAAAAGAAAGAAAGAAGAGTTGCTAGATATAGAAGTGATATCAAGTCAGCTACCAAGCTAGTAGTTGAAAAATGTAAGAGTGAAGACGAAGCACGCCCGATGATAGAGCCGATCATAGTGCATCCCGTCTCCAATACCAATAGAGCCCGAAGAAGAGCTGTACACCCAGTTTCCAGTGCTGAGAACGCCCGACGACCAAATGAGCCCTGTCCCCTAGTAGGAGTGACACGACGAATAAAGGATGAGAAAGCAGCGAATCCGTTAATCAGATGTCCAACTCAACGATTAATGAGCAATCCTATGCCCTGTGCCCTATATCCAGAACCAAAGGTGATTCAACAATCGTCTGCAAAGATACCGTCTTTTCTCCATTACATACTTACCATCATTGTTTCTCATACGCGTAACTGTTCATGTAACATGATAACGTATATAGAGAGCGATAACGATTTAATTTCATGACGAAAGTTAGAAGAGTAATATGAGATAATTCATAAAACGAGATCTTATATAGTACTAGCTGGGCTTCGCCCGTCTAGCCGGTCGGTTTAGGGACCCGCTGCCTTCAGCAATCATTGTCAGAGAATGGAAACATTAAAAACAACAAATAAAGGTATTCAAATTATGTGGTGCAACAATAAATATCGCAAAGACTATGTATGTGTCACACTCGATACAGCGCCTATTGTATTACTCTCGTGGCACCATCTAGCGGACCTTAGCGCAAATAGAATCAAATATTGCATAAAAAATTAAATCAAATTTTTTCTAGAATAAAATTTAAAATTCGGGCTTCGAGATGCTCATACAAATGAACGATAACATAATAAATGCAACAATTTACTTTAAGAAATAATAACAAATGCGATTGAGTACTGAAATTAGCCTTAGGAATAATAAAAATAATACATATTAGCTGTTTGAAAAAATTAAAATTTTACCAAGGTTTTTTTAGAAAATAATTTAAGGAAGGTAAAAATAATTTTTAGCCTACCTGAATCAGTCGATACAGTAATCCGAAAAATAAGGTAATCAACACTTACAGCACTGTTAGGCACATGTTGTAAATAGATCGGTAATTCTTCGAAGAATCAACTGTAATTCTTCGAAATGTGTAAAAATATAAATTTTAGATTATAAAATCTGACTTGAAAGATTATTATTTTCATTTATTATTCTGGACATGGCTTGAAACTTCTATATATGACTTGAAACTTTTTGATTTTATTTACTTTTATCTTTTCGCTCGCTGTTTGCTTGTCGCCTAACGTGACAGCCATAGCCAGAGGGGTGATTTTCGGAAATGTAACAGCTTCCATTTACTGTTGTCACCCTTAAAAATTGTTGGTTTTTATTAATTAAAAATTAACGGTAATAAAATTTAAAATTCGGGCTTCGAGGTGCACGTACTCATCGTCTGCACAACCTGTAAGTCGAATTTCATGGCTGTTAGTGACATAGATTCGTCTCGACGCAGCACACACGCATACACTTCCTTTTATGAATATAGATAAAGTAACGTGATTTGTGTATGAATTAATAATAATTGTTGATTATGGATGTATTATAACTATTATTGGAATCAATGGTAATAATGGATGAAGCTTATGTGATTGATTTGAATTTTGGGCTTATTTTGATGAAGAAAGTATTAGGATTTAATGATGAAACAATGCCAATTCTTGATTAATGTTAATGAACCAATTGTAGTAGATGAATTATAATAAGGTCATGTGTAATATCCATTGAGGTGTATATATTGCATAATTGTATATGTTCATTTCAATTTAATAAATCAAGATTTCATTTTAACCAGAGTTGTTTTCAATCGTTAGGATCACAATGAATTCTAATTTAACTTATGCAATGTACTAACCACATCCCATACTATATCTTTCACCCCCAACATATAGTATAGTATTACCTATTTTTTCACCGCCACAATGGGTAATAAGCAAACCAAAATCCTTAACTTAGCAGACTTACCGTTTATTACTATAAAAACTATGTTTTGTAACCAAATAATATAGCGTTGCTTACAAGACATTAAAAAAAAATTAAAAATAACTTTTCTGAATCAATCCACGTAAACGCCCTGTGAGACTCTAGTAAAGCCTTTTCAAACTTAACAAAAACCATTTCATTAACATAATTTACTTTACAGTCTATGCAGGAACTATACATTGAATGAAACTAAAACGCGAATATTTAGTGTACTAATAGTTGCGTTCTTACTACCATAGTTATAAATTAGTATTATCTAATGGAAACATTAAAGAAAAAAAGTCCACAAATCTGATCCGGATTATCCGGCGATCCGGATAAACGAGGTTTTTCTGTGTTATATATATATATATATATATATATATATATATATATATATATATATATATATATATATATATATATATATATATATATATATTATAAACCTCTGTCTCAAAATTACTTGAACATATTCCTTTCTGTATCCTGGGGTTGGTAAAGCATTACGTAGCTTGCGTCATTTTTCTGAAAATAAAAATTGCTTTGCAGGTAATCAAAGAGTCCTCCTCTGTGTATGAATAGCGGCAATGAAACCTGAAATGAACCTATCCTTCCTCTATGAAGTTATAATAAAAATGGTTGTAGTTGTGAATAGCTACCGTTCATATGTTTTTACTGTGATATCTTGCCAAATTTGGCAACCTTTCACTTTTGTTTTGAAGATGATCAACAGATGCCATACTTTCCTCGAGATCTCTACTAACGTTACTACGAACCTAAAAAATCAGCAAATCGAAGACCACTGGAACTACATGAAATGACATTCTTAAAAATCACTATAATTTGGTAACGGAAAATTATTACATCACGGAAACGGTATAGTATTCTCATTACATCACAGTAACGTAACCTTATTCATACAAGTATGGTACAACTGAACACCTTTTATTTATTGGATTGAATTGCCGTAAAATCTTGAGTATAATACGCACTTTTTTCACATTTTAGTCCGCAAAAATGAGGGTGCGTATTATTCTGGAGTACAAAAAATGTAGTTTTAAGAATTGAATAAACGACGAACAATAGATAAGCTGTATTCTAGTGAAAGTGATTAAGACTGATAATATGACATTATTGTTTGTTTTGCATTAAAAATTTAAGTTTTTTTTTATACCGAATTTGACGTTTCCGTTTATTTTTATTACAAATTTTATTTATGCTAATAAGTATTTGTGCAATTTTTAAATAAAATATTGAAAAGTCATGGGTGCGTATTGTAGTCGAATTTTAATTTTTTCCGAAAATTTCGAGCAAAATCAAGCATGTGTATTATATACGAGTGTGTATTATAGTCGAGATTTTACGGTAAAACAAATAACTGTTTTTTCCAGCAATTTATGAAGATTTTTAGAACATATGTTCAAGTGTTCATTTCAATCAAGCATTCAACTGCATTTTAGTACCAAGTTGTGCTTCATATAACACAACTACAATCACAAGCTTTTTTTAACAAGACATCTTGAATCTCCAGATAAAATAAATATCCAGACATAAAACATTAAAGCTCATTCGTTTCTCATGAGTCTATTACCCATTTCCGGAAATCTTAGGCCACATACACCTTTAATGCATTCTTAGTTCTCCCATTCCAGTGTCTCAGGCGATATTTCCGTTCGGCGAGAGACCTAATTACATTTAATCCGGCACAACACTCCCCACAATTTCCGAGCTGTGCAGAATCCCCGAACCTTTAACGAAGTCAAAGAGTTGGTCATCATTTACCGTAATTTATGACTTCAAATTGCTCGTGGTGGAGAGAGATTAATATTTCAGTTCGTGCATTTTGTTTCGAGGTGATTAAGCGTCGAGGGTTCGAGAGTATAGTCCAAGAGACGTTCCGGGTAATGAAAATGTTAATCCTGAAAAGTTGGGAACACCTCCGAACAGAGTTAAGGAATGATATAAAATTTAAAGCATTGAAATTGCTCTGAAAATTCCAATCGTTATGACATTTGAATGATATTTGTAAACCACTTTTGGGGTATTAAGAATACCTCGGAGAAAAGAATGCATTGCAATAATTTCATTTAAAACGAAAGGATTTTGTAAGAAAATGTATTAAAAGAATGTAGCGTTATTATATATAAGGGATATATGAAGACTGTTTATCAGTTTATACCGCAGTTCTTGAACCCTAATGTTTTATTATAGGTAATTTTTCTCTGAGTATTTTCCCAATCAGGTATTAGAAAATTCGTATTTTTGAATTATACTTTCTTCATTCGAAAACAGATCTTGGATTGCAGCTCTCATGTTTTTAAACAAACTCTTTATTTGATGTAATTATTTAAAAAAAAACAATTTCAGTTTTGTGGCGATATACGTCAACAATTTAATACCACGTAAAGAAATTAACTAAGGAAAAATTTAAACCTTTTAGAACTACGTGCTTCTTTTTTAAACATATAACTTCATATGAAAAAAAAACAGTTCGGAATTCAAAAACATAAATTTGTTGGTCTATCACTGGGAAAAATACAGACAGGAAAATTCCCTATATTTTAAACATGGAATTAAAATCTGTGATTTCAACTGACATCGCAGATGTTGTTGCTGTTTTTGCTTACGCCACTTGATCGACAGCAACATCAGATCAAATCCCGAAGGCTAGGGGTCATGAAGGAGCGGCTTCTGTGTTGACTGGCTCCACAAGGGTCCAACTTGGCCAAAGGACCAGTCCTGTTATTTTAAACAGAGTCAAGTGACGAGACCAGAACACTTGATCTCACACCTCCAGAGGTAATTTTGAGAACTTGGAGGACATTGCAGCCACGACGTATTTTACATGCACCAGCCGCCATTAGTATACACAGCAGTGGATTTGTCAGCGACCAGTGAATTTCAGATCACTAGCCAGCTGCTCTTGCTAACTGGGCCACTGCGCCCTTCGCAGATAATCGTCTTAACATCTAGAAATGTGGTGGACACGTTCCAAAATCATAATTATGTGAATTCTGCTCTGATTGAATTCTGCTCTGAAACACAGGGCGTCTTAAAATCCTCAATGGCATTTAAAAACGGCCACTATATTCTGAACTGACCATAGTGTCTTGAGGCAAAAGATGACATAGGGCTCAAAACAAACTGTTGGCATTATCGGGACTTTAAATACACGGAGCATTGACGTCATATCGATAGATGCTAGCTTCAATATCTCATACAGGCTAAACCTAACAGCAAACCTCCGAAAAGTAGTCAGTAATTTACAAATATTATGAATACGAAATTGATTTTACGTCCTGAGTAGAACAAGATGTATATTTATAGAATAGTAGCACTCGATGTGAGGTTGATATTTATATAGAGGTAAATTTTCCCACAATTCAAAATTATCTTCAAAATATTGCTATTAACTTTCATAAAAACTTACCGAATGATCTTATTAAAAATCTTGCCGATTATGACCCTGCTGACCCAGCTAACAAGAAACGGCCCTGTGCCATTTTTGCTCGTAACTTTTAATTGTTTGTCCTGTTCATTGTTCGTCATCTCGCTTTCTTATTCATTCCTGAAACAGCTCCAGAATCTAATCAGTTTCACTTCCCCAACTTCTCTCTTTATTTCTAGTCATTTTCCTTTGGTACACGTGACCAAGTTCTTGCTTGGAGCGTCGCCCCGTCTTGATTCTTCCCCCCCCCCATGTTTCACTTTTACTTTAACAATCGAATCTTTTTTGTTTCCCCCACTTTCGATTTTCCTTCCTACTTTCGTTTTTTACTAATCATTGAAGTTTTATGCATTGCTATATCATCCTACAGTGGAGGGCCCGGCCCATCTACTATAGTTTCTAGTACTCTACTAAAGGTCCCTAAGGAAGGTCCATGTGAGGTGGAAATCGTGTTGCGGTCGTGAGGCTGATGCCTTAAGGGGTGTGGTCACTTTTACGTACCTTTAAAAGTATCATTTTTAGACCTGTATGTATTATTAGCTGTATGTATTATAGTATGTATATTATTGGATTGTATGTATTACTCATGATTTTTGCTTGATTTACATGAAATTTTTTGAGTAACTGCCTATAATACTGTTTAATATATATGCAATATTTCAAGGTAATTAATAAAAAAAATAAAATGATTTTTTATGCATAAAAAGTGAATATTTTTTTAAATCGAGCATTTTGCAGTCAACTTCTGTGCGCATTCTATCAAAATAAATTATTAAGGTACATCAATAATTGCTTACTATATGTGATTACAACACTTTAGGCAACAAAATCCTCCAAAATTTTTGAACCTTAATATATTTTAATTTTTTTAAAGAATTTTTTATTAAGCTTTTACTCAGTCATTTTTGAAATTTCTAATTAAAAATAGCACGTACTAAAATGTTTTAATATATTTTAGAATAATGTTGCCGGAAATTGTTGCCTGAAGTATTGTAATCACATATAGTAAAAAATTATTCATATACCTTAATAATTTATTTTGACAGAATGCGCACAGTAGTTGACTGCAAAATGCTCGATTTAAAAAAAATTATTCACTGTGTATGCATAAAAAGTCATTTTTATTAATTACCTTGAAAAATTGCATCTATAATAAACAGTATTATAGGCAGTTACTCAAAAAACTTCATGTAAATCAATCAAAAATCATGAGTAGTACATACAATTGAACATAAAAATGATACAGGTCTAAAAATGACAGGTCTAAAAATGATACTTTTAAAGGTACGTAAATGTGACCACTCCCCTTAACCACTTAGCCACTGGGCGACAATCGCGATTCTATGATTTAACGGTTGGAAAAATAGCGTTGTTGCTGAATAATGGTTGCCATTTTGGCGTACTATCACCCTGAGATGCTAATTTTACAGTTTTATGCTAAATAAAGATAGAAATATTTATTTTTTTTAACTGAAACATATAAAGCATTTGAAGTTAGCGAATAATTTATCGAAAAAACCAAGACTCAATCGAATCTGTTCAATATTACACTCTATAGGTCATCTTAAAATGTTGACGAAATAATTCTTGGCGAAAACTCGATTAGAGCAAAATCCCTAACTTTACGGAAAATTAAAAATTCCGTATCTCGGTTAATTTTCAACTTTGGCAGTCCATTTTTATATCAATTTAAAGTACTCGCTGATAAGATTGTTCTACTTTTGTTTTAATTTTGTACGATGCTTGGTTCATTCAGAATTTTATAATTTACGCACACTGCTTTAACATGGGAAGTATAGGAGATAGAGGTGCAGAGTATATAAGCAGTAAGCGGTCTGACGAATTTTTGTACTTGGCGCGTTTATTCATTTGGCTTCTATTTTTTTTTTTTTTTTTAGCTTGGCGTTGCAGGTCGACCACCCTGCTTGATAGAAGGAACGAAAACACGGTTTAGGTCATGTAATGACATTGAAAAATATTGCCAAACTCATAAAATCGAATATAAAAGGGACCTATTTGATTTTAGTGCAAAAAATAATTTTTCAGGTAAAATAGTTGATTCACCAAGTAAAACTTAACCTGAAGTTAATCATATTGAAATTAAGATTTCCTGGGGAATTTTTGCATTCACCTGAAGTGAAATATTGACAGTTAGCCATGAATGATGAAATTGATATAACGAGATATTGGGATGTTTGGGATTTAGTGTCATTTAGCCACCCCAAGATGAAAGTATTAAGAGCAATCAATCGGTTTACACTACTAAGAAAAATTACAAAAATGAAATTATTCGTTATAAAGCTCGATTAGTAGCTCAAGGCTACAATGAATGAAAGAGTAAATAGTAAGAGGAAGTTTACTCTCCTGTTGTAAATTTTCTGTAATAAGACTATTTTTCAATGTTAGTATGCATGTTAAAAAGGTATCTTGATGTGAAATGTGCACACCTTTGGGCCAAGTTATCCGAAAAATTTTTATGTACCAATCGCAACGTTTTATTGATTCAAATAAGACAAATTTTGTATGTCTTTTAAAGAAAGCAATCTATGGTCTTCACCAAAGTGGAAGACAGTGATTTTTGGAATTAGATAGCGAATTTGAAAATTTGAACTTTAAGAAGTCATATAGTGGTGCAACTGCGTTATGTATATAATAAAAATGCAATTCTTTTAGTGTATGTGGATGATATAATTGTAATTTGGTAAATCTCATATTTGGTAAATCCTATTTGGTAAATCTCAAAGTGATATTGATAATATAATTAAGGTGATAAAAAGCAAATTTGATGCAAAGATATTAGGTAATATTAAAAAACTCATTGAAGTTGAATTTTAGGAAATCCAAGGTAAGCTTTACATTTATCAACGTAGTTCTATTGATAAAGTTTGTAATTTGTATAAAACATTTAAATTTCCACTATCATCATTACCTAATAACAAAGGTATTATGCTAACAAAGTTAGATTTCCCATCGGCAAAGGATGTGGTAAACGAAATGTCCAAAATGCCGTATAGGAAAGTGTTAGGGTGTATTTCATTAATTGCTAATCGCACTAGACCGGACATTACCTAAGCTGCAAATCTATTGTCACAGTTTCAGGAAAATCCTGGATTCGTTCATTGGAATAGCCCAATGAAACTGCTAGGCTATAGTAAGCTTAAAGGGAACTATAAGCTGAACTTACCCGATATTAAAGGTTTTAGACATTGTTTTCGAGACTCTAAATTTGAGACTAATCGGGATGACAGAGTATCCATTGGAGAAATGGTACTTTTCCTGGACAAAACTCCGATCTTATGGAGCACTTCAAGCAGAAATGCGGTAGTCTATCCACCATGGTGGTCAAATATATAACACAAACAAAACAACTAATGAGACAATCCCACCTAAAGCTCTCTGGCATGAAGAAGTATAATTTTAAGTTTGAGATTATATGTATTAGTAGCGATTTATTATATTTATTGTGGATTTTAACGTTTCGAAATCCTTTGTTGAATAAAAGCTAACTCGTGTTGTTCGTTAGGGAAATCCTTAAAGTATTTAAAACTCTTGGGCCTTTTTCCCCTTTGTAGTTCAGGTTATAATGATTTAAAAATACGAGAAACAAATTTCCTGATATTTTGTACAAAGCCATTTCTCTCTTAATCGTTTTTCTGAAATACATGTTGGATATTTATTCTCTAACTAAAAATTTAATTTGCAATGGATTTAGACATGATGGCTGGTAAAGAACCTAATCTAACTTTAGAAAAACCTAAAAATAAATAATCTTGACCATAACGCTAGATTATTTACAGACAGAAGATTACTTCAGGAAAAGATGGGATATGAAAAATATCCAATGGATAAACTTCCAGGTTAAACTCAGGAAATTAACGGAGAAATGGAGGGAAGCATTAATAGATAAAAATAGCGAAGAATGCGTATCACAGTTAAATTACGACTTAGACTTGTTATGTAAAAAGTGTAGCTATAAAAGGGGAAAGCCACGAAGAAATGCATATTGGTGGAATCCTAATTTGACTACAATAAGAAGTAAGGTAAGAGCTCTTAGAAGGTTATATCAGAAGGAGATGGAACATCAGAAACGCCTTGAGTTACAAATTAAATATAAATTAGAGAGAGCTAAGTATAGAAGAGAAATATTGAAGGCAAAAAGGGATAAATTTAATGAATTCGTTGAAAGAGTTACAATTAAGGATACGTTTGGTAATATATACTCCTTGATAAAGAATAAAAATACTAAAATAATCATACCAGAAGGTTTGAAAGATAATGAAGGAAATATTAAGTATAAAGAAGAAGAAATAAAAATAATTCTAGCGGCACATCATTTTCAACGAGAAGACGAGCATATAAATTATGATTATGTAAATTCTGAGGATGAGCAATTAATTACAAATATTGAAGTGGAAAAAGTAATACAAGAATTGAAGCCTGAAAAAGCCCCGGGTTTTGACGGATTTACGCAGAGTATAGTTCAACAGATCAGGAATATAGATAGCCTATTTTTGACTAAGTTATACAATAAATGTTGGCAGGAAGGAAAGTTCCCTAGTAAATGGAAAAAAGCTAGCGTGGTATGCATACACAAAGATGGTAAAGACCCCTCAAATCCTAGTTCTTACGGACCGATATGTCTACTCCCCATTTTGGGGAAAGTTTTGGATAAAATCCTCTCCAATAGAGTGACTGAACATCTTGAAAGTATGAGTTTATTGTCTGAAAATCAATTTGGCTTTAGGAGGAATAGGGGAGTAGTAGAAGCATTGAATAGTGTTTTTGATAAAATTAAAGAAAACAAAGAGAATAACTACCATACGTGCTTAATTGCTCTGGATGCGAAAAATGCATTTAATTCAGTTAGAATAAAAAGAATAAAGGAAGAACTTGACAAAACTGAAATGGATACTAACTTAAGGAAAATAATAATGGATTATCTGAAAGACCGTACTGTAATTATAAATGATGAACAAGAGTGGGAATATAATATTGGCGTACCACAGGGTTCGTCTATTGGGCCAATCCTGTGGTTACTAATTATTAATGAGTTGCTATTAGAGAATGTGGGCGATGGCAACAAAATACAGGCATTTGCGGATGATATAGTAATACTGCTTAGGAGTAAAACTATATATAGATTTACAGAGATAGCGAGAGCAATAATGGAAAAATGTTCGAGGTGGGCAGAGAAAAACCAACTACAATTTAGTGTCGAAAAATCCAACTACATAATAATACCACACAAAGGGAAAGTCACAAGGAGACCCACGATTAAGTTTAAAGGGGAGAACATCAAATACAATGAGCATATTAAATACTTAGGAATTTATTTAGACGAGAAGCTAAATTTTAACTTTCATATGAATAATATTAGCGATAAGGCATTAAAATTTCAACACAGTATCAATAGAGTCAGTAAGAGTACATGGGGTTTGAAACCTGAGATTGTCAAAAAGCTATATTTAACTGTTATAGAAAAGATACTATTGCATGGAGTGCAGTCATGGTATAATGGTAAACGTACAATGGATTTAAAATTAAGACAGATACAACGACCATTCTTAATAATGTTAACTAAATGTTACAGAACAGTTTCGACAGATGCACTCCACGTTCTATCAGGATGCATACCATTAGACTTAACAGCTAAAATTGAAAAGAATATCTATGAAATCTACTATAAAGGATCAGAAATAAAATTAGGAGACATCGTACTGAACGCCCAGAATTACGAAACAAAAAGCCGACCTCTAAAGAAAGTACGTGAAATGAGGAAATATGAATGGACATATAACATGGAATCAAAATCGAACATTAAATACTACACTGATGGCTCAAAAACCAACGAAGGGGTTGGTGCGGCGTGTACACGTTACAACCTTAATGTTTTAGAAGAAACAAAACTTAAACGTCTACCTAATAATGCATCATCCTATAGCGCCGAAGTTGAAGCCATTGACATGGCCATCACTGATGCTATAAGTAAAGGAATACAGGAAATCGACATATACAGTGATTCTAGAAGTACACTGTATATGCAAGCCATATGCGCATATTATTTTAAGGGAGATAGGATTGAAAATATAAAAAACCTAATAGAAAGTCATGAGATAGCAGTAAACTTACACTGGGTTAAAGCCCACTGTGGCATTAATGAAATGAGATGGTAGACGCAGCAGCTAAACAAGCAACAACACTGAATGAAATCACAGGAAATTATAAATTAACTAAAGAACAGATTAAGAATAAAATTAAGAATTTTTACATAAATATATGGCAAGAAAATTGGGAGAGAAGCAGTGTAGGAATGAAAGTATTTGAGGTATTCCCTAGAGTTTCTACGAAAAGACTGTCGGCAGATTTCCTTGTTAATCAAGCAATAACTGAACATGGCTGTATAGGAGTCTATCAAAACAGATTTTTTGCTAAAACAGATCTTTGTGAGTGTGGCAATATACAAACTATAAAGCACTGTATATACAATTGTAGCAAATGGGCTGAAGCACGAAAAAACCTACCTTTGGGCTTTCAAGATTGGGCCCCTAGTAAATTATTTATGGATTATTATTGTAGAAAGTACATCAAGAATATTATGCAGGAACTTATGAATATACACTTCCCCCTACAAGGGTAAGGTGGATAGCCCCTCAGAACAAAAGACAGGTAAACGAATTGCAAAAAGAAAAACTTCGGGACCCGGTTGGGTTGGATTGCAGTCGGCATGATTAGTTTTATTATTGAAGGGCCGTATAACCTTCGGGTGTGGACGGTTGCGATATTACTTACGTCACTTCATTTAACTTCTAAATTTAGAACTCTAATTTAGTTAAATTCATATGTAAAGGTGTTTGTTGTTTTATACAGATGTTTGTTTGTATTCTCTGGAACTAAAAATAGAGTCCGAAAATAATATTAAGAAAAAAATATCCTTACAGTACTGGAATGGTCAACTTTCCGCACGCTGCGATCGATTTTTATGTTTTAAGCCCCTTCGCACACCTTCGATCGACCAATTTAGTATATAAGTTTATACCTTCCCTGGGGTAGACAAAAGAAAATTTAAAATTTTATCATGAAAAATCGTTCAGTACATATTTATCTTTTCTTGACAAATTTTTCTTTTAATTTACAATCTTTTTGTTATAGAGAATGATAATTTTTGTTCTAATTTCCATTTACAATTAAAATATAAACTGGAATGGAACTTGTTTTGGAAGAAAATGCGAGTTAACAATTTTATGAGCTTTTCTCTGCCTTTCCTGGTGTATTTGTGTTTATTTATTTCACGAATATGCATGGTATCTTTGAAAGCCGTTGTTACGACTTTCATTTACTTGAAAGTAGTCAAAATTACATAAAACAAATTTAGTTAACGAGGAAAATTTTGAAGAGCCAATTTATACAGGAGTGTAGACTTGAGGTAAATTGAAAAAACATGTTGTCTCACTATGACTACGACCAACATGAACAAGAATTTCCGACTAGAATTACCAACATGTTATAGCAGTGGCCCAGTTGGTTCGTGATCTGAAAGTCACTGGTTTGATACTCATCGCTGACAAATCCACTGCCGTGTGCACTAATGGCGGCTAGTGTACGTAAAATCTGTCGTAGATGCAATGTCCTCCAAATTCATAAAATTACCTCTGGAGGTTCTGGGTTAAGTGTTCTGGTCTCGTCACTTGACTCGGTTCGAAATTACGGGACTGGTCCTTTGGCCAAGTCGGACTCCGACCCTTGTGATGCCAGTCAAAACAGGGAGCCCTACCTTCGTCGCCCATAACCTTCAGGACTTGATCTGATGTTGCTGTAGGTCAAGTGGCTTAAGCAACAACAACACATCTTATAATTGGAAAAAAAGTAGATTAAGACTACTTGTAAGTGCGAAACCGTTGAATTTAGCTATAGGAGAAAAATGACATCACACCAAATGTCTTTTTTACCATAGAAGCTTAATGTGAATTGAATTGCTTTGAATCAGCATTTTTATAAAAAAATACTACATGTATTACATGTGCAACATACTCGTAATCATTCAAATTACAGTGAAACTTCTACCCCTCTAAACGACCACATTCCGTTCAGAACCGCATCAAGATTCCATAGAGCTAATGTTATGGAAGAAACCTCTTTTCGACGACCACTATTTTTCGGAACCATTAATGGACACCACAGAGAATTTACACTGTATTTCAATGGTTAATAGAGGAAACACTTTTTAATTTTTTAACATGCTCGTAATCCATTTGCGCTACTTGCATCAGTCATAAATATTTCTCTCTTCCAAAGTCAATAATCTCTATATATAAAACAGTTCCGTAACTGACTGACTGACTGACTCACTGACTTTGCATGGCGATTCTTCTTATGGTGCAGGGGTGCACTAAGAAAGATTTTAAAAAAAAATTCTTCTTAGATTTTTTAAAATTAAATTTTTAATCTGTTTTTGTAACTTTTTTAAAGTTTTCATTTAAAATAATAATTTGAGGGTTATAAAATTTATATCACGAGAAAGATCCTAAAAATTCCTTTAAAATGAAATCTTTTTCAAATCTTTACCTTGATTTTCTGATTTTTGGTGATTTTTTAAAAATTAATTTTTAGAATTTAATTTATTAAATGCTGATCACGTGATTTCTTTTTCTGGTACTTTAAATAAATTTATCGTCACGTGCATAACAACTAAATAGACGAAAAAAATATTTTTTTTCTTTCTAATGCAGCTGACGATTGGATATTATCCAAAAAAATAAATATCCCTTACGATTTTTTATATATATATATATATATATATATATATTTACATCAATTGTATACATTGATCGCCGTATTTATTATAAATATATATATTTATTTTTTTTGCATTAATAGCATACATTAACCGTTGTATTTAATTTGAATGTACTTTGTAGCGAAGTGCGGGTTTTCAGCTAGTCGCTTATATAAACTAAAAATTTTGAAACAATTTATTGATCATGAGAAAGAGAATTTTTACTGTACGTTATGGTGTAAAGAGGGAATAAAATACAAAGCAAATTCTTTTTCTCACTATCTCAGACTAATAATACTTTTGGTTAAAATACCATTTCTGTTTCAGTAGAAGGATTTAGGTATCTAACGCAGTAAAAGAGAAGTTAGAAATCGACATTTCATCTCGCACGATTTCTTTGGATTGGGAAGAAATGAAAATCATTGTGGAAATACTGCTGACGGTCGAATGGCAATCTTAGATTCAGCTCCAGAAAAGAAAGCGATAAGAGAGACAAAGGAATTTAGTTCTCATTTTTAACGTGCTAGACTGGAATTTCTGCTAAATGTACTGTAAAAGAACATATAGAGGGGAAACTTTTTTTTTTAGCTCGCATAAGCAACTTAAGGTCTGTCTGGAAGAATGTGATGATCATTTCTATTACAAGAGTTCCAAAATGTCACGCAAGTTGAAGACTAGTCCAATTTTTTTGTACTTTTAAGGCAAAAGATTTCTTCATAAATTCATATGAGGTTACAATCTTAGACCATTTAATTCGTTTCGGACATTGTTAGAAATCTTTTGTCTCCATTAGGTATCAATTAATTCAGCAATTTTAATATATCCTATGCTAGCTGTCACCCGTTGTGACACCACCAATATTCATGGGCAATAAATAATTTGAAATTATTTCGATATTGGACTTCGTCGTTTATCTTGAGATAATTTAATTAAATATTTTAGGAAATTCATTATGTTGATAATTCAAGAATATAAGTTTACTATTCGTAATTATTTTGGGGAGTTGCTTGTCTAAACTCAACAAAAATGTTTTTCGATGTTATTTTTTGTCGATTTATCAACTTTCAAAAATAATTAATAATTTGATTCTACTCTGTAAAGAAAAATTTGAAAAGAATTTATCGTTCGTACAAACTTGGGGATTAACAATATAAAATATAATTGAAAATGTCTGCTGTTCCAGTCAGGTGCTTTTCGTATTTTTATCTTTTTTTTCCTATGGGGATTTTTTGACAAATCTGACAATTATATATATATATATATATATATATATATATATATATATATATATATATATATATGTAAATGTCATATCAATTTTAACGTAGAATTACGTTCCTCCATAACGGTCCTCCAGAAAGCAAAATTTCAGACGTCCTGGGTCACGAGTTATAATTTTGACAGCGTGCCAAACCCAGTCTGTATCGCTTGAGCAAGCAGTAAACAGTTAAACATAAACGAATCCAAATGCGTCAAAATTTTGACTGACTGACTCTCTCTCTCTCTCTCTCTCTCTCTCTCTCACACACACACACACACACGCACACACACATAAAAGAAGCTTGATGTAAATGGAATTCTTCTGAATCCACATTTTTACAAAAAAAATACTACATGCATTACAGTTGGAATATCCTCTTTATCATTCAAGCAATTTCCGCCGTGACGAGAAGAAACACTTTTTAATTTGTTAACCTGCCGGCAATCCATTTGCATCGGGATTTGCATCAGTCATAAATATCGATCTCAATGCCACAATCAAATAACCGTTTATAAAAACTTATAATTTTGAAACAATTTATTGATTCCGAGAAGAAGAATTTTGACTGTACATTATGGCGTGAAGAGTTAAAAAGAAAATTCTTTATTCATTATTTCAGACTAATAAATTTTTCGTTAAAATACCATCCGTGTTTCAGAAGAAGAATTTTGGCATCTACCACAGGAAAAGAGAAGTTAGAAATCGACATTTCATCTCGCACGATTTCTTTGGATTGCGGAAAAAGTGAAAATCATTGTGGAAATATTGCTGACGGTCGAATGGCAATCTTAGATTCAATTCCAGAAAAGAAAGCGATAAGAGAGAGAAAGGAATTTAGTTCTCATTTTTAACGTGCCAGACTGGAATTTCTGTTAAATGTACTGTAAAAGAACGTATAGAGGGGAATCTCTTTTTAGTAGTTCGCATAAGCATCGCAGTCTTTAAGGTCTGTCTGGAAGAATAGTGATGATCAATTCTATTACAAGAGTCTCAAAATGTCACGCAAGTTGGAGACTGGTCTGATATTTTTTGTACTCTTAAGACTAAAGATTATTTCTTCATGAATTCATAAAAGGTTACAATCTTAGACCGTTGAATTTGTTTTTGACATTGTTAGAAATCTTTTGTCTGCATCAGATATGCACATTAATTTAGTAATTTTAATATATCCTATAGGTTATCCGTCAACCATAGTGACACGTCTGATATTCACAGGTAATAAATAATTCAAATTGGTTTCGAAATTGCAGGTTTGATCGTTTATCTTAACGTAATTAAATATTTTAGAAAATTCATGTCTGTTGATAATTCATGAGTGTAAGTTTATTATTCCTCATTGTGTTGGGAAGTTCCTTGTTTAAAATCAATGAAAAGATTTTTCGATGTTATGATTTTTTTTTTGCTGATTTATTAACTTTGAAAAATTCTCGACGCATCGCCCTTTTTTTTCTTTTTCTTAGAGTCTTATGAGTGTTAGAGTTAGTGTTAGTTTTATGAAATTAAAATAGTTTTCGAGTTAATAATTTGATTCTACTCTCCTAAGAAAAATTTGAAAGGAATTTATCGTTCGTTCTAAATTGGTGATTAATAATATAAAATATGATTGAAGATGTCTGTTGTTCCAGTCAGCTTTTCGTGTTTTTATCTTTTTTTTTTCCCTGTGGGGATTTTTCGACAAATCTGACAATTTTATCTATATATATATATATATATATATATATACGTATTTTGTTTTGAGAATGATCAATTAAAATTATATTTTCAACGGGCATTTTCCAAAAGTTAATCCAAGCATAAAAAGTTGCCAAATGGTAGCTGACTGGGAGTTCAATCTTAAAGAACTTTCATTTAGGCAACATCTGGGGAAGTTTTAATGAAATCGGATTTAAAAAAGAGAAAAAACCCTTTTTTTTTAATAAATCTGGTGCTATTGTGAGATTTGTGAAGTGAATTACAAGAAGACAAACTCAAAGGTTTCGAATTAAAGTGTTCTTAGAGCATTTCGTATGCTTTATTTCTATTGATTTTCGAGTTTATATTCCAAAAGTTTTTCCTAGAAAAATAACTTGTACTGTAAAGACTATAAATGTTAACGTAGGATTACGTTCCTCCATACCGGTCCTTCGGAAAGCAAAATTTCAGATGTCCTGCGTCGCGAGTTTTAATTTTGGCAGCGCACCAAACCCAGTCTGTATCGCTTGGGCAAGCAGTAAACAGTTAGACAGAAAAATACCAACATGCATCAAAATTTTGACTGACACACACACACACACACACATATATATATATATATATATATATATATATATATATATGTCAGGCGAGTGGTTAGCCTGCTCTCACATCTTAAATTGCAGTCATCATCCGTGAATATTAGTAGCGAGTGGAAGAATAATATAGTAACATCAGTCCATAGTTTGAATCAATTTCGTTTATTTTCCTTTCATGCGAACCAAAGCTGCAACTCATCGCGTTCAGTTTTCGTCATTTCTTTTTTAGAGACGAGACGAACACACGTCCGTCGGCATTGAATTCTATCCCGCGCTCTCCCGATTTCGGGGTCCAAACCGCGCGTCCACTCTCCTGGCACATGCGCAGAGCCCAATTTAGAATTTTCTCGAAGTTTCTTTTCGCGCCCAATCCTGTACATTATCTAAAAATAAATTCTCTCTGTGGAACTCCATTTCACCGTGAATCGAAGGTCAATCTCAAAACGGGGAAATAACTTACTTTTTCTACCCGCACGCGTCAGGAAATATGAACTCTAGTGGGTTTTTCGCGCCACGAAAATGATTAATCCCTAAGCCCCTTTTAAATTTAACTTAATTATTCCTTTCCCAATTAATTTCTTACACACACACACACACACACATATATATATATATATATATATATACTAGCTGAAAACCCGCACTTCGCTACGGAGTACATTCAAATTAAATACAACGGTCAATGTATGCAGTTAATGCCAAAAAAAAAATATATATATATATTTATAATAAATACGACGATCAATGTATACAATTGATGTAATATATATATATATATATATATATATATATATATATATATAAATAAAAAATCGTAAGGGATATTTATTTTTTTTATGTATAATATCCAATCGTCTGCTGCATTAGAAAGAAAAAAATTTTATTTTGTCTATTTACTTGTTATGCACGTGACGATAAATTACCAAAAAAAGAAATCACGTGCTCAGCATTTAATAAATTAAAGTCTAAAAATTAATCTTTAAAAATTCACCAAAAATCAGATAATCGAGGTAAAGGTTCGAAAAAGATTTCATTTTAAAGGAATTTTAATGATCTTTCTCGTGATATAAATTTTATAACCCTCAAATTATTATTTTAAATGTAAACGTAAAAAAAGTTACAAAAACAGCTTAAAATTTTAATGTAAAAAAAATCTAAGAATTTTTCAAAAAGCTTTCTTAGTGCACCTCTACACCATAAGAAGAATTGTCATGCAAAATTTCAGTCCTTTAGGTCCACCGGTTTGATCTGTGCGTTGTATGTCAGTGAGTCAGTCAGTGAGTCAGTTACGGAACTGTTTTATATATAGAGATAGATACATAGATACATAACACATACATATATACATACAAAATAGGTAAGCAACGATAAGTTACTACGTTAATCACCCGCGTTAGTTCCGTTAGATGATACTACATGAAATTTGTTTTTTTCCTTTTTCCAGAAAGTAAAAGTGTTTTTCTTGCAGTTTGCTAATCATATGCAAAATAAGTCTGATATTTTTGACAGCTAAGGATAAAAACAAAGAAAGCAAACTACGTTCTCAATATCTCTGTCTGAAGTTCTGAGGGGCATACATTTACGATTCTGGTCACATAACGAAACAAACGTGATAAATACTGCACAGACGTGAAAGCAATACAGCTGAAATAAGAACTAATGAATATTCATTTCTTGCTTTAAGATGTGTTTGCTTCACTTATAATTATTCGCTTCCCATCCGAAAAATTAAAAGCGTAGTTATTAAGAATAGGTTCAGTATAATAATCCTTTCCCCTTTTCAACTACCTTAACATTAGAAAACATCGTAAGGGGTAATTTCAGGATCTACTTGTTTATTGTTAACAATCTTTTATTCTCTCTACGACTAAATACGAAGGTATATATTTAATGACCAGATACCCAAAAAAATGTGAGGTACCGCATTTTTCGGACGATAAGACGCCCCAAAAATTTATGGAAATATTTTTAGAAAAGAATATTTTGTATTTTGTTAGGTATATAAAGATATTTTCAATTTCTTAATTAATAAAGATAAAAAATATATGTAATAAATATAATAAATAATATAATTAAAATATATGCATAATATATATAATAAATATATAAAATATATATAAAACCATTCATTTTATTTTAATGTTTCCTTCGGAGCAACAGACGCCCCCCCCCAAATTTAAATTGATTTTTTTATGTATAAAGGTGAGTCTTACGGTCCGAAAAATACGGTATCTACAAAATATCTATTTAAAAGTTAAAAACCAAGAAAGTAATAAAGATGGGAAAGAGAGTTAGAAGGAAGTAAACGGAAATAAATAAAATAAGACTATAGTAGACATATGTAGAGTAGAGTAGGGTAAAGTAGGGAAGATTAGAGTAGAGTAGAGAAGAGGTTCTTGAAATCGATACTAAATTTAAAAAACAGTGCACCAAATTTCAGTTCACCACAGTTACGCTTGATTCATCAGAGTACTTTAAACTATAGCAAACCCTTGTTTTAACTAATATATATATATATATATATAACAGTTCCGTGACTGACTGACAGATAACGCACTGACCAAACCGCTGGATCTAAAGGGCTGCAATTTTGCATGGTGATTCTTCTTATAGTGTAGGGGTGCACTAAGAAAGATTTTTGAAAAATTCTTCTTAGATGTTTTAAAAATTAAATTTTTAAGCTATAAAATAATACTTACAGGGTTATAAAATTTATATCACGAGAAAGATCATAAAAAGTCCTTTAAAATGAAATCTTTTTCGAATGTTTACCTCTTTTCTGATTTTTGGTGAAATTTTAAAGATTAATTTTTAGAACTTAATTTATTAAATACTGATCACGAGATTTCTTTTCTTTTTGTCATACTTCAAATTAATTTTGTGTCACGTGCATAACAACGAATTGACCAATAAACATATAGCAAAGTATAGTAAAAGAAATGTTCCCCAAACTGTACTATGTTAACTGTACTATATTCATTAGTATATTCTATTAGATTTAATTTAAATATTTTCTTCTACATTATTTTGTCTATAAAAGTATCGTTACGATTTTTTTTTGTGTATAAGAAAATTCTCTAAAAAGCAGTTTCATTATTTTTTTTAAATTCTAATTACCCAAAATGTACTCCATAGTGACGCACGGGTATTTAGCTAGTTATATATGTATTGTCACAAATAAACTAGCTTCAGCGAGGAAAACAAGTTGAATGATATACTATATTTTTGAAGCCCGGTATAAAGGGCTTAAGTTTCCGTTTACTTCCTTCTAACTCTCTTGGCCATCTTTATTACTTGAAAAATGGATTTTAACTTTTAAATAGATATTTTGTAGTACCGTATTTTTCGGACCGTAAGACTCGCCTTTTTACATAAAAAATCAATTTAAAATTGGGGGGGGGGGTGTCTGATGTTCCGAAGATAACATTAAATTAAAATGAATGATTTATTATATATTTTATAAAACTGTGATTTAAATATACTAAGTTATTGGCTTTTACACCAATCGCAGAGCAATAATTTCGACTTAAGTCTTTTGTACAAAGAAATGTACTTTTGTGTACAAAATTCATAGACTTAAGCCCTTTAAACAAGTAAAAAGATTTTCGTTTTATCAATACTAACAAATATCTAAAAATCCCTTTTTTTTACTTAATACCGAGCTTCAAAGATACACGACGGTTAAAACTAGTTTTCACGTGGTACCCTCGACAGAAAAATATTTAAACTCCAAAAGTGGCCTTTCCTTTAACATTTTAGTATTCATTTGGATTTTTACTTTATTATTAGACTACCTGAATACCCGAACTTCGCTACGGAATACATTCAAATTAAATACAAGGATCAATGTATGCAATTGGTGTAAAAAAAAAAAACTAAAAAATTATAAAAAAAATCGTAACGGATATTTTTATAGACAAAATTATCTAGAAGAAAATATTCAAATTAAATCTAATAGAACATATTAAAGAATATAGTACAGTTAATATAGCACATTTTAAGGAACATTTCTTTTACTGTATTTTAATATTTTTTTGGATAATGTCCAATCGTCTGCCGCATTAGCAAGAATTTTTTTTTATCTATTTCGTTGTTATGCAAGTGAAGATAAATTAAATTAATGTACCAGAAAAAGAAATCACGTGATCAGCATTTAATAAATTAAATTCTAAAAATTAATATTTAAAAATTCACCAAAAATCAGAAAATGGAGGTAACATTCGAAAAAGAATTCATTTTAAAGGAATTTTTATGATCTTTCTCGTGATATTAATTTTATAACCCTCAAATTATTATTTTAAATGCAAACTTAAAAAAAGTTACTAAAACAGCTTAAAAATTTAATTTTAAGAAATGAAAGGAGAATTTTTCAAAAATCTTTCTTAGTGCACCCTTACATTATAAGAAGAATCGCTATGCAAAATTTTAGTCTTTTAGGTCCAGCGGTTTGGTCTGTTCGTTGTCAGTCAGTCAGTCAGTTGCACATCTTTTAAATGGCTTTTTCTCAAAATGAGTAATTTCCAAATTTGCAAGTCATTGAAATGCCTCTTGTGTTATTTTTGAAGAAATTTTATAAAATTTATAACAGATACTCCTGTAATACATCAAAATAAAGTTATGTATCAATTTTAGGTTTCGGCATCATTTAGATTAAAGTTAAGTGTAGAAAAGTACTAAAATTTCGCGAATATTCAGATTATAAGCATAAAAATATTTCCTACATATTAACTATTCAACGAAAGCAAAAAGTGATACATAACTCTGTTCAAAATGTATTTATAAGCAATATAAATGCAAAATTAAAAGGAAGTTAATAATTACAAGATAAAATGAACTTTTTATATACCATGCTTTTAAATTTTCTGTTCAATCATATAAACTTGACAATTCTATGTATTAATAAATACTCTTTTACAATTTTTTTGATGAATTATCCCATCAACTTGTAAGAAAATGAAGTTAATTGGAAGTTGACTTGCGTTTAACTTTTCGGTCCCGTTCCGGCCAATAGATAGCTGCACCAGTCTACAAAACAAAATTAACTGAAAATAACTGAAAGTTAATTCAATTCTGCTTAAAGATGGCAAAAAGTATAAAAAAAATGCATTGTCATCATGTTCTGAGCTATTCTAAAAGTTTCAAATGTTTAGTTAGTCGGGAAGTTAGTTAAAATTCGATTGCAAGATTTGTACTAGACAAACACACAAACACACACACAAACAAACAAGAAAGCGAGTTAATAAAAACATGGAAATAAAAATAAAAGGAAACGTCAAATTCGGTAGCAAAAAAAAACTTAAAATTTTTAATTCAAAACAAACAATAATGTCATATCATCAGTCTTAATCACTTTCACTAGAATACAGCTTATCTATTTTTTGTCGTTTATTCAATGTTTAAAACTACATTTTTTGTACTCCAGAATATTACGCACCCTCATTTTTGAGGACTAAAATGTGAAAAAAAAGTGCGTATTATACTCAAGATTTTAGAACCAGTCTACAAAACAAAATTAACTGAAAATGATTTCAATTATGCTTAAAGATGGCTAAAAGTGTTAAAATAATGCATTGTCATCGTGTTCTGAGCTATTCTAAAAGTTTCAAATGTCTAGCTAGTCGGGAAGTTAGTTAAAATTCGATTGCAAGATTTGTACTAGACAAACACACAAACACACACACAAACAAACAAGAAAGCGAGTTAATAAAAACATGGAAATAAAAATTAACGGAAACGTAAAATTCGGTCGCAAAAAAAAACTTAAAATTTTTAATTCAAAACAAACAATAATGTCATATCATCAATCTTAATCACTTTCACTAGAATACAGCTTATCTATTTTTTGTCGTTTATTCAATGTTTAAAACTACATTTTTTGTACTCCAGAATATTACGCACTCTCATTTTTGCGGACTAAAATGTGAAAAAAAAGTGCGTATTATACTCAAGATTTTAGCACCAGTCTACAAAACAAAATTAACTGAAAATGATTTCAATTCTGCTTAAAGATGGCTAAAAGTGTTAAAATAATGGATTGTCATCGTGTTCTGAGCTATTCTAAAACTTTAAAATGTCTAGCTAGTCGGGAAGTTAGTTAAAATTCGATTGCAAGATTTGTACTAGACAAACACACAAACAAACAAGAAAGCGAGTTAATAAAAACATGTAAATAAATTCAAACAAAAGCGGAGAATCTCAGTAAAACATATTATTCTTTGAAAATTTCACTTGTAGGACAGTTAAAAGGGAGCAGTTTTTAAGTTTTAAAAGGTATCCTGCATTAAAAAATGTTAGTAATTAATAAAAATATGAGCTTATTTCAATATTAAAAATTAACTCTGTCCGAGAACTGTCAGAATGCTGATCTCTAGCTTGCGTTCACTTACAAAAATAATTATGCGAGATTTCACGATGAATCTAATTTAAACACACAAGACCTCCATTTAGCATCCATTAATTATTTCAGAAAGTTAATTTTAGAAATGGAAGTACCAGACTTATTTTTTTTCTATATTCCCCTTTTTAAATGTATGCGGTTAATTTTTTTGTAAAATTTCTAAAATATGAATTTAGGGTGGATGGAACAAAAAGAATTTTCCTCTCTCTTCTTGTTCAAAAAGTGGTTAAAAAACATATTAACTTTTGTTTCTCAAAAGCTTTGCGTTCCTAATGAACAGAAAATAACTCGTAAAAGAAGTAATTAAATCAAAACGTATGAAAAGTTCTCCCGCTTTTTTTACGTGGGAAAAAATTGCAATTAGCATCTATAAAAGAAGGTAATAATTATATCAAAAGTTATTTATTTTCATTTCACTTCTTTTCCCTTTTTTTGTGACTGCTAGAACTTTCTTGCAAGTATTTTTCATTCTTCACTTTTTCCCCATTAGTTATGAATTCTGGAGCAATAGAATTTTTGTAGCACTTGACAGCCAGATGAATTTTTTTTTATTTTCTCATAAACGATAATGGTTATTTTCTTCTCGTTAATTAGATCTGGATGCACATTCATGAGGTAGAAAAAATAGCTATGACGGAGTAAATAGCCTTTTTTTTGCACGTCAAAAATTGAGAAAAAAAATGTAATTGACGCGTTTTCTTAACCTTTCAAAATCATTTCTTGCAAGTAAATATTGTCGCATGAATTGTGAAAAGAATTTTTTTTAATACGTCTGACAGAATGCCTGAATGCATTCACAACTTTAATTTATTTTTGATTCCGAGAAAAATATTTGAAATCTTGTTAAAATGTATTCTTTTAAAAAAAAGTATTTGATGAAACAAGTTTATAAAAAAAAGAAAAGAAAAAAAATCATTCGTTTCCAGTGCGAAAAATTTCACGGTGGGAGAATCTTTATATAAGTAAAAAAATTCTTTTGTAGTAGTCGGTTGATTAGATAAAAATCCAACAAAGTATCAGACAAAATTTATTTTATTCTGTCTGTCCAGTTTGTACCATTAGACATTGTGTTCCAAATTTACCGGGCCTAGGTTTTCAAGTTTTAAAGATGCTGTGTGCTAACCCTATTGGATTCGCTCACCTCAATGTTAACCTATGGAGAAAATGTGTCTACTATTTACAGATGCATAAATGCTGATAATCCAATAACAATGGTATTTTCAGATAGCCTGAATTTTACTGCAAATTCCAACAGGAATCAGTTTATAAATTTCGTCCACCAAAGGAATTTTAAACCAAAGGAATTTTAATTAATAACAAAGGCGTTTAAAACCCACTCTACTAGATTTTCCCCCAAATAGTTTAAATTTTAAAATATTATTTCTATTAAAAAAAACGAAAAATGCCACAAAGTGTGAAATTTCTTTCTCAATTACGGAGTACAATTATTTAAAAAAAATTCAGGTAGTCTCATCTAACGAAACTACCGCAGGTTATTAACGTAGGATTACTTATCGTTGCTTACCTCTTATGTATGTATATATGTATGTGTTATGTATATATGTGTGCGTATATATATATATATATATATATATATATATATATATATATATATATATATATATATACACTCAAGGGCCAAAACATTATGACCACCTGTCAATAACGAGTTGGCCCACCTTTGGCGCGCAACACAGCTTCAACCCGCCTTGGCATGGATGCCACAAGTGCTTGGTAGATGGCCGGAGACAGATTGTACGAGATGTTTAAGCAACGGTCACGCAAATCCGAGATATTGCGAATTGGTGGTCTTTGAACTCAGAGCTGCCGTCCCATGACATCCCAAATGTGTTCTATCGGATTGAGATCCGGTGAGTTAGGCGGCCAGGACATTAACTAGAATTCAGCATCATGTTCCTGGAACCACTCCAACACAATTTTAACCTTGTGACACGGGGCGTTGTCCTGTTGGAACATTCCATTTCCAGCTGGAAAAACAGAGGCCATGTAAGGGTGCAACTGGTCCGCAATGATGTTCAGATACCCTGTAGCATTCATGGTCTGCTCTACCACAACCACGGGTCCCAGATACGCCCAAGAGAACGCATAATACCGCCAGAGCATAATACCGCCAGAGCATAATACCGCCACCACCGGCCTGTGTATGACCTACTGTACATTGAGGGAGCAACAGTTCGCCTGGAAGACGGCGTAT
Organism: Dolomedes plantarius; assembly: GCA_907164885.2. NCBI lineage: Eukaryota > Metazoa > Arthropoda > Arachnida > Araneae > Dolomedidae > Dolomedes > Dolomedes plantarius. The sequence goes on from OU015495.1 coordinate 118,972,582, forward strand.
CCTGACACGGCCATCGGCGTGATGAATGACAAATCATTCATCTGACCAGGCTACTCTCTCCCACTGATCCATGGACCAGTCGCGATGTTCCCGAGCCCAGCGCAGGCTCAGTTGGCGATGACGCTTGGTCAGCAAAGGCACACGAGTGGGACGTTTGCTGCGCAGCCCCATATGCAACAGTGTCCGCTGAACAGTGTGCTGCGATACTATTCTACTTGGCCCTGCATTGTATTGGGCTGTCAGCTGAGCCACTGTCTGGCTCCGGTTTTGCTTCACCATGCGAGACAGTCTCCGACGACCTTTTTCTTTGATAGCGTGCGGACGTCCAACACCATGTCGTCTACTGCTGGTTTCACCGTCATTCATCCACTTTGCTTAAGTACTACCAACTGTAGGTCGCGAACAACCCACGAGTAGTGCAGTTTCGGAAATACTTGTTCCGAGCCTTCGAGCCATTACAATCTGCCCTCTATCAAAGTCGCTTAGATCCGCAGCCTTTCCCATCACTCACAGAACTAAGTGAAAGAATGATTCTTCAGACTCTCCAGCAGCAGTTAAATACGACTTCCACCTGATCACGTGCCTTCCACGTCATCCAGGCGAATTCATTGCAAAATGTAGGGGTGGTCATAATGTTTTGGCTTTTGAGTGTGTATATATATATATATATATATATATATATATATATATATATATATATATATAGTAGTATCCCCCCACACCACGGATTCCGGAACACTGCAGTCACACGAGGGGGAATGCCACAGGAGGTGAAATTAAACAGGGTATATCACGTATCAGTAGAAATGGCTGGAGTGAAGATCACGGATAGACACTCGATTTAAACATAGTCCATACGTAAAATTGTTGAACTACTTTATTCCCTGGAATTAAACTTCAAGGCGGCGACATGGAAGGGATGTATAATACAAAAGGAACTTGACACCAATGGACACTGACGACATAGACGTAAATAAGCCAGCCACCCGAATCTTCCGCTGGAACTTAAGAATACAGAAATTACATTTAGAGAGTTGTCGGAAGAAGACCTCGGACAAGGGACAGAGGGACGCGAGAGACACCCAGAGAAGTAACGAAGCAGAGGGAAAAGAGGTCAAGCCAAAATCTCGGTGGGTGTTTTAAAACTTCATGAATTTGTTGTCACACGACCCTTGCACTTTTGCATTGATTGGACAGAGGCCCTAGGCCAGTTCTTTGGGATTGAGTCCTGTGGCCTGTTATACTGTATAAGGCCTGTTATATACGGCCTTGTATATATACCGTGGCCAGTTATATATATATATATATATATATATATATAACAGTTCCGTAACTGACTGACTCACTGACTGACATACAACGCACAGACCAAACAGCTGGACCTAAATGGCTGAAATTTTGCATGGCGATTTTTCTTATAGCGTAAGGATGCACTAAGAAAGATTTTTGAAAAATTCTTCTTAGGTTATTAAAATTAAATTTTTAAGCTGTTTTAGTAACTTTTTTTAACTTTGCATTTAAAATAATAATTTGAGGTTTATAAAATTTATATCACGAGAAAGATCATAAAAATTACTTTAAAATGAATTCTTTTTCGAATCTTTACTTCCATTTTCTGAATTTTGGTGAATTTTTAAAGATTTAGACTAATTCTAGAATTTAATTATATATATTCTATTCTAGAATTTAATTTACTAAATGCTGATCACGTGATTTCTTTTTCTGGTACTTTAAGTAAATTTATCGTCACGTGCATAACAACGGAACAGACAAAAAAAATATTTTTTCTTGCTAATGCGGCAGACGATTGGACATTATCCAAAAGATATTAAAATATAGTAAAAGTTATGTTTCTCAAACTGTACTATATTGACTGTACTATATTCTTTAGTATATCCTATTTGATTTCATTTGAATATTTTTTTCTATATTATTTTGTCTAAAATATATCCGTTACGACTTTTGTATGTATCAGAATTTTGACGCATTTTGGTATTTTTCTGTTTCCCTGTTTACTGCTTGTCCAAGCGATACAGACTGGGTTTGACGCGCTGCCAAAATTATAACTCGTGAGGTAAGGACGGACGATTTTAGCGTCGGAAGTTTTGCTTTCCGGAGAACCGTTATGGAGGAACGAAATCTTACGTTAAAATCTTTCAATCCAAGTCGGGAATCCTTGGATAAATTTTCTCCATAGGTTAACATTAACGTGAGCGAATACAATAAGGTTTGTAGACAATAGCTTTAACCAAGAAAGATGAAGATCCTTTAACATTTCCACATAATTTAGATTATGAAGCTATGTTATTCGTCCGAGTGGATGAATTAATACACTGTTGACGCATGCGCTGATGGAAAGCAAAAACGTTATTAATATAACGGCGACCCCCATGTCACGTGACAAAAAAATTCACACACTGTACACTACTGTAGGTATTCGTATTTATACTACAGTAACGTCTCACTAGCTGCAGAAATTACGCAGAAAAGGAATTCTGAGGAGTAGGGAACTCCCTTTAATGAAGCAAATATAAAAAGAACATTTCCTTCAGAAATTGCACGGAAAACTAAAATTAATGGAAACGGAGCAACACGAAACTTTTCGAGAAATAATGGCATTTCATTTCTCTGTCACTCCTTCATGTCACTTTCCAGAATCCAGGCAAATGCTAGATATAAAATATTCTCAGTCCCAAGCAAACGGATCATGATTATTCTACAGGAGGCTTGGGGGAGGAGCTCTACCAAATAAAAGGGAACTTGAGAGAGCTTCGAAACTGTCCGAATTTTGAATGAAGCGGCCAGTTAGGCAAACATGCATCATCTTATTATGGCGAAGTTTAACCTATTGATGAAAACACTGATTTCACCAGTAAAAATAGGAAAAACTATCGAAAGATATTTTTTAATCCGATAAAATTGAATCTTCTTGTCTTACGTAAATAAAACAAAATATACGATGACTGCAATAGTACTCAATTTTATTGAAGAGTAAGTAATCGTAAATTTTACGCAATGCAATAAATTTATTTTTTGAAATAAAAAAATTACATTTTTTTGCTAAAATTTTTTTAAACCAATTTTTTAATATATTTGAAGTGGAATATATTGTAAAAGATGTGTTTGAATTTTAGAACATGATAATAAAGATATCATAAACAGCACAAAACTCGTAAATAGGATAATAGATTAAAAATCGTACCTCAGATTTCATGTGTATATTTATGACCTACATTAAACAAATCCGTATGATAATAAAATTCTGAGTTTGTGTGTAGGATAATGAGTTACCGAAAATCAGTTATTTTTAAGGTTGGGGATCTTAGGGTACCCGTAGAGGACATCCTTAATGTTTTGACTGCGCAGTTCAAACCTTGAGGATTTTCCCCTTTTGTGTGGGGAAGCCTTGAGACCGGTGTCGGACTGTCTCCAAAATCCCGATTGGATAACATTTCACGTGTGTGCGCGTGTGTTGCACGTGTGTACGCGAGGGTTCAGATCAGAAAATCCTCAAGGAAATCCGTTAGACCTTTTCCCTTGAGGATTTCCTGCACGTGTATGGCCACCTTAATTCACTACCTGTCGGAGATTTTTTTTTCTGAATTTGAACAAACATTTGGCGTGTACCTGATGGAAAGATATAATACACTGATCTTCCCCAAATCAAAACTTAAAGGTTGCCGTATTAGGCAAAATCATCACTTTAAATTAATCTTGATGCAAGTTTATGCGTTACAAATAAAATTCTGAGAGGGCAAAATATCCTTTATTTTTTTATCAAAAAACGAGAAAAATGCAACTATTGCTATTTCTTAACTGTTCAAAGATGCTTCTTGCTGGTAAATACTGTCCCAATAACCGAACTACAGAAATCTTCCTTCGCATTTCATGGTTAATCCATAAGTTTATTGAAATGATGCAATCACTTCAAATTTCACCGCTGCAGTGTTAGTTAAAGCAGAAATTTTATTTACGACACTGTTTGATTTTCAGTAAAGTGGCTCAAGACCGATACAGTTGGCTGTAAGGTCTTTTTATTACTGTGTTTCGTCATCGTCAGCGTGACTTGCATCGAAATATTTTTAACCAATCTCAGACCATAACAATTTCGCAGCTATTCGTTTGGAGGTCTGCGATTGGTTAAATATAACATTTTGATGCGAGTAATTCCGATTCTGCGCTCCGCTGTGGAGGCAATGTGAACTAGGCCTAATCCTAAATGATAGAGAATAAAATTTTCAAGTATTTTTGAGAAAAATGAAATCAGATCAACGATATTACAAGGTGAGATCAATAAGTAATGTGAATCTCCCTTCCTTTTGAAAATGTAAACATACCGACGCATTGACACATGCACATTGTGTTCTTCCCTGTCTTACATAAAGTTTGCACTTCGTTTTCAAAATTTTTCCGGCAGGTACTTGTTCATGCGGTAGCTTTAACGTAACAGTTTTTAGTGCATTAAGTCGTGGAACAGAAAATCAATATGAAATTTTGTTTCAAATTGGGTGAAAGTGTAACAGAAAGCCAAGAAATGCTGCGAAATGTATACAGAGAGGAAGCTGTTTCTCGCAAGACAATATTTCAGTGGTTCAAAACGCTTTCGTGAAGGTCGTGAAAGCGTAGAGGTTGAGCATCGTTAAGGAAGACCGGTGACGAGTCTGACGACGACAAATGTTGACAGAGTTCGGCAGTTATTGTTACGAGATCTCCGTTTGTCCGTCCGAATAATAGCAGACGAATTGATTCTTCCTCATGAAATCGTTCGAACCATTGTTACCGAGGATTTGGGTAAACACAAATTTGTGCGACGTTTGTCCCTCATCACCTAAGCACAAAAACAACAGCGAAAGCAATCGTACAACTTTTTCATTGATACAGTGTATAAAGATGCCACGTTTTTGCAGTCAAACGTTATTGGAGACGAAAGTTGGTGCTTCCAGTACAATCCACAAACGAAACGCCAAAGCCTCCCATACTCCCCTGATCTTTCATCCCCCCCAGACTTTTTCCTGTTTCCAAGACTGAATTCGGCACTGAAAGGACGCAGGCTTATAAACATTTCGGACATCCAAGTTGCTATTACCAGGAAACTCTTCTGGAATAGACCTCCTAAGCAGCAGTGAATGAGGTCTATTCCAGAAGTTTCCAACACTTGTATGAACGTTGTAAGACATGTATTTCATCAGGCAGGGGGTACTTCAAAATACAAAAAGGTTCTTTTTTGCAAATATTATTTTATACATAATAAAAGGTATAATATATATACTTATATTTTTATTATATTTTATATATAATAAAAAGGTATATTTTTTAATAACATTTCTGTAATCAGTCACCTTAACTGTCACACCTTGTATCAAAACCGCTCTTCAATGATAACAGGCAAGATTTTCTCACATCATTTGAATTCCATCTCCTTAATTATGAAAAATACGTAAAGATTAAAATATTCAATTAATTTATCTTAAAAAATCCTTTATACAGTACAGTAACAACATTACCTTGGCGTTTTCTTTGTAGAAAATAACCTTTAAGTAGGAGGGGAAAAGAAAGCCAATTTTCTCCCAGAAGAAAAGTTACTGTTAATGTTTAATGTTACATTTTAACAGTCTGAAATTACGAAAGTGTTGATATTCCTTCAAAATTTCAATCCTACCTCAGATGAAACAATTAAATTTGAAACAGACAGAGAAATTGCTCAATTAATCAAAAAAGACACAAAATACATGTACTAGAATGGAATAAGTTATCTGTTTACAAATTACTTTGAAAAATACATTACGTTAAAGCATTCTAAATTTCATTTCATTTCACTTTATTTTAGTTGTATTAGTCTATTTTTGGCTATACTAATTTATATTGAGTTCAGTGGAATAAAATATTAATTTTTATTTCTTCACTGGATCTATTCCAAAACTATACAGTTCATAAAAAATATATCCGACAAGCATTTATACTTTAAAAAATATACAGATTTCTTCAGAGGAAAAACAATTTATTTTTCTTAAAACGTGGAAGTATTTGATTTTTCAATAGAAGAAAAAAAATACACCCAGACAATTATTTGGATGGAATTCAAGCAACAGAAACTTTATGATTTTAAAAGGATTTATGATAAATCTTTTGAACGTCTCTTAGTCAACAAAGGAAAGAAATTACTTTTAGGCCATTACTTTAAGTCCTGGTAGCATTTTGATTTATTTCTATATTTCTGCATGCTTAACTTTGACCATGTTTACTTAGAATGCAACCTTCTTATTCAATGACCTCAAGGTAAAACTACATTCACGCAGTCTTCAGATTAACATTCACTACATATAAATATATCAGAATAAAAACAACTCTACGCATAAAAAATAAATGTTCTCATGACCATCAAAGTAGCTGAAAAAAATATCCATGATGAAATAAACAAATGACAAAAGAAAGCAATTCATGCACAAATATTGTTAGATCTACTTTAGTCGCGTAAGGGCTAAAATCGATTCAAAAACGCGAATTCATGAAGGATTTTCATTCCCGTCGCCGTGCAGTAAGTTTGACGTCACGTCTCATTGCGTCAGAGCCTTGGTGACGTCACTGCTCTGACGTCATTGTAAGAAACTGCTTACGTCATTGATTAGCCAGGCTAGCTCCTATCAGTTCTCTTGCACGTGATTCGTTATTTATCGATTAAAATACCTATTTTGTCGGCTTACTGTAAGAGGTGTTGACGATAGAAAGAATGTATTGTTTAAAAAAATGTGGTTTAAATGTACAATGAGGGAAAGATTTACGGTATGAAAGGGACCATGAATAAGTAATGGATATTTCGCTTATAGTTGTGGATCACGAAGTGTTGGAATATTTATGAAATTTGGTTATCTGATGTATGCCATTTATATTTTGAGTGAAAGATTGAGAGCTAAGAGTTTGTGATTTGCTGTTTTCTGACAGAAATTAATAGTAAATGCCAGAAACGTTGTTTATAATAGGTATCATGGCGTGCTGTAAGTGTATATTTTTTCGTATAGTAGACACCTGATTTTCTGTTAAAAGATTATCAATACTATAACTTTGGATTCAATATTTTTGAGAGTTAGCAATTTATTAATGAAAAAATATTCTATTTGTAACCTCAACATTTTACACTTAGTATGATATCGTTTCAAAAAATAAAACAATGTTGCTGAAAACATAAATTATCCTGTGACACAATTATAGAGTAAAAGAATAATTCAGTGAATAAATCTGTGTAAGAAACGCGACGTTATAGGGAAGTTTTATCTGAAAAGAAATACGTTAAGTGAGAGTTAAATATTCCCCTTAAGCGAAATGTTTCATTTTGATAATGGTGTTAAGAAACTTAGAGACTATTGACATGGAGATTTTTATTTATTTATTTATCACAAATGCCAGGCTTTAACAATTAATTAACCTTCTGGTTTCCCAATATTTACAAACAGTACATTTAAAATTATTAAGTGCAGATCACGTGTAAATGTGACAACTGTCCATCGAGCATCCATAATTACAGAGGGGAGTCCTTTAGTCTAATTTTAAAAAGATGGTCACTGAGACAATCGTGTCCTGTTAAAAGACGGAAGGTGGCAACAGCAAACTACATGGAAGGTCCGGGAACGGTGTTCCACTATTACAGAGACGTTCCCAGACCTTTCCCCTAGCTAATGTAGATTAAGTCCAATTTAAATCTTTTCTCAAATTCCATTTTAATGAGAAGTTTAGCTGCATGAAATGTCAAAGGATTATTTGGCCTCTGTAGAACAGTGGTACCTTTCTTTGTGAAGGTGCACCACGAGGAGGCCTGTTAGGGGGTGTAAAGTGTGTGTGGTGCACCCTGGGTAACGCAGGGCGCTGCCATTCATTGGCTTCCTTCCTTTTATGAATATTGCATATTGATTTTATTATGGAGATTTTTATTACAATGATAATGTACAGATTGTCTATTTGTGTTATGATTTTTGATTTTCTTAAAGTAAATATCTATATCAGGCACATTATTTGAAAAAAATTACAAGTTTTTAAAATGCATTAATTTTTTTTTATGTCTGGAAATGTTGTGACAAATTCTCGTTGTTTCATATATTTTTGTAAATGCCTTGCGGTCTCTCTTGCCACCGATACGGTGAGCTCCCAATTCCTCGAACGTTTAGTTCAAGTGTCTTAGTTTCATTGTGTGGTGGATCGGTCACCTACCTCGGACAGCTGGCAGTCATTAATTTTTCTAGACGGATCCCCCTTTTGTGGGTGGAGATTCGTGGAACCTACTGCTATCTTGTCGAGGCCAGCACTTCCTGACCTTATGCCTGAAGTACTAGGAATACGAAGTGTTGGACTCCTATTCTTGGTAATTTTATTTTTTGGTTGACGGTATTCTAGAGATTCATTTTATTTCTAGCAATCCCTACCTTATAACGGCTGACGACAGCTGAATTTTTCTTTATCTGTTATATTTCTTTATAAAAAAATGATACTTGGCTTTGCCAAGGTAAAATACAATAAACAATTCCTGAAAACAAAATTAAAATATTTGTGTTGCTATCCCTAAACTTTCTTTTCTCCATTTTCTCTACAGGGTGGCTAATAAATACTGTGACAAATATCGAATCATTTATTTACACACAGATGAAATAGAAAATGAAAAATACAGCAATATTATGAACATTATACATGAAAGTTTACCATGAAATAATTTTACTCGAATCGACCGCCATCTTTATCGATTACTAAAGATAATCTCTTACGCCACTGTCCTATTGCGGCACGAATCATTTTATGAGGTAATTTGTACCATTCACTCCGTATGGAAGCTTTGAGGGAGTCCAAACTTCTGCGCTGCTTAGCATTTACTTTAGACTCTAAAATCCCCCAAATGCAATAGTCTAAAGGATTTAGATCTGGTGAAGAAGGTGGCCAATCTTCTTGCTTGATAAACTTCGGGCAATTGGCATGGAGCCATTCCTGTGTTGTTTTGGATCGGTGGGACGGTGCAGAATCTTGCTGAAATATCCAATTCTTTTTGGGATACAATCTGTTAGCATGTGGTAATAAACGTGTAGCCAATACTTCCTGTTTGTAATATTCAGCATTGATTTTTACCCCTTTATCGATGAATTTCAGAGGCAGTTTTCCATTGTGTGATACTGCAGCCCAAACCATAACAGAATTCTTGTTCTGAAAGCGTTTAACAGTTCAAAGATTTTCAGGTATATCCTCGAAGGTTGCTGAATATACAACATCATTTTTAGCATTATAACTTTGTTCTGTACAAAACAGCTTCTCATAAGAGAAAATTATTTTTTTAACACTTTTGCTACCGTGCCGGTTCAGCAATTTCTTACATCTTTGTAACCTTTTTACTATTTGTGCAGTAGTCAAACCTTGAACTTTTCTTTTGCGATAAGGGCGAAAACCCAGGTCTTCATTTATGATAAGTTGCATAGTTCTGCGACTGATGTTCTCTTCTGCAGCCATTTTATTTGCAGAACGTTGTGGATTTCTTCGTATCTTTTCACGAATTCTTTTGATACGTTCTTTTGTACGAACAGTGCTGGGACGACCGGATCTTGGTCGATCTTTACATCTATTGGTATCCAATAATCGATTTATAGTCCTATATATAAACGTCCTATTAAAACCAAGGCATTTTAATTGCTTAAATATTTTACCTGCAGAAAATCCGCGATCATAAAGCTGTTTAACCATTAACCTTTTGGCTTCCATCTTTAAAAATATTCTACATGTTTTACTTTAAACAAAAATTGTATGCGTTTACAAAAAGTTGCCAATCACACAAATAGATAGATAAATTGTTTTTCCAAACGATTAAAATTAACTCTTATTTTTTGGAGTGTTACAGTATTTATTAGCCACCCTGTACTATAGCTCCGTATTTTAACTCTCTCCCATTTCCGGGATGAACTGCTATAGTCAAGTTAACTTCTTTTCTACTATCCATGCCTGATTCTGACTCACTTCGGTGAATCCAGTTGAAGGCATCGAATTCATGGATCCTGAGCTGTCCAATCACTATTTTACTTCCTGTTCAATGATGGTTCCAGCTACTTACAGTCTGTAACCCTGCGCTAGAGAGCGTGGACCAGGAAATGCAATTAGACCATTATTCCTACGGTCCTATGGAATTTTTCTGTTTTTTGGCCCACTTTTCACATACTAAGGAAGTCTGTGCTAACACGTTTCGTTATTTGTGTGAATGCGTCCAGTTGTAAGCGAACCCTTTTTGAGAATCTTGTCGGAAAGGGTGTACTGATGTATTGGCATGACCAATAAAGTTTTCATGACCAATAAAGTTTATCAACGTGGTGTTTTGTTGCTCTGGTGTCCTTATTGTGAGTCAATAAGAGATTGTGAGAAGATATTTCTAGTAGAAGAAGAATTGTCTTCGTAATAGATCCATGTAAAATCTTCAACTTAAAATTCACCTTTTTAATGAAATTTTTACTATAGGTATAAAAGATCGTTAAAGTTATAATATTATGCAAAATTTAAAAACCATCGTCATAACTTTACCTTTAAAAATGCCAGGAATAAAATTTTTTTCCTCAAATTTTTTAATGAAATACGTTTATTTCTTTTTTTTTTGCCAGTTTAGGAAAAATACATTAAATCATACATTTCGTTTTAAATTTTAACTATAAACAAAATGACCTAAATTGAGAATGAAACCAGTGAAACTGTTTTGAAAAAAAAGTTCAAATCTTGAAAAAAATTAAGATCAAATAAATTTATAGTATACTAGCGGCCCGCCCCGACTTTGTCCGGGTTGAACAAAATATTATACCAATAAATTTCCAGTTGATAGCCAATAAACTGTAAATCTTTTTTTACCTTAATAATAACCTAAGTAATACCTTAAATTAATGTTACGTTAGTTAATAATTAAAATTAATATTTTAAAAGAAAAAGGCGTGCCGGAGAACGGCTAGGTTCGAACCGCTACCGTCAGAACAGAAGTCCACCCCGATAGCACCACGCTAAGGTTCGTTAAGATCTTCGGCACAAAAAGCGGTATAAGATAGTAGCGGTAACAATGGAGATTGTTAGGATTAAGCCCCTAACTTTATTTCTACTGATCAGATACACATAATATATAGCCTATGTCCATCTGGAATAATGTACCTTTCAAAGAGTGAAAGAATTTTTCAAATAGGTGCAGTGGTTCTGGAGATTACCCTCCACGTGCAAAATCGCTCTCTCTTTATATATAAGTATAGATATGAACAAAGCAAATTTGCTACTATCGTCTGTCAAGTTGTATTCCACGATAGCTCGTGCTTCGGCTAGGAATTCTCCCTCTCGCGTTTGCACTATAACTGTACCTTATTCCCCACGGGATCTTTCCTACTTTTATCTCTGCAGGGTACCTGATTATGTCTGCCATGACATGGGTAACGTAATATGATTTAGAAATGAGCGGAGCCTTTTAGCGCTTTAACGATGCAGCTGATTCATCTTTGGCGATTTCCGTAGGCAGTGTTAGAAACAACACTCACGAGAAAGGCTGCAATATCTTACAGTGATTCGTTAACGCGGGAGTAAATTCCCTGGATTTTGCATTAAGGTTCGTTGCCTACGTTGGCCTACGTTGGAACAAGGCCTACCTTGAAAATGTCATTTTTTGACTAATTTGTTCAATTTTATTTTCTGCAAGAATCGTGGGATTCAGTCTTTTCTCTTTTCAAAACCGTTTTGATTTTCATTCTACATCAATTAGAAGCCGAGTTATAGCTATTTTAAAAACATCGTCTGCTACAAATTTGAAGTGACAAGCGACTTTAATTGCGTTTTTCTCTGAATTATGTTTTTTAGCACAAATCTCTACCGTTATTATTATATTTTCCTTAATGCATATATTTTCATAAAATTTTCAGGAAATGTTTTAGATTCTATTGTTGATGAAAGGACATACAATAATTGATGTATAATAAATAGGTTTTTTATTTGGGGTTATTTTTATAAGGAAAGGAATGACGAAACGGGGAAAATTATCCTATTGGAGCATGAAATTGTCTGTATTATTTTTGCATTTTAAAATTTCTCTTAGATTGTAGGTCATTTTGAAGATAACTGGCATATGTATCATGTGTGAGAAGGAAATTAAAATAGTAGCATTCGAATTTTGTGCAGAGGGATAGGCATTTTAGCTAAATTTCATTAAAAATTACTTCAAGTTGTCCTAATTTATAAAAAGTATGCTATTTATAGGTAAATTTTTGTTAATTTTTTTAATTTTTAAGTGCTATTTTACCATAAAAGACCAAAAAATCTTTTAACAAAATGATTTTTTAAAAAAATTGGCTCCGAACGTAGGCAGTCACCTTAAGGGGGACAAGGGACCTTCCTCCTTAATTTTTAACTCTATATACAAAACGATAATATTACGGAAATAAACAGCAATATTCTATTTTACTACAATATAGACTCTGAGAATTTAAAATAAGGATATTTTGAAAGAATAATGCCTGTTTTTCAAAATTTTATTAAAAAATTCTAGCATATTTCAAAATGCTCTATGTGCATTGCATATCATTTAAAAACCTTCATTTTTTTAATATAAGTTTACCATACTTATATAAACAAAATTGTGTGCTGATTTTTTTTTGTGTGAATCTAAAGCTATAATTTTTTAAAAAACTTTCCTGTTATTTGTAGTGTCAGAGAATGATACACAGTTTTGTGAGAAACATTTCCATTGACAATTGTGAGAAACGTGGAAGAAATCGGAAGAAAATGAATCTGCCTGAAGCATTTTGAAAAAATGCTAACTTTTTTTGAAGAATTTTTTGAAAAACAGGTCTTAATCTTCCACAAAATACTTACTTGTGAATTCTAAGTTTCTTCAATGTAGCAAAAAAAGAATATTAATTATTCTCATTTTTTATACAGAGTATATTATTGAAAATTTATAAGAAACGAGGTTGAAGATCCCCTGTTCCTTTAACCTTTCGGCCTGAACATGATTATTTTCCCGCTTAGTGGGAACATCTGCCTGTGAGGCAGATATAAATGGAATATATCTTTCCCAGGTATTCCCAACTAGAAATTCAGAGGGTATTTTTTCCATGTTTTTATTAACTCGCTTTCTTGTATTGTTTGTGTATTTGTCCCGTACAAATCTTGCAATAAATTTTTAACTAACTTCCCGACTAGCTAGACATTTGAAACTTTTAGAATAGCTCAGAACACGATGACTATGCATTATTTAAATAATTTTAGCCATCTTTAAGCAGATTTGAATTCATTTTCAGTTAATTTTGATTTGTAGACTGGTGCAGCCATCTATCGGCCGGGACGGGAATGAAAAGTTCAACGCAAGTTAACTTCCAATTAACTTCATTTTCTATCAAGTTGATATAATAGTTCATCAAAAAAATTAAAAAAAAATATTTATTAATACATAGAATTGTCAAGTTTATATGATTCAACAGAAAATTTAAAAACATGGTATATAAAAAGTTCTTTTTATCTTGCAATTATTAGTTTATTACATTTTGGGGTAGCCACAATTGTCAAACCATTTCTCTTTAATACTTGACCAGATTCTATTGAACAGAACCAATTATCACTGGTTATATTACGGTTCGTTTTGTAGAGGCATTTAAAAAAATCAGTCTTACTCAGTCTTCGTTTCATAAAAGGTGACATAAAACAGGGTTTGGCCAAAGTCGGTCCCAGAACCTTCAAGAACTCAAATCTTGAGAGATTTTCAGCCTTACTGTACATTCAGCCTTACTGTACTTGTACAAAATGTATGAAGTATATCTGCCTGACAGTCAGATATTTAAACATACTTTAGTGGGAATATCTGTCTAGTAGACACACACTGTTCTAGAAAAATAGCACGTATCTGAACCATAGAAGGATGGTGTCACGAATCGCACTTCCAAACTGAAGACAACATGTTGAGTGAAGCATATGTAGACTCACAGTACCCAAGGTCAAAGGGTAAAAATGGCACGTATGTGAACCATAGAAGGTTGGCGTCAGGAATCGCCCTTCCCAAACTGAAGACAAGATGTTGAGGGAAGCATATGTAGACTCACAGTACCCAAGGTCGAAGGGTAGGGGCGGGCAGCGTTGAATCAAGAAACCATACCTGCCTGAGAGGCAGATGTTCCGGCCAAAGGGTTAGTGTCTCCAAAGAGAATTTTAGTAAGTATAACGTACTATTCAAAACGCTAGATTTAACGCAGTAAAAATATAATTCACCTGAATTAAAAAAAATTTTCAGCTCTTATTTTATTTGTGATCAGTTTACGCATAGGCTGTTACTTCTGTTATAAAATTTTAATAAATTTATAAAATAAATTAATCATAATACCTAAAATAAATCTTGCCACATTATCTATGTCAATTTTCTATCGTATTAAAAAGTTATAAAAATATGATATGGATAAAATCTTTATAGAACGTGTAAAGAAAACTGTTCTATTGTTGTTAGACCTGCACCGTTTTGACTACGTCAGAATACCGTAGTTCATACCAGATAACCTTAGCTACGTATCAGGAGATAACATATTCTGTCGAGATAAATATTTCAGTGAACCGGGTAGCTATCTATTTGCTAATACAGACATAGCAATAGTGTCAATAGTTAATGTAATAATTTGATACGGCTTAACAAACTAGAGATATAGACGTGTTTACACAATCTCTGAATACAGTCCTTGCATTCATGATTTGATTAAAAACCCATAGTTATTGAATAAAATGGGTTATATTGCGCAACATAGAATGCAAGAGTCGTCGCAAATGTAAAATTTCATAAAGCAGTCGAACTAGCTGATGACGAACACGAAGGGAGCAATAATTATGTTCGTTAAATCCGAGCGATTGATGAAAACTGAATTTCCCAAAATGGCACAAATAATTGATATTTATTTTCCAATCGATTTAGAAAAAAAAAAGCTGATTAGCTTGCTTTGTATTTTTCCTTTGTTTCTTCCAGCTGCATTTTTTTGGTCCAAAAATACTCGTTGCACAATAAATATTGTTATATGCTGTTCCAGATTGCATAATACCCTGCATTCGAAAGTCATTGAGTATGTCAGTGGCCTTTCTGTTTGAAATTATCCATTCTATATATACACATATTTAAAATAAATATAAAATAAATCTGAATTTTTTAATATTGTTTCGCAAAATTTAAGAATTTAAAATGTTAGTGTTTGCTATAAACTGACTAACCAATTGCTCTCTTCGCGTATTTTGCTTTCATGTTTCAACATCGGGAAAATTTCAAATTTACTTTGCCGTCGGGATTTATGAAAAAAATTGTTTATCAGATTTTTCATCAATTTAATGGACTGACATAAATTTTTCCCCAGTAATATTTGATTCAGAGATAATTTTTTTCTAAATTTTACTCTAAACTAAAAATGCTGTAGAAGAGGAACTGAAAATAGAACTGAGGCATGCTGTACAAAATATTTTAGAGATACCTTGCAAAGAAGTTCAGAAAAATAAAACAAATGTTTTGCACCAGGTCTAGGGGTTACAAAATTGAAGAAATTTTTAAGGTAATAGTTTTGAGAGATCGATTTCCATTTGGAGATATTTTAGGTTTACAGTAAATTTTGGTGAATAATCGATTAAAAGGCACAATTTATCATTTTTAAAGAAAAGTAAAAAATTCAGTGATTACCATATTTAGTTAGGAATCGTTCCATGAAGTGATGAAAACGTAAACGGTAATTAATAGGAACCTCAACCATTTTTAGTCATATCTCCCATTCTTAAGTTTAGATGAAAGGCGAGCATTTTATATTTCATTGGACTACCATCTATAACATGAAAGATGAATCCTTCATTTAAAGCGAAGTTTTTTTTAACCAAAACCCTTTTAAATATGGAAAATCTTCGAAAATCCAAGTGCACCATAAAGAGCAAATGTTTAGGTGGGGGCATATTGACAGTACAGCGTTCAAATGTTGTATATGGCAATATAATCAATGGAGAAACAATGATGAAGTAGTTCTGTATCATGTTATCAGACAAGACATTGAAGTTTCGCCCTTTCTGAGAAGTCTGAACTCCTTGGATCCTCTTAACTTTTAAAAATTCGTTATGGCATCGCACTCTTGATTTCAAAGAGGCGCACACTATGAATGTAGACCACGGACTAAGATGCTAAATATTTAATATCTGTAGTTCCCGTTTCCCTTCCTCCAGCCATATCAGCTGTCGAACTCTTGCTACGAAAGCTGCCGATAACCCATCCCTGGCTTCTATCGGAATGAAATTTTATGAGATGCTAATTGACGAAAGTAATCGAAAAAAGGAATTGTTACAACGGGTGAATAAAATCTAAAGCTTTCAATCTAAGTGCTTGTTCACATAGAATCCATCAGGGTCAGCGTTACTCGTATTGACATATATTTAACCAATTACAAACCTCCAAACTATTAACAACGAAGTTATTAAAGCCTGTGATTGGTTTAAAATATGTCAATGCAAGTAACGCTGACGTTGACGGATTCTATGTGAACAGGCCCAGAGTTTCGTTGCGCACATGTAATGTTAAACGATACACTCATTTGTCATGTCATCGCTAGACTCTGAATGTCTTTTAACCCATGGCTCTCTATATCAGAGTTTGACAGTGTTCCGAAATATTAGAGTTAGGAGCATAGAGTTCTTCCCGCTTTTCAAACTGTGAAACTGAAGATAGCTTTAGCCTTAACATAGTTTTTAACAATGATATGATCCATAAAAAAAATTCTATGCTATATTTTTTTTCTCATTGTATAACTTTTGAATATTACTGAAACATCAATTCTTTTGTTATTCAATTGAAAAAAATCATAATATTTCATATTTTAAGGACCGTCCGGCAATCAGTGCTCTGAAGAGGGCCCAACTGAATTCAATTCGTGCCCCCCCCCCCCCAAAAAAAAAAAAAAGTTAGAAGCACGCTACTCCTATGGTTATGTGGAATCCTTATTATATGTAAAGAAGAATTTTAAGCGAATATCAGAGAAATTGAAACAAAAATTAGAATTATTGTCCATGGTACTTAATATTACCTGATGTACTACGAGAATTTTAAGCGTTTTCAGTACTAAGTATGAGTCATAAGCCTATTAAAAGTATAATATTGTTTGAAAATTTTGATATATCGCATATGCATTGAAATGTTATTAATGTCACATATTTATTCTGATCATTTGGATCTACTTCGTTGCAAGTAGCACTTCTTTGCAACTTAAGTAATGCTACTTGTAACTGAAACATTCCTGGAATTTAAAATACGCATAACTGGGAAAGACTTTAATTTTCTTTGAAATAGAAAAAACAAGAAATGTATAAACAGCTTTCTACTGTCAACATACGTGCCTAAGCTTGTATGTTCATTTATATAAAGCTTTTAATCTCCGTATTTATACCAGCCATATTTGTGTACAAGCGCGTTAACTACAAAATCAGAAAGAAAAATTGACACCTATTTGATTGTTTTATGTAAAAACTTTAAAGGCAATTGAAGTTCAAAAATCTGCCGTATGAAAACTGCACTCGTCCACATTCCAGTTAATTTGCCAGTTTTGTGCAAGATTGACTAATGAGAAGGAAAGTTACGCGAACTCACTTCAGATTACGAAACATTTCTTAAAGAAGCGAGTTTTCAGTTTGTGTAAGCAAACTTGAAGTAATGTAATTAAACTTGAATTAATGTGTGTGTGTTATTTGTTGTCACACAGGCAGTGGTTTGACAATAACATTGGCTGGGTCTGATAGGGAGTGAATCCTGGATAAAGCTGAATGGTTCCTCTCGAAGAGGGGAACCAGATCTTGGATAACGGTGTGTGTATACCTGTGAGTGATTTTTCTGGTTGGCTCATAGCAACCTAGTGGATTTGGTGACGCTTCGGGATTTGGTGCTGAGGGTGCATAATTCGAATTCTTGAGATAGCGTGTTGGTAGCGTGTCGGCTGTCGTTGCTGAGGGTGCTCGGATCGAATCCCGACAAGCGCCATTAAATATCTCCGTGTCTAAGCTGGATTTAGGCACGTTGAATCCGTAGAGCGGAAAGTACCTCTGTGATGTCAGAGAGGGTGAGGGAGGGTACGATCCCCCTCAGATGTCACCCTTGGGGATCGTTCGTTCAAAATTGAGGTGGCACCTGGCTAAATCGGACACCTATCCTTGTGGTGCCATTATAAACCGGAGCCGCACCACTGAGTCCACTGGCCTTTATGGACCTAGTCCGGAATTACTTCCGGCCAGGGGGCATTACTAACAACAACAGTTTGAATTTCGATAAACACCACTGTAATCTCTTGCATCTATTCCGGGTATGCGCACTTTAAATCTCTAATCCATAAAGTCCTTCAGCGTGGTGGCAAGGATTTGGGAGGAGGATACGAGCCCACCAGATGTTGTCCCTAAGCGTGCTCGGTCTAAATCAGTGGTTCCCAACCGGTGGTCCGCGAGAGCCTCAGGAGTGGTCCGGTACCACATATAAAAAAGTTGCCAAATGAATGGGTATCTTGAAAGCAGTGTTCATGGAACTCGATGGGCTATATTCAATGACTATCAGGTGTTGAATGAAAATTTCTTAAAAGTTAAAAAAAAATAAATTTTATTACTAGAATATGATACGTTAGAATGTGGATACGCTAATTCTGTATCCCTTTTGCCTGAGGAATATTCTGTACCCCTATAACCCCCGGAAAGTCCCCCCCCCCTCTTCAAGTCGGTAGGGGCGGGGGTGGTCCGCACATGGTTGAATTTCTGGCTTAGTGTTCCACAGACTTCTATGGGTTGGGAACCACTGGTCTGAATTGTGGTGGCAACATATTCACCGGCAGGGAATTAACACCGGATGGCCTTAGTTGCTATGTCGGGCTCTGTCTGGAGCATTCGAAGGGTTATTCTGGAAGATGGGAAATAGATCGTAGAAAATGGTGTGTTTTCTCCGGATGAAGGAAACAGGATTCCATATGATAGTAAGTGGATTCTCATAGTGGATGATAATAAATGGTATGATCAGGTCAGAACTGATGAATAACTGTTGAGTCCTCGTGAACTCCGATAGTTGCAGTTGCGATACGGTTTCCATATTTTTCTAATCACGTAACGGTAAAACAGCATACTTTTTATTAGAAATAACTCCAGCAAGACCAAAAAATACGAATAAGCAATTTCTGTATGTCAGTAATATTTTTCCTTAGCTACAAAATTGTTTACTAATTTTAATTACATCTCTCCCATAAATAAGTTTTTATTTTTCAGAATTTTAGTTTTTACGGTAAGAAAATAAGTAATATAGTTAAATATACATTTGTTCATCAAATATAATATTTAAAAAATATTAGTATTGGGCATAAGAGGAAATAAAAGCAATTAAAAATTTCAAATAAGATGCCGTAAACATTCTAATATACTTACCGATTCAAGGAAAAATGTAAGTTTTTAAGCATCATTTTCCTCTTTAAAAGCTAATTAAAAGGAAACTTTCTAAAAGAAAAACTTATTTTTAAAAACAACGTTTGAAATTAACGTTTCAAAATGATCAAAATATTAAAAGTCCATTGATTCACTTTAGCACTAGAAAATACATTTTCTTATACTAATGTAAAGATTGGAGTATTTATATAGATGGAATAAAATTAAATACTATAACTACTTAGAAACAGTTATATTTTCATCCTTATATAATTAAAACTGGAGTAATTTTTATGTTAAAATTACATAAATGTCTTTTCGAAAAGATTTAAAGGGCACGAGTTACTATATATTAACAATTTGCTTAAATAATTTCCAAAAGATTAAATTCTGATGTGAAAATAATTTTTTTTCTTTTTGTCAGATAATTCCGATCTAAAGGATTATTTCAATACAAAATCAAAGTTTTTGCTTAAATGAATGAAAAGCTTCTGGTCATTAGATAAGCATAAAAATCCAATTACAATTCGGCATAGAATAAAGTATCTGTAACAAGTCGCATTCTTGAAATAGTAATACGAGACCCCCTTTTTAAAAAATTCTTTTGAGGCATTCAGATAGTTCTTTGTAATTAAAATGGGCCTTCTCATAAGAAGGATTTCTGGAAAACTGAAGATATAAAGAACATTTTACATCAAAAGCAAGTCATTAAAGATTCATTTTTGAATGAATTGTATACCATTCTCCTTTTGAACGATTTCAAGCGATGCAAATTGAATTTGTTCTTGTTTAGAATGATTCCCTTGCCTTTAAAAGAAAAAAGGTCTGTAAACATTCACGATTGCTTTATCCACATAACACTGAAAAATCATTAGCTATTGGCTAAAAACACCAGGAAATTTAGTTTAAGTACATTTAATGTAAGGAATTAGGGACTACAAAATCGCATGTGCCCAATACTGTATATTTGCTAAAATTCTGTACCGTTGAAATAAGAAGAATAAAAATAAAGAAAGTTTTCTTAAATCGGTCTAGGGGTTAGATAATTATAGAAATTTTTAAGGTAGTAGTTTTAAGAGATCAATTTCCATGTGGATATATTTTATGCTTACAGTAAAATTGGTGAATAATCGTTGAAAAGGCGTTATATATCATTTCCAAACAAAAGTAAAATTCAGTGGTTACCATATTTAATTAGAAATTGTTCCATAAAGTGATGAAAATGGGAACAGTGGTTAATAGAATCTACCAGGACCCGATTATGAACGCTGGGGGCCCCTGGGCAGATGCTATTTGGGCCCCCTCCCCATTACGAACATTTATAAAAATAAGAACTATCCATGGATTATACTATTAGAAGTACTAGGTGTATACACCAAGCGTGTGAGGAAAAGTTTTAAAAATCAGGATTATTTGAATAAAAAAATCGTTTGATTTAAATTTTGATTCAAATAACGATTTAAACAAAACAACCCAGCATGTGAGTCCTATATTTGCTATTGCAGTGTATGGCTGATAAGATGAAGCATTCATAAACATGTTTCACATCAGATTGAAAACGCCTTACACCTTCTGCTGTACGTCTGATACAACCTGATAGTTTAACATTTTTCCTAAAGCAGAAAGTGAAATTAAAAACTTTCATTTATCTGGAACCCTATCTAATTTAGTGTTGAGAAACATCGTTTAAGAGATTTTGCACGTTAAAGAGGACAGTTTTGGGGCCTCCTAACATCAAGGGGCCCTGGGGAAAGTCTCGATTTGCCCATGCGATAAAAAGTGTCCTGGGAAAAAAAATTTCTGAAAAAAATCTGGTGTGTTTTAAACGCTCATAAATTCCTTTCGTGGACGAAATTTATAAAATGAATCCTGTTTCAAGGTACAGAGAAGTTCAAGCTATCTGAAAATACCATTTTTATTTCCTTATCAGCATTTATGCAAATGTAAATTGTAGACACATTTTCTGCATAGGTAAAACCCACTGGGTGACTCACCGAAAGCCCGAATTCCCAGAAAGCCAAATTCCGAATTAACCGGAATTCACCGAAAGCCCGAATTCCTGAGAGCCCGAATTCCGAATATTAAAAATAAAACAAATATATTTCTGAAAAAGGTACTTTAACGGTTAACACTAAAATTAAAGCATGTTTTATTAATATAATAAATAATACAAAACAATACTATACAAAACAATAACCAACAGCAGATATAAATGCTTGCAGTGTTATTTCTTCGTTAATATAGTCATTTTGCTTTTTCATTACTTTTCAAATGTTTTTTCTCTCTAGGTGGTTTATTGCCTGCATCCAATAATGTCATTTGATTCTCAGAGTTCTCATGTTGGATTTTTACTTGATTTATGAATTCATAAATATTAACATGCGATTTTCCAACTGCACTGTGTGGCGGTGAAAAAGAGAGTTATTAATTAGTTGGGGTATTAGATATTAATTATACTATTAATGATGATTATGATTTTGAATTCATTGCTTAATGATTGTGATTAGTACATTGATTAATTGTGATTCCCAAATGATGGAAACAACTCTGGTTTACACTGACAAATTAATTTATTGATTATTAACACATAAACAATATGATACAATCCTACTAAATATTTCATCCTTCATTTACACATTACTCACAACTTCATTACTACTAAATTAATTCACTACGACTGATATATTTAATTCATTCACTTATTATGATAACATTTTATAAACATAATCACTCATATAACCATGTTCCATTACTACCAATATTTACTCATATATATAAGCACAACATCATATTAATTAAATTGCTTTTTTTTACGAATTATTAGTCATCTCCTTAACATTTTATACTCAAATAACATCCTCATCGCGCTCTATATTAGTTATTAAGGCTACACACTTAGAAGCAATGACGGTAATATAAAACGGAAACGCAAAAAGTCGGTATCTCGAAAGATGACAGTTGGATCACTATTATGGGCAGCTGGCACTCGTAAGGACGAACTTCGTTGTATTATCATCGCACGGAACTAGGGCACTTTCTTCGTCTGGTACAAGGCTCCTTTAATCATGGCAGACACTCTACACGGGACACTGGGGCACTCTCATCATCGGTTATATGACTCCTTCACTCCTTGCAGACCCTCGGCACGGGACACTGGGGCGCTCTCTTCCTAGGTATTAGGACTCCTTTGCATTGGCCACGACTTATATTTATATCATCGGGGTACTTCGTACATTCATCGGATTGACACTACTTCTATTTCAAACTTCTGACTAACTCTCCTTCTTATGTGTCTTTCTTTCTTATTTTATATTATTTTCTCTTATTAATGCTGACTCCACCTCTTACAATTTCCATTGGTCATATTATTACCATGCCATCGCCTTTCGTCCGTGGCTGCCTCTTCTCAATCCTCTTTTCACCAATGCGCATCGAGGGTGAGATTTATAAAATTCTCCCTCTAACTTAACTTTTTCCCATGCTTCGGCATCAAGCAGGGTGGCCTGTTTTATAGCCATCATAAATTTAGTCTTCCCCTTCTTCTTTTCTTCTATTCGTTGCAACTCACTCCCTTGAACTTTTATCTTATACTTCTTGCTACAAGCACAATCTATATATTTAGTTTCGCTATATTGTTGGCTCTCTCCCCTTCTCGTTTTATTGCCCGTCATTTGCCATGTTTCTTTCTTACATTTAGCAATCATTTTACTTCGTCCCGTAATTTTCAATTCTCCTGCTCCTGGCCGTGACACTACTGTCATGTCCCTATGACACACTGTTTAAGGCATGATGCCAAACTTCAATATGATTCGTAGTGCGGGCATCGAAGTTACTATGCTGGTTCTAGTAAAAGAGCCTGAAAATTAAAATATTTGTGATCCTTATTGTATGTACGTATGTAAATAATCTATACAAGTTTAGAATTATCCCAATTTATACTTATAATTACGTATATTTACCACCTGTCAACAGCAGCTGCAAATTCAGGATTCGGACTTCCGGTAGGTAACCTAACACTGCAGTGAACGAATACAATTGAATCAGTACACAGCAGCCTTAACTGCTTGTATCGCAGTTTTTTAGGTATACATCATTATTTTCCTTTACTAACATCGTAAAGTTTACACGCCTATCACCGTCTTCCTGCTCCGTACACCACGGTCAGTCTTTATCAGAAACAAGGATAATTTATCACTGATGCAATAATTTAAACGTATCGCGCAACACAAGCAAGCCTGCATATTGGTCGTTACAAGTTCATTTAAATGTAAAACACAAAGGTTTCTGTTTCGAAATTAAACAAGGCAGTGCTTGATTTAAATAAATATCCCGAAGCAGCTGAAATTAAGCAAGTGATAATGCCGTTAAAGTTGTAAACACTTAGTTCTGAAGATCCAACCTATCATGGATGTTAAAATGACTGCCATAGTTGCATGTTAAAATGATTAATGTGAAGGAATCGCAGACATGGGAGAAATGTCTGGGAGTCTCTTCTCGAGTAGGAAACTGAATTAACATCAGTTGCGTCACGTCGCAAGTAAACTAATTTGTTGAAATACAGAGAGCGAATCATTTCAATGTTATGAAATGTGTCTTACAAACTTCTCATTCGCTTGGAGTTGTTATATTTTGAAATTCTCCTAATTACAGATTTCAAAACTGAATTCGGGAAAGTGATTTTCGTGATAAAAATTTACCGTATTTGTTGGATAATAAGATAACATAAATATACATTTGGATAATAAGTCTACATAAAAAAATTGACTTAAAATTGGGGTGCGTCTTATGGTCCGAAGTTAACATTGAAATAAAATTAATGTTTTATTATATATATAAATTAATGTATGTTTATTATATATATTATATATTTATTTATTGCATATAGTATATATATAATATTTACACAGTGCGTCAAATAAGTTTTAAGACTGGGTCTGGAAAAAGAAATGGAAACAAGAAATTAATACCTGTTTTGGTTTTTTATTCGAAATAGAACCCTCCGGCTTCAATGCAATTTTTACATTTAATAATGAATTAAAGTCTGTTGTAAATCACTTTGTGGAATGGCCTGCAAAGCACGCGTCGAAGCTTCTTGTATGGTCGAAATATCCTCAAAATACCACCCTTTTAACTTCATTTTAAGTTTTGGGAATAAGGAGTAGTCACAGGTTGCTAAATCAGGTGAATACGGTGGATGGTTCAACACACAGACATTATTTTTTGCTAAAAATCGACTAACAATAAGGCAGGTGTGACTGGGTGCATTGTCGTGTAACAAACACCAACTGCTTTCAGTCCTATAGTCTGGACGAATGCGACGATTTCTGGCCATCAAACGCTTTAAAACAGCTAAGTAGTATTGACCTGTAATTGTTTGTCCAGTTGGAACAAATTCTTTGTGGATAATACCTTTACTATCGAAGAATGTAATGAGCATTGTTTTGATTTTGGATGGAACTTTTCTTGTTTTTTTTTGGCTTGTGGTGAATTTGGTGACTTCCATTCCGCACTTTTTCGTTTTGTTTCAGGATCATATTGGAAACACCAGGTTTCATCACCTGTAACAATGGACTTCAAGAAGTTTGGATCGTTTTCAGCGGCTGAAATAATGTCTCCGCAATGTGCACTTCTTATTGCTTTTTGTTCAGGGGTTAAAGTGTGTGGAACAAATTTAGCACACACATTTGTTTTGCCAAATCTTCATGCAGGATGGTTCAAATTGTATCTTTGTTGATGTTTAAAGAATCTTCCATCATTCTCATTGATGCACAGCGATCGTTTGTTACGAAATTTCGTACTTTCTCAATAACTTCAGGTCTCCTAGATGAAATTGGTCTTCCACTACGCTGATCATCTTCTACCGTATCTCTTCTTTCCAAAAAAAGGTTTGTGTCACACAAAAACATTTCATCTACTTAAACAACAGTCACCGTAAACTTGTTTCATGAGTTGGTATGTTTCCGAAGTACTTTTACCAAGTTTTACGTTAAATTGAATTACAGTTCTTTGCTCCATCTTAAAAAATCAACATGAAAAATATTCACTTCTGCAATAAACGCTCACCTTCTCTCAACTACTTAACGAAATGCGCACAACTTGTTAGCAGTGTGCCAGCAGATGATGAACGTTATGACGCATGCGGATTTAGACTCACAGCGCCTTTACAACCTGCGCTCTAGGACGAGTCTTAAAACTTATTTGACGCACTGTGTATTATATACATTTTAACGTAGAATTATGTTACAACATAACGGTCCGCGATAAATCAAAATTTCAGATGTTAAAACCGTCGTCGCGCGTTATAAATCAAGAGTGGCAGAATATTATTTCTAAGCGGTGATTTTTTGTTTTATACCTTCATACTTAACCAAAGCTGATAAATGAGGTACCATCTTAAAGAATAAGATCTCCGCTTCGTGCGAATTGATAATTTCGAATTACACAATTTTTCTTCCCCTAGAAGACATGCGCTGACTTTTTTGATTTTAACATTAACAATCGCACTGAACTTTTAAATTAAAAAAATGAGGTAAGCAACGATAAGTAATCCTACGCTAATAATCCGCGGTAGTTTCGTTAGAAGAGACTACCCGAATCTTTTATCTTTATTAAGTAAAAAATTAAAAATATCTTTATACTCCTAATGAAATATTCTTTCCTAAAAATCCTCCCATAAATTTGAGGTGCGTCTTATGGTCCGAAAAATATGGTATACAGCTATTATTTTGTATAATTCAGAAAAATTTCTTAGAAAAAATATTTAGGGCTGTTTTATCTAAAAACAATCTTGAAAGGTATTGAATTAAGTGTGGTCAGTATTATGTGGCTAGTTTTAGACTGACTACCTGAAAAATATTCCCTCAAACGAGGATATAGAATTATCGGTTGGGTGTATTTTCATACTACACATTTACTGAGAGAGAACTAAGCAAACTGGAGCCTTCACTTTGAAGCCAATTTCGAATCGCTTTAAACATTCATATCAGCTGCGGTATTCAAAACCAAAGATTCTGCTGAAGAATAGCTTCCTTAGCATATTTGGAATAGTTGAATATAATCCAATTTTCATAGATTAAGTTCATGAAATATTCAACAAAAAGTTAAAGAACAACTCGGTTGTTTATTCAGTTGACCCAGATTTGCATCCCATCTTTTTAAAGGAATTGATCTGTTATAACGGAGGATGACTTTTCCCCAACGTTGCGTTTTACATGGAATAGAAGGGAAACCTTGATGAATTCACTATAATTTACAGTAAATAGCCCGAATTCAAATTTCTTATGCAATTTGCCTGAGAAATTCGAAAGGAATCAATTTTACTGTTATTATGGGAATTAATGAAGTTTTTCTAACTCCTATCTTGATATAGTTTCTGTACTAAATTTTCTATAAGAAATCAATCAATAATAAATCAAATTTTTTTTTTAACTTTTGAAAAGATTCTTCAACTGATTTCCTTGATGAAGATATCCTCATCAAGCGTACCAGAGCACCCATTGAAGTTTTAATTGCAATTGTGGCTCCTCCCACAAAGGCGTTTACCTTGCATTTTGTCATGGTCATCATTGTAAAATGCCTTAAGGCTGCTGTGTACTAACTCTATTGGATTCGCTCACCTCAATGTTAAACTATGGCGAAAATTTGTCCAAGGATTGCCGAATTGGATCTAGAGATTTTTTTCTCGTAATAGAGAAAGAAATTTTACTCCTTGGGGCATTTTTCGTTTTTTTAAATGCAATTAAAATTTAAAAATTTAAATTATTCGTGGGGAAAAAAAATCTGGTATAGTGTGTTTTAAACGCCCATAAATTCCTTTGGTGGGCGAAATTTATAAAATGAATCCTGTTGCAAGCTGCAGAAGAGTTCAGGCTATCCGAAAATGCCATTTTTATTTGATTATCAGCATTTATGTAGCTGTAAACAGTAGATACATTTTCTACATAGGTTAACATTGAGGCTAGCGAATCCAATAGGGTTAGTACACAACAACCTTAACTGTGAAATGACCTAAAGAGAAGATTAAATTTTAGTTTCAAAATAAAACTAAACTACAAAGGGTGATCGAAAAGTAAGGTTACAAAGCCTGCATGGAAACGTGTACATTTTATTTCATAAAACCAATACAGCCAACTGATAGTACATACATTAGGTTATTTTTCGACATAGTCTCCATATCGATTTAGGCACTTGTCACTTCATGGGATGAGTTTCAATATTCGCTCCTGGTAAAAATCCTGTCCTTGCGTGTTCAGCCACGTTGTGGCGAAGTGTGTCAGCATCTCATCGGCCCCCTAGGTCCTCCTTAAAGCGAGGAAAGAGATGGAAGTCGCTTGGAGCGAGGTCCGGCCTGTAGGAAGTGTAGTCGATGATGTTCCAGCAAAATTTCTTCAAGAGCGTGGTGGTCCTCTGGGCTGTATGAGGTCGAGCATTATCGTGGAGAAAGATGCTGCCTGTGAATTTCAGCCGCTCTTACATGTTTCGCCCACAGAAATCGAATAAATGAGCTGATTTCTTCGAGAGACCAGTTTTCCAAACGAGTCGTCCTTCAACTAGCGCTGTGGGTCGCGGGTAGGTGAAATTCTCCACAGTTAGCGACCGCATGCATTAGAATTACCACACACAACTAATTTCTGTATAACAAACGAAACTCCAGGAATATCGACCTTGTAACTTCAGTTTTTGATCACACCTCGTAATTTAAAAAGAATCATTGGAATAGTAAAGTAGCTAATACAAAATGTCAGTGTATAAGAATCGAAATAAATTTCTACAATGAACTGTTAGACTGAAACAAAACAAACGTCAAAACAGATATCGTAACTTGAGACAGGGAGCTCCAAAGTTTGCACAGACCACAATGATGCATGACTCAGTAAATCCTCACAGAGGAGAGAGAAAATAAAGATTACATTTCCTTATGCGACGGTTGTAGCTGATTAAGATAGCTGCAGGTATATGTTTAACTGGAAGTCACCTTTAACATACTATATACCTGTGTGCTTCGAAAATTGTTAATCATCGAACTTGTAACATATGTGAAGATTTTTGGACATCATTAAAAGAAACTACATAAACAGTTTGATCAAACCTATTTCTAATTAGTTTTTTAAAACATTAAAATAAGATTATCAATATATACTATCGATAAAATAATTTAATCAGCAGAAAAATTAGTGAGTAAATAATCATTTCAAAAAATAAATTTGACCAAGTTTTTGACACAAATTTTAACTGAAAGACAGGAGAAGTCCCAAAAACTAGAAACCCCCCTGAGTTAATAGTATGAAATATTTAACAGTTAAAATGCTGTTGGATGCTGGATAAACAAAAGTTCTATAATTTATTTTATTTATAAGGAGATCTTCTGAAAAAATGCACTCACAAAAGATCAGATATAAACGAAAACATCATATTTAAATCCTTAGAGTAACCATGGACAAATAAATTGTTACAAAAGCTAAAGAAAACGAACACTTAAAACATAACAATGGAGTGAAGACATTTAAGAAAGCGGCAATTTGCCCGTTTCGATATACGCTCCACCTTAATCTTCGTTTTTATCTAAAGAGAGATTCAATTATACCTAATAACAGAAGCACATCATTAGGTGTAATCTCCTGATTCACAAATGGTTAATACCTTCTAATTTCAAACAAACAGAATTTCATTACTGCCCCAATCAGAAATCTCATTAGAACTTCTGTCGGACAACGTACATACTTTGAATCAGGACCTCATTTATTGTGTCCTAATGGTTTTCCTAATGGTTCCAATAAAGCATCCTGTGGGGACACAAATGTCTGCTCAGCTAAGCGAGGAAATGCGAGAGAAATTAAGCCAAATGGGTGCGCGATCGAGGAAAAGGACGAGGTCTTACAAGTGTTTCGAAACGTTGGAAGAAGTTAATTTTGTTTGCAGTTAAATTGTGTTAAGGGTGAATTTTTACTCAGAAAATCAGCTGTTGTTTTGGGTCGTGGAATGAGACTTCGGCGTAAGAAGGCGATATATTTAAATATATGTAGATTAGCAATATACTATCCATTTATCTATCCATTTAAAGCACATTTATCTATCCATTTGAATTCTTGACTGTAGGTACAACTTGGGATGGGGGCCCCCTAACACTGATGTGGGCTACAATTTCCAAAATTGATACACATAAAAAAATCATAAATCATTGTGAAAGTACCATATTATCGAGAATTGGATATTTGAAGTGTAGAAGCCTAGAACATTGTCAAATAACAAAAAGCAATACAACATAATAACTTCATCCTTAAAACACCAATACAGTGCAACCAGAAAAACTTACTAATCCCTTATATACACTATAACATACATATGATGAACTATACATATAACTATACATATGATGAACCAATCAATCAAATTTGAAAGGATATAAAAAAAATTGCTATTAAAAAAGGTAAAATAAAAAAATTTGAATTGGGAATTTTTTCTTTTTTTCCTTTTAAAATTAAAAATTTTTTTGGGGCCCCCAACATTCGGGGGCCCCTAGACCCGGGCCTACCGGGCCTAATGGAAAATCAGGGCCTTTGAATTTGGGTGTGAAAAATATCTTAAAAACATTATTTAAATTGAATCACTGAATTCTATTGAAAGAAAAGTCAAGCCCAAAGATTTAATGCTTACAATAAACACCCGAGCCCCTTTTTAACACACTCGCAACCGAGAGCTAAAATTTTTGCTAAAATTATTTTGTGGGGCCGGTGAATTTTATCTTATACGATTATTGCAGAACGCATGCAATAAAACTTCGATTAACATTTCACCTGTCCATTGACGTTTGGCACTAGCCAGTGCGGCAACATCGGGTTTTCCCAGAAATCGTTTCGGACATTTAATAACACAGGCCTGCAACCAAAAAAGTGTTTAGAAACCAATAGTTGATATTGATAGATTTTTGGACACCGATTTCAGGAAAAATAGTAGAAAAATTCCATGACGTACCGTTTTTTCAAAAAATTGAAAAAAATGAAAATTTTGATTTTTGTAGCCACCAATCGACTGTGTTAATTAAGGAAGGGAATGAACATGTAGTGTCATAAGTCGTCATTGCTGGAGAAAACTGGAGATTTTTCTGTCTCTGGTGCGAAAAAAAACAGAAAAAAGAAACAATTTAAAGAATCTGCCGAACTCTTAGGCTCTAGGCTAAAGCAAAAGAATTTATTGGCTGTTGGTACCTCTTTCTCATGGCTCAGATAAAGAGAAACAGATTTCGTTCCATACTTTTCTCGAGATAGTGGCTTGGTTTACTGTAGCAATGTCCCTGGATTGATGGAGGATTTTAATATACAGTATGACGTGAACGAGTGGAGGCTCTTTATTTACTCCTCAAAAAGAAGCCTCAAAGCAGTGCTTCTGCCTAGTGGCAGCAAGTATGCTTCAGTGCCATTAGGACATTCTGTGTACCTGAAAGAATCTTACGAGACTTTAGCTTTAATTCTCACCCATTTGAAATATAAAGAACATGAATGGATGATATGCGGATATCCAAAAGTGCTTTCCATGCTTCTTGGACAACAAGCAGGAAACACCAAGTACCCTTGGGAATGGATAAAAAGAATCATTGGATCTAAAAGGAGTGGCCGCAAAGGAAAGTATTTACACCTGGAAACAAAAATATCGTAAAGGAAAGTTTGGTTGATCCCAGGAAAGTATTGTTGCCTCCACTTCCCATCAAGCTTGGCTTGATGAAATAATTTGTTAAAGCTCTATCAAAAGAAGGAGAGTGCTTTAAATACCTAGGCAACAATTTTCAGGACTGTCGGAAGCAAAAATAAAGGAATGTGTTTTCGTAGGTCCAGATATTCGGAAACTTTTTAAAGACGAAGTGTTCGAAACTAAAATGCTTTCGAGGGAAAAAGAGGCCTGGAGAGCTTTTAAGGAAGTCGTCACAAAATTCCTCGGGAACGTTAAGGGCCCCAACTATAAATCTATCGTGGAAAACATATTAAGGAAATTCAAAGACTTGGGTTGTTCAATGAGTTTGGAAGTGCATTTTTTAAATTCGCATTTGGACTACTTTCCCTTTTTTGTGCAGTTAGAGATCTTGGTGCAATTAGGGAAGAACAGGGTTAAAGATTTCACCAGGATATCAAAGAAATGGAGCTTATACCAAGGTAGATGGAAAGTCAATATGATGAAGACTGCAGTTGGATGCTACACAGAGAAGTCCCGCGTACTAACTACAACAGACTAAGTGCCAAAACAATCTTTCAGGGAGAAAGGAAAAGAAAGAATTAAGGATATACGAATCCAGGATGTATTAAACAATGGCAACCATTAAATGTTCTAATTAATATAATTTCTAATTAATAAATATTTAGTAAATCATTTCCAATTGTTTGATATATTAATTCATTCGTAAATAAAACACTTAAAAGTATTTTGAAAAGACCTTCTTCTCCACAGAATATGTACAATAGGCTTTCTTGCCCATATATTCAAGCCCATTTTGTGAAAAATCTTTACGTGATTGAGAAAAATAGATGTCATATTTGAAATCAGCACACCAAATAATATAAAATTCGGTCATTACATTGCAAGCACTTTTCTATGACTCGAATTTTGCAGGTCTGTGTAATTAATGGCGACCGCTTTGCTCGATTCGATGCACCGCACAAACATCCGTATTTGATATTACCTTGACATAAATTCTCCCAAAATACAGTGTTCACTCGAATAGAATATTTTATGGATAGATAATGATTAGGGTCATAGGTGTCATTTACACGGAGCAAACAGCTTCATTATCAAATAGTACTAGCCAATTCTAAAGCACCAACTGGTTGTCGGAGAATTTGCAACCACGGGATATTATAAGAAGGTCTGATTAAAATTTGATTAATTTTAATTTCAACAGCACAAACGGAAAGTTAAGTTTAGCTACCAACATTTCGAGACTTCGTTGGAATATATCACTCAATTACCGTAGATGTATGGGAGACTTCTGGAAATTTGGAAGTCCTTCTGATCTCAAAGTGCAATCCTAACAACTGATTTTTGAATTGCTCTTGCATACTCTTGAATCAAACTATAAACTATTCCAATGCTCATCCTAACAAACGAGATCATATCTCTATATCTTCTAGAGTTGTGAACTCTAGAAGATATAGGAATATAGATTATTATTGAAAGTTAACTTTATGAAACATGTAAAAAAACTATATTTTATCAATAATTTATATTTTTAAACATGATGAAGTAATTTCTAACTCATATTTTTATAGCTTACCATTCGCTCATCCGATAGAACAACAACCTAACTGCAAATACTGCAATTTTACAGGAATGACAAAAAATTGAAATTAAATAATTAGAATTAATGTATTTGGACTTAGAAATTAGAAATAATATATTTTGTACTTGTTCAAATTGTTTTTAAAATGTTTACGATCTACTAAAGTAATTATAATTATTTCATTTCAGTTTTTTGTCACTCCTGTCAAATTCCAAGCAGTATTTGCAATTAGGTCGTTGTTCCACCGGATGAGCGAAATGAGGAAATTACAGGAAACTTGCTGGATTTTAGAAATTAGCTCCAGATTTCTTTTAACTATCTGTAGACATTATATTTCATAACACCTCTCTTTATATAACTCTTATTAAATTACAAAAGAACATTTTTTATTTTACCTTATGCCAAAACCCAATTGAATTCCTACGTTCTTACTTTAATGCCCCATTAAAAGCAAAAAAAAAAAAATACCGCCCGAAGAAGAAAAATCTCTCACTTTACTTAGGGCTTTGACATCTATTGCATTCGTTTGCTTTCAATTGATTGACTATGTAAACGCACAAGACAGTTTGGATAAAGAAAATATTTCACTTCACATTTCTGTCAACAGATGGCAGCCCCTGTCAAAATTGTTTTGCTTTATGTTTAAAAATTATATTTATTATGTATTAGAATTAATAGCTTAAAGATTAATGTTTAAATTGGTAAATTACTTTTGATTTTTAAGAATTTTTGGAATAGTATGTCTAAACATTTATTGCTTTAAACTTGATGTAATTTTTCTCATTTTTATCTCTTCATTGTGAAAAGACTGATGCATTTTGGGCAATTTTCTTCAGATTGTTTGTTAGTTGTTCTACGAATTATTTTGAGGTGATTCTCTTGAAAACGCTTTTTGCTATTCCGTTATCCTATTAATTCATTTTTTTGAGAAATTTCAATTATTTTTTAAAAATCGGAACATCCAGGTTTTTTTAAAGATCACATTATGGCATTTTCTTAAAACGCATTTATGGCAAAAACCTATGGATTTCCTTAAGCTATTCAACCACATCATTTTTGGTAAGTGAATTCTAAGCTTATTATTGAAAATTAATTCCCATTGCATCGCAGTTGCATTATTTATAAATTCCATTAACAAAATAAATTTTATGTAACTAATTGAAAGTTTTGTGTATTGGTCTTTTTATTTTTCTCTATTCTTAAATATTCTTAATGATCGTACACCTGTAAACATCAATAAGGTAAACTATAAGTCTTTTTTTCTTATGTGACTTATAATAACTTCTCAGACAGGATAATAGAGATTTTCATTCCTATTGATCCTTCTAAAAATATTCCCCACCTACGCTAAAAAAAACACTGCCTTTGATAAAAAGTTTTTGAACCTTTTAACCTGATCCACATTAAGGTATTTTCAGATTAAAGTATGAGAGAGCGAGTCGCTTGGAGATTTCGTGATAATGCTTTCTAAAATCTCATTATCCTGGAGTTTGAACAACACTTATAAATGAGTTGCATGAATCTGAAAAAAAAGCTCGTTACTCACAGTAACTTCATCAATCAATATTACTTTCATAATCTAAAGAAAGTTGGGCGAAAAAACGCAAAAATGCCATGCATTATTTAAAGCTCCTTATAGAATGTTTACGAAGGAAATATTTTGAGAATGCATGAAGCAGATATTAGATTTCATTGTCACATTTTTCCTAATCATTATTAGTAGACTTATTTATAGATTATAAAAGATCTAAAAGAGATTGACTGCGTACTGGAACCAGAAAATTAACTAGAATTTAAGAAAAAGAGAAAAAATATCTACCAAATCTATTTGGTTGTTATCGGTTATGGCCTTTTTAATAGGTTGTTTGATGGTTTTTATTATTTATTTTTTGTTTTGATATTTCAATAGTATTAAAACTTAAAGAATGAAAAAGCTACTCACGCCTAAACATGCAATGCACTTGGCTTCTGGAATATCCAAGAGAATGCGGCATTTAAACAAGCTTACAGGATTCCCTCCTGTTCAATACTTTATATATGATACTAGCTGACCCGACAATGCTTCGCTATTGCTAGATTTGAATATATATATATGTAGTTTAAATGAACCTAATTGAAAGTATGATATCAATTATTGCATTTAGTTGAAAGTAGATATTTACATACACATTATAAATTTTATGTTTCGGATTACATAAATTGTAATTACTGTTTTATTCGATTTTAATTTTATTGCAATGATCTTGGATATGCAATGTTTTTGGTGATTCCATTTGGCATATATACAAACGAATCCCTTGGTTTTCTTACACGGGAGCATGCAATGTTGTCCATCGGGAAGCATGGATTCTCCAAATTCAATACACATACTTGCAATGCCCATCTTGTGATTTATTTATCATTATTCCAAAAACCAGTTTAATTGGAAATTGCAATCATTTGACTTGGAAATGCATATCTGTTGGTATCATTGATATACGTAGGTAGTATTTGCACATACTCTCTTTTGAATTTACCACTTAAAATTATTGCTTTAATTACATTCTTTAATAATCTCTTGACTGCTAATCTGGTACCATCGCAAAGATG
This sequence comes from Dolomedes plantarius, assembly GCA_907164885.2. NCBI lineage: Eukaryota > Metazoa > Arthropoda > Arachnida > Araneae > Dolomedidae > Dolomedes > Dolomedes plantarius. The sequence continues at coordinate 119,007,842 of OU015495.1, forward strand.
TCAATGTGTTAATGTTTCTAAGAAGATTTATAGGAACACAAACCTTCAGATTAAAGTTATGTGTGAGCAATCCAGATAAATCAAGTGAATTTAAGAATTCAGTTGGATAATTTACTGCAGTGACGTACCCAAGATTTAATCTTGGGGACGGGGGGGGGGGAGTTGAACGGATAAAAATATTTATAATGCAAATTCAATATTCATAATTCAAATTCTATTTCTTTAGGGGGAGATTCCCTTAGCCCACCCCCTGGGTATACCACTGATTTACTGCTTCATCTTGATCTACAACAATATATATTGATCTGTAAGTAGCTGTTTCTCCTGGTAACATACAGAGCTCACTGACAGCATGTCTTCTTACGTGGGGTGTCAGAAAACACTCTCCCTCCTTCAGGTAGGGGTAAGGTCAAGACTCGGGGGTCATGACCTTACCCCTCGCCTCCCTCACAGGAATGTTGAACATCTACATGAGAGCGGTGGCTATCAAGGGTTGTTAGGTGCTGCCATCCATATGTTTTGTTTGAAAGTAGAAGGTTCATAGATAATATCTGAAGAGACATCGAACAAAAAATATTTTTAACTTTCTTTCTACTGGTCAGATCGATAATTTCAATAGCTTTAAACCTTCTCGGAACAACACGGACCATTTTGCAAAAAAAAAAAACACCCGTGTGTAAATCGGTTCAGTGGTTTTTTAGTCTATAGAGGACACACATACGAACATTGCCTTTTATATGTACTGATGAGAGGGGTGGCTATCAGGGGTTGTTAGGTGTTGCCATCCGTATGTTTTGGTTGAACGTAGAAGGCTCATAGATAATATCTGAACAGACATCGAAAGAAAAATATTTTTAACTTTCTTTCTACTGGTCAGATTGAGGATTTCAATAGCTTTAAACGTTCTCGGGACAGCACGGACAATTTTGCAAAAACCGGATGCAAATCGGTTCAGTAGTTTTTTAGTCTATAGAGGACACACATACGAAGATTTCCTTTTATATATATAGAGGAAATCCTTGGAAACGATGCATTGTTTAAGTGTATAAAGACCTGAAAAAAAATTGACGTCCCACTGTAACAAGTTTACCAAGATACTAACTAAACAATAGCCTTTGGGCCCGTTCACATAGAATCCGTCAGCGTCAGCGTTAAATATTCCGATGGCGTTGATTGGTTAAATGGGTCAGTGATTGGTATGTGATTAAATTTTTTAAGCTGATGCAGATGGGTTCTATGTAAACATGCCCTTAAGCTATGGAGCATTCTTTGGAAGTTACTCATTATTAAATGGTAGACGAATGTAAAAAAATGTTAATACCCTATGTTAACAAGTTTACCAAGATCCTTATCTATAGATATAAAACACATCCGTAACTGACTGACTTACAGACAACGCACAGACCACACCGCTGAACATAAAGGGCTGAAATTCTGCATGGCAATTCTTCCTATAGTGTAGAGGTGCACGAAGAAAGATTTTTGAAAAATTCTTCTTAGAGTTTTTAAAATTAAATTTTTAAGCTATTTTTGTAACTTTTTTCAAGTTTGCATTTAAAATAATAATCTAAGGGTTATGAAATTTATATCACGAGAAAGATCATAAAAATTTCTTTAAAATGAAATCATTTTCAAATCTTTAAATCCATTTTCTGATTTTTGGTGAATTTTTAAATATTAATTTTTAGAATTTAATTTATTAAATGTTGATCCCGATTTTTTTTAATAAAATTTTTTTACACCAACTGCATACATTGATCATTGTATTTAATTTGAATGTATTCCTTAGCCAAGTACTGGTATTCAGCTAGTTCTTATATACAATCTGTGGGGTCAACATCGAATTCTCTGTCCTCTGTTGTTCTTGATTATCGGAGGCTGTTGCATAGCTTCTTCTCCTGTCAGTAAGAGGGTCATTGTTTTACAGTGGATCGCTGAGCACCGTGCTGTTCATTACAATGAAATCGCTCGCCATAAAAGGTGCTTTGTTCTTGCAGACATCTCCTTCCAGTGTCCCTTACAGTACTGTAAAGCGTATAATAAAAAATACGGTGAGAGAGGCGTTCAAAAAGAGTCTCGCCATTAGAACTTCCCAAAAGCCTGGGACAGAAAATTATTTGGTGTCTCTAAATTGCCCAGACATAAAATGGTGGCAGAGTTTAGACTAGCCACTGGCCATGACTGTCTGCAGGAACATTTACACCGCATCAACGTTGTTTCTAGTCCTTTCTGCAGACTCTGTGACTTGGGGTGGGTCATGATCTGTGAACATTTGTTTTACTGCCCTGCACTGACTAAACGCTCTCTTGTGGACCGTTACTGGGAGGCAAGAGGACTCCTGGATTCATAGACTATTTGCTGCAGCTTTTTTCGCCTTTTGTGTTTCTTGTATTGTGATTTTTTCTGGCTGTTGCTGTCGTTTAATCTATGCCATTAGAAATAAAATACATAATGAAAATGAATTATGATGAATTTTACTACGTCAGTATTACGTCAATACACCTTGTAGTCTAGGAGACAATACCGCTTAATTGTAAGTCCTAACCCACCAGCTCACTTAACTTGGTTGACCACTTGATCGGCACAATCTTTCTCCGAATGCTAGTGTAGTGTAAGACCATTGTTCCTGAACCCATCTATCGTCAAAGCCAAGTTCAGACCTTTCAGTTTCGTTGTAAAAAATTATGAGGGTGCCTACTTTGTCAATGACACGATCAGATTGTACTCTCTGCAAAATTTTTATTCCTGAATAAGATTACATTTAAGCTATGTTTGCATAGTGTTAAAAGCTAGGTGCCCATAAGAACAGTCAAATTGACCTATCCTCTAAAAGCAGATTTGTCTAATTTGCGGATGCGTACCGTTTTCTAGGGTTTGACGTATCTGTAGTTGGATGGTGGCTTCTGTTGACTTCTTTCAGAGTATATCATCATGGAAAAATATGTTTTCCCTTTACCATTTCCTTTCCTTTTACTACTGGGTCTACTAACATTATCCTCAAACCTTATCACTCATGTACATACTCGAACCTAACATTGCAGCTACTCACAAGTAATTTAACCATATATCTGCTCCCTAACGCAATTGCCTACATACATGTTCCAAGTTATCTTAAAAAGTGGACCAATTTTCTATCTGTCTGAGAGAGGTAATAGGCTATGGGAAAGATTTAGTTATAAAAGATAAGAAAAAAAACTGATTAGTGAGAAAAAAGAAAACCTAAGGTTATTTAATTTCTTCTTATATTTTAATTTCAATTTTCTGTGTATTGCTTGTATAGATATTTATAGTATCCCCAGCTGAAGCCTTCTTGCTGTGGAAGCCGTATTAGAGGTCTCTATTTATAACCCGTGTGATTTTTGCTTGTGTAAATTTAAGGAGATGACACGAGCGACTCTGGTTCACTTGCCTTTAAAAAAGAGTTAATTAGGATTCCACCACCCGATAAAGTTAATGTAGTTAAACATTTCGAAACTTTTAATTTAAACACGTAAATATAAATAACTATTCTAAGCTCTTTAACTATATTTAAGAAAAAATATGGCAAGAGCTGTGCTATACTTTGGCTTCTGAGGGAATGAAGGAGGTTTATAACGTTTACTTCGATAATTATTTCACATTTTTTTCTCATAAAAGGGAGTTTTATAAAATTTTCTATTAAATTTTTCCGAAAAACACTTTGTGGGATGAACAAGGAAATATGTAGCGTAAACATTGATGTAACAGTTCAATAAGGATATTAAGGATATTAAGATAATACTTTTAAAATCATCCAGAGATGGTAGCTTGCGTTTCAACGTATTTCAATTTTCAGGTTATTCAGATCAGGCGTGTACAACCCGTGGTCCGCATGCGGTCCTTCACAGCTAGCAGGGCGGTCCCACAAAATCGAAGACTTTTATAAGATCTATCGTCCCAAAAGAAATATCCCTTACTTCACATTCAAGCGCCATTCAGGTGTAATAGCTACATTTGAGAACAACTATTTTCGAAGACGAGCACTCGAAGAGTAAAATTAGATTAAAAAATTCTAATAAGAAGCTTTGAGGATTCAAAAGGAATTGCAACCATTTCCATCGAATGAGACATTGAAGAATTAGTTTCACAAAAATGAGGTCAACTATCCCACTAGATTTTGTGTTGCTCTCTTTTTTATGATATAATAAAAAATAAAAAGTTTTGCTAATTATATAAATTAACTGTAATATATATATATATATATATATATATATATATATATATATATATATATATTTTTTTTTTTTGCTAAAAACCCGCAATTCGCTACGGAGTACATTCAAATTAAATACAACGGTCAATGTATGCAATTAATGCAAAAAAATGTAAATAAATAAATATATATATATATATATATATATATATATATATATAAATATATATATATATATATATATATATATATATATATATTTAAAATAAATATGACGATCAATGTATACAATTGATGTAAAAAAAACAAAAAAATATATTTATAAAAAAATCGTAACGGATATTTTTACAGACAAAATAATGTAGAAGAAAATAGTCAAATTAAATGTAATAGAACATACTAAAGAATATAGTACTGTTAATATAGTACAGTTTGAGGAACATAATATCTTTTTTTGCATTTTAATATTTTTTTGGATAATGTCCATTCGTCTGCCGCATTAGCAAGAAAAAATATTTTTTTTGTCTATTTAGTTGTTATGCACGTGACGATAAATTTATTTAAAGTACCAGAAAAAGAAAGCCCGTGATCAGCATTTAATAAATTAAATTGTAAAAATTAATCTCTAAAAATTCATCAAAAATCAGAAAATGGAGGTACAGATTCGAAAAAGATATCATTTTAAAGGAAATTGTATGATCTTTCTTGTGATATAAATTTTATAACCCTCAATGCATTATTTTAAATGCAAACAGTAAAAAAATTACTAAAACAGATTAAAAATTTAATTTAAAGAAATCTAAGAAGAATTTTTCAAAAATCTTTCTTAGTGCACCCCTACACTATAAGAAGAATCGGCATGCAAAATTTCAGCCCTTTAGGTCCAGCGGTTTGGTCTGTGCGTTGTATGTCAGTCAGTGAGTCAGTCAGTTACGGAACTATATATATACCGTAACTTGGGGCTACTTGGGCCCTAGGGGGTTACTTGGACCGAAACTGAAAAAGTGTTTTAAATTACACTTAGGTCTCTTGTCAATAAAATATAGATGTAATTCACAATCTCTCCAACAGGAGCATTAGCTAGGTCTATGAGGCACTTTACCACGTTCCGCTCTTCCCACCTTTTTTCAGTTCAGGTTATGATGCTTTGTGATAAAAACACGAATTTTTGTGACCTTATAACTTCCACCTTCCCTTCTTTACACACTGAAGCCCCAGATTAGGTAAGGATAAATTTACATTTCAAATACAGTCTTTAAATACAACACAATATAACAATAGTTTTAGATGGATAGAGAATCAATTAACCCAGTAAAAATTATAAGTATTAACTAGTGTGCTGATAAACTAAAAATGGGTTTATTTGGACCCAAGCAAAAAAGTGGGTCTAATTAACCCCTAGTCACATTTTTGATTTGACATTCTCAAATTTCACTGTAAAAATAATTAATATCATTACTTCATGTCGGGTTCCTTTTATTAAATAGTTAAACCCGTTCATGTGAATTTATTCGCAGATGTGATACAAAAATGCCCAGAAATTGCAAGAGCAGAAAGTAGGCGGATTTTACAGCTAATCTAAAAATTAGAGGAATGTTTAAATGCTGTGAGGTCAGGAAAAATGTCTCAGAGAGATGCCTCAACCCACTTTAAAATTAGTAGGTCCACTATGAAAAGGAGACTGAAGAATGGTTTATTGAACAAACCTGGACATCCAATCATATTTACTAGTGAAGAAGAGTTGGCCTGTGCGAGTCATTTAGACAAAATTTGTGATTTTGTATTTCCCGTAGACGAACTGGACTTTCGATTTATTGTCAAGTCTTACCTTGCAATGCATGGAAGATCAGTGAAATGTTTTCAAAACAACCTCCCTAAGCGGGAGGGGGTAAAATTAGTTTTGAAGACTCATTCACTGTTAACAATCAGATTTCAAATAAAATGGGGTTGTTTTCTGTTTTAATGTAAAATAAATATTTCATACAAAGCCTCTATATTTATTTCAAGATCCTATGTGCTACTTGAGTCCACTAACTATTTGAATTGTATATTTCATGTAAAATGTAGGTTGGGAAGAACCCCAAATCAGAAGTAACCCCAATCAGCGGGTTGCTTGAACCCAAATTTCAATAATTTATTAAATATATATATAATTAAAATTTTGGTTTGAAAAAGGCGTAAAATCCTGGGGAATCTTCAAATTAGTTGTTCAAATCAAGATATCAGCACAAACATGTTTTTAAGGCTATCGTTGGGTAAGAAATGTACAAAAATCTTCACTTTTTGGGTCCAAGTAACCTTATTCTACGGTATATATATATATATATATATATATATATATATATATATATGTGTGTGTGTGTGTGTGTGTGTGTGTGTGTGTGTGTGTGTGTGTGGTGCCATTCGGTTAACTTGCTCTTAAATGAGAGTGAGGCATTAACACCACAAGTAATGTCTTTAATTAAACACATTTATTATTTCTTGATTAAGCATAACTATGTACATATCTACAAAATACCAAGCGAGAAACTAATTCATCCAACACTTATATCGTACAAAGCCGTTCTGACTCTCTCACACACAGAGCCTTGACGCTTATCGTCACCTGAACGTTTTAACCAATCACAAAGCCTGGTACTGAGGATGCTAAAGGTGTTAAGCTGGGATTGGCCCATCAGCTCGCTCTCGCTGCCGAGCTCACAAACTGTTGGAAACACCGATCGCAGGAAACACAGATTAAAGAAATTTGAAGTTATCACCTTCATATGCATTATATATATATATATATATATATATATATATATATATATATATATATATATATATATATATATATATGTGTGTGTGTGTGTGTGTGTGTGTGTGTGTGATAATAACGGCCCACCATTATACATCTAAAGCGTATTTAAAATTATCCTGTTAATAAAGCACGACCCCTTTTCTAAAATTGCAACCTAAAAGTAAAATAAGATAATTTATCGTAGCCCTGCAGATCATTATACAGGCATGTGAAGTAGCTGAACTCAATAACATCCCCAGATATGAGTGTAGGAAATTTATGAGATTTCGAATGTCAGTGTAGTATCAAAATTCTTGAAGAGCCCTCGAACCACTCTGAAGTTATGTCTTCTATAACGTCAAAACCCCCACTTTATAAGAACTTTATGGCCACTTATCCTGCACTCAGTTCAATAGGTCGCGGTTCTAACAAGCGCGGGATCTAGCAGTACCGTCCCCAATAAACTTAAGTGGACACGTGAACTCCACGAATCTAAAGTCGCCCAATTAAAATATTAAGTAGTCTAGGCCCTCTGGCGTCAATATCGCAAAGCACTTATTTACTATTTGCGTGAACAGAAGATTTCTGTCTCTTGGTGTCTAACTCTCGTTGCTGTCGGACCTACGGTCCGCTTCTGTCTTGTAATGTAATCCGCACCCCGTCAGGCCAAGTCATGTGGCCACGGCAGCTAACGTCCTATAATAAATAAAGCAAGTCTTCGAAGTTGTGGGTTTCATCAATGGCTCCATGTATGCGTTTCTCGGAAAAAGTTCGTAAGTGATATTTATATTATTGAAAGTTTTTATGTAATATATTGATGTTTTTACGTTCTGGAAAATTGCTAATTATGTCCGAGAATGAAGAACGATACCCCCTACCAATGCTCAATTACCAAATGTAACCGGCGAGAGTGCTGCATTCGAGCCCAAATCAATAATTACTAGCACTAGTAATGCAATACCCCCTACGAATGTCAACTTACCAAATGTAATGGATCAAAGTACTTCAATGGAACCTAAATTAGTAGCCGCCAGCACCAGTACTGAATTAAAAATGCTTAGTACTGCTGAACAGCACATTATTAGTTTTGATGCCGAAGCTGGCATGAATCTGGATTCATGGCTAAACTATTTTAACCGAAAGTGTCAGGAAAGTAGTAAAAATGAGGAATGGAAAATAAATAACTTAAGTAAATATTTAAAGGGGAAAGCACTTACTGATTTTATTAATTCTTGTTTAGATATTCAAAATTGGGAAGAATTGTGTTTAATTTTGAGGGAAAATTTCATAGAAATCAATGTAGTCTCCTTTAGCGAGTTCACTAATCTTAAATTAAAGGAGGATAAAGGGGTTACTGATTATTTCCATAAGAAATTGGCGTGTGGTAGAAAGCTGGGATTATCAAACAGTCTATTAATGGAGGGTTTAACTGATGGTCTTCCTCCAAATCTTCAGCAGTTGATGGCACTTAGTCCTCCTGCTACCCCAACAGCATGGCTCACTTAAATTTCTAAATTACTTAAAAGTCAAGATACACATGCTGAATCTAACAGTCCCAGACCTCAACGAGCAAATTATCAAACAATTATCATTTCAGTCCTAGAATTCCACAAAATAACAGATTTAATTTTAGACCTGGATTTCAACGACCACCATATTATAGAAATTTCAACAGTCGCAATCCAAATAATTTCAATAACCATTATCCGAGATTTCAAACCCCAAGAACTCAATACAATAATGTCCATTCCCAAACTCAACTGCCTCCAGCTCCCTGTAGAGAATGTACAGGGAGAGGAATACTGAATGCATATCATTGGGTGCAGACGTGCCCCTTTCGAAATACACTTAGTATTCCGATGGCTCCTAAGTAGTGGAAAACACTGAGAGTCAGATACCTAACCTTAATGATGAGAACCAGATTTGACAACTAAACGCATCCGGATACATAAATAAGAGATCAATTCCTTGTGTAATAGATATTGGTAGCTCCTTGTCTATTATCCCCTCGACTTTGACAACCCAACATAGACTAAAAACACAGACGTCTGAAAGACTTTTAGTAAATCAAGCAAAAGGCCTTCTCCAATTAAAGAAATCATGTTTAATTAACTTATGCATTGGAAATGTTACTAAAAAGGTAAAAATGTACGTTATAGACAATGATTTACCTTATATAATCCTGGGATTACCAGAATGTGGACAATTTCAAATAAACATTGATTGTAATTCTATGCAAATTTATCAAAATGGACTAATAATTCCAAGTAATAACATGTTTATGTGTACACCAATATCATTTCATATTAATAATAATGAGTCCAAATATGTAAATCTTAAACCAAATGTAAATCAAAATGTAAATAATGTAGGTACTGAGTTGGTTCACAGTCCTCTGACCTCTGAAAACAATTCTGAAAATTTCCAGACTGTCAATAGAGAGAATGGTGAACTCAATTGTTTACTGTATAAATACTCGCATATATTTTCTAAGGACAAGTATGATATAGGTTTAATTAGGGTTGAACCCCAGCGTATTAGACTGAGCTTCCTGTGTCCTCAAGACCTTATCGTACTTTTCCTAAAGAAGAAGAGGAAATTAAAAGCCAGATTGAGAAATTGTTACAAGAAGGTATTATAAGAGAAAGTAGCAGCTCATACTCGTCTCCAGTCACTTTGGCTTTTAAGCGTGACGAAGGCAAGCGTACAAGATTGTGCATAGATTTTAGAAAATTAAATGCAATTACCAAAACAGATGCTGAGCCTTTACCCCGAATAGATTGCCTATTAGACAAATTAAGTCAAGCTAAAATATTTTCAACACTAGATTTAACTTCAGGCTACTGGCATATTCCTATTCACCCTCAGGATATTGAAAAATTTGCCTTTTCAACAAGTTTCGGATTATTTGAATGGCTTCGTCTACCTTTTGGCTTAAAAAATACCCCAGGAATCTTTAACAGAACCATTCGTAGAATTTTGGCTAAATATAAGATTAACTTTGCTTGTAACTATTTCGATGATATTATTATTTTTTCTTCATCTGAAGAGGAGCATTGGCAACACTTACAACAAATTTTTGAAATCTGTAAGAAAGAAAACATTAAACTTAAATTATCTAAATGTGTGTTCTCCAAAGACAAAATTAATTTTCTTGGTTATGAAGTTCAACAAGGAAAAATTACTCCAGATAATACCAACATTGATAGTATTCAGAAGTTACAACCTCCTAAGAACATAAAGGAGTTTCAACGTTTCTTAGGATCTATCAATGTATATAATAAATTTATCCCTAAGTATGCTCAAATTCGGTATCCATTAAATAAACTTTTGAAAAAAAATGTTAAGTGGAATTGGACAGAAGAATGTCAGAGTGCATTCGAAAAATTAAAACATGTGTTAATTTCTAAACCTGTTCTTCAATTATATGATCCTAAATTACCATGTCATGTATATGTTGATGCCTCAAAAAACGCAGGTGGAGCTGTGTTGAAACAGCCTGATGCCTCTAATATTTTACATCCTGTTGCATATCATTCAAGGACTTTACGTAATTATGAACAAAATTATGCTATCACGAAATTGGAATGTTTGTCCTTTGTGGATGCTTTAGACAAATTCTACTATTATCTCCATGGCCAAAAATTTGTCATTCATACTGACCATGCGGCTCTTGTTTGGCTCAAAAATGTAAAAAATATAAGAGGTCGGTTATTCCGCTGGTCCTTAAAACTCAGTATGTTTGATTATGAAATCAAATACCAAAAAGGCTCCACAAATGTCGAAGGTGATATGCTCTCAAGGCATCCTGTTTCCCAACATCTTCAACATACTGTACATTTATTAGACCTGAATGAAATTTAAACACAACAGAAAGATGATAACCTTCATGATCCAAAGTATCAAGAGATATATGATGTAATCATATTAAAAAGAAAAAATCTACATAAAATTGTTGTTCCTATGTCACTACGTTTAAAATTGTTGCAAAAGTGTCACGATCAATTTGGTCATCCTGGTGTACACAAAATGCTAAATTTGATTACCCCTCAGTATTATTGGCCTCATATAACTGAGGATATTGCAAAGTTTGTCAAACACTGTGAAACATGCCAATTTAACAAGAAATCAAAATTTTAAAAATTTGGACTTATGCAAATTGTATCTCCAACAGATAAACCTTTAGAATGTATTTCTGTTGATACTGTCGGTGGCTTTAACTATTATAATTCTACAAAAAATATCTCCACATTGCAATAGCCATGCAACAAGAAATGTGTGCGCATTTCCCTCTAAAAGTGTCACCACAGAAACTTATGCCAACTGCCTTAAGCAAATATTCCAAGTTCAGGTACCAGAGAAAATTCTAACGGATAGGAATGCAGCCTTTACTTCATCACGATTCAGGAGATTCCTTCAAAATTATAATGGGAAACAGCTTTTCACTTCAGCACATCATCCTCAGACCAACTGTAAAGTGGAGCGAGTGAATCAATCAATAGTAATTAGGCTAAAATGTAAAGTCAATTCTTCGTCCACTAAAGTTCCTTGGACACTTTTGTTGGAACAACTCATTACCGAATATAACAATAGTCCCCATTCAGTTACAAAATTTACCCCTGTATACTTAATGTTTGGCAAGCAGCCTTATGACTCCCCTATAAATCGAACTAATTACCCTCCAGTGGATGAAGCTCGAAAACTAGCAAAACAAAGGACAATAGATTATCATAATAAAAACAAAACTAGGTATGATGCTCGCTTTGTACCCTCTAAATTTAAACCTGGTGATGCTGTTATCTTAGAAGAATTTTCATATCCAAATACCCGTAAACTTTCAGCCCCTTATTCTGGCCCTTACAAAATTTTAAAACAGTGTTCTGAAGTGACTTATGAAATAGATAAGCCAAATCAATATAATAACAGGTCTACTGAAATTGTACATGCATCCAAGTTGAGATATTACAATCCACCTGCCGAATTTAAATTATACCATGAATGAGTCAACCCTAATACTTTAATCTTTCGTAAGTCTCTCCTTCTCTAAGCACTTTCCCGTCGTCCCATTAATTTAAATATGAAGAAGTCCCGGTTGAGTGTAAGAGAACCTCGCCAATATAGAAAAATTTTCGTCTATATTTTGCGTTGTAATACTACATATTTGAATAAAGCTACACTTTTCATAATACCTATATTAAACTTGTGTATTAAAATACTGTATTTCATATTAACATATTATATTTTATATTACCATTTTGAGATGATTATTTGAATTTGAATATTAAAGTAGCATTATTACCACTTCAAAATATTGAATTAAGTGTATATCAAGTATTCTATTTTTGTAGTCCAATTCTTCATATTACTTTACAGTTGGAAATAGTTTATGATTTTTTCATGTTCTTAAACTTTGATGCTTCATGTTTAATATATTCCAAGGACTTTTAAGAGAAATATTGATATGTTGTGTATTTTTTGTGTTAAAATTTTGTATATTGATCAACAGTATTAGCACCTATGTTCTCAAATTTATATAATGTGTTTTTCAAGTAATGTTGTTTATAGTAAGGCTCCACGGACAGTATGAGGACAGCGAGGTCAAGATTTAGATAAACTCATCCCTTCAACTTGTAACCTTCTTTTCTAAATTTAGTAAAATGTTCTCACCTGAAGGGAAGCCTTGCTAGAGGAGCTAGGGTTCGGCCCCTCTCGCAAGTCTTTTTCTGGAAGGGGGAGGGATATTGTGATAATAACGGCCCACCATTATATATCTAAAGCGTATTTAAAATTATCCTGTTAATAAAGCACGACCCCTTTTCTAAAATTGCAACCTAAAAGTAAAATAAGATAACTTATCGTAGCCCTGCAGATCATTATACAGGCATGTGAAGTAGCTGAACTCAATAACATCCCCAGATATGAGTGTAGGAAGTTTATGAGATTTCGAATGTCAGTATAGTGTCAAAATTCTTGAAGAGCCCTCGAACCACTCTGAAGTTATGTCTTCTATAACGTCAAAAATCCCACTTTATAAGAACTTTATGGCCACTTATCCTGCACTCAGGTCAATAGGTCGCGGTTCTAACAAGCGCGGGATCTAGCAGTACCGTTCCCTATAAACTTAAGTGGACACGTGAACTCCACGAATCTAAAGTCGCCCAATTAAAATATTAAGTAGTCTAGGCCCTCTGGCGTCAATATCGCAAAGCACTTATTTACTATTTGCGGGAACAGAAGATTTCTGTCTCTTGGAGTCTAACTCTCGTTGCTGTCGGACCTACGGTCCTCTTCTGTCTTGTAATGTAATCCGCACCCCGTCAGGCCAAGTCATGTGGCCACGGCAGCTAACGTCTTTTAATAAATAAAGCAAGTCTCCGAAATTGTGGGTTTCATCAATGGCTCCATGTATGCGTTCCTCGCATAAAGTTCGTAAGTACTTCCCTGGATCTACACTGCGCCCGTGTGCATCACACCCTCGTGCCGGCTAAACCTACCATTAGTGCTATGCCTCTCCTCCACGGCGTGAGGTACGGGGCATCATATATATATATATATATATATATATATATATATATATATATATATATATATATTTATATATTAATTATATGCGTTCTAAGGCTATTTCTCCACCCGCTTTGCGGCTCGCGCAAAAGTTTGTACACCTCTGGCTTAGATAACTGATGAATGTGCCATGAAATTTTATTGAATATAAACGTTATATAGCTTTTAAATCTTATACATACAAGAACATGCGAGATATAGAACCAATTCGTTTGCTGTCACTTGCGTTGGTAAATAAAATGTCTTAAATATGGATTAGAGTACAAAACAAAGATCTTTTGTTAAATTAATTTTTTTTTTCACATCTACCAGTAAAAGATCTTTGTAAACAAAATTGGATTCTTTAGTAGTGGCAATTTTTACCTGTGAAATTTAAGCTTTAAGAGTCTCCCTGAATGGAACTAATTTCTTCTAATTTTCCTGTCTGAACCTGTCCTCTTCTTTGTATAAGCCAGTTTTGTTAAACCACGATACAGAAAACATACATTTCATAAGACCTTTAATTAAAATAAAGTGCTGGCTAAAATTTCTGAAGATAGTTGGATCATTTCCTTTTTTTTAAACAGGCATTTTGTAAAATACTGTACTATTTTTGTTTTTCATTTCACGGTTTCGTTTTAGCAAAGCGAAACAAAAAGAAAGTCAAATTTTTCTTTAGACATTTAACAATAATGTACTGTCGATGTATGAAATAATAATTTTAAAGGAAAAGAAAATGAAAAATTAATTCTCTTTTCCTCCCCAATCTTTCTTTGAAGAACTTTATAATTTCAATATGCATTTATTTCCAAACGCATGTGTGGGAATGACACCCAGCTCCCTTTAATGCATCAAAAGTTGCCTTAAACCTTGTTATTTGACAAACCGTACGTAATTCGCGTAGTGTTTGGTGACAGATAATCGATAAGAGAGATCCGCAGGCTAGAAATTCCCAAGCGTGGGGAAACGGGCATTGAAGATAACATCGATTAGATGGGAATTTAGTTTTGCACGAACCAAGACTGTTTGTGTTATGATTGGTTGCTTGCTTTCCAGTGGTTTCGAGAGTTTTCATTAAAGACAGAATCTTAAGAAGTTCCTCATAGAAATAACTATTTAAACACTAAAGTTAATCCTAAACTTTTAGCCACAATGAATTTTACAAAGAATAGAATATTCAAATGTTATTCTTTATCTAAACCTTTAATCCTATTCCACAGAAAATGACAAAAAATGTGATAAATTGGGATTTCTCCTTAAGTGTTTGTGATATATTTTCATTATAATTTCCTGTTTTCCCTAGGTTTAAATTTCTTGCTTTTGTTATCAACTACAACTTGAATAAAATAAAAAGCATTCTTAAAAACTAGCTCTATAGATACTGTGTGGTAGATAGAAAACCTGCTATATCAACCTCCCCCTAAAAAATAGTTTTTAACCCTGAACAGGTTCACGTATTTAAAAATTGTAGACACGGCGGTGTGGCGTCTGAGAGACGCCAATATATTTTATTCAGGTTTTAGTTATTTTACTCGTAAAAATAAATATTTATTAAAACAGTAAGATAAAGACATTATGGATGTAAATAAAACCAATCATTTTTTTCTAAAATGTAATTTTAATCAATCAAACGGAATTAATTTAAACCAATCAAACGGAAAAAAAATTGTGAGCAATGTTTATAATAGGATAAATAAAAATAAAGCAAAGTTTAAAAAAAATGTACTTCTGTTAGCAATTTTTACAAATTTGGTGAAATGCCAATCAGGTATTTTGGTATATATTCTTTTACTATCAAAGAATGCTAGCAATTGCAAGAGTTTTGTTTGTTAGTTATGACTCATACATACACACTTCGAAGGTATTGATATCTGCTAGGCGTAGAGAGCAATCCATCAATACTGAAAATGTAAACAAAGTGCTATTGGCGTCTGTGAGACGCCGTGCGACCAGAGCAGGGAGAAAATTCAAAGCACATTTTTTTAGATGTCGTATACATGATAATATAACTTTAAATAGGTAGTGCAAATAATTTACCATTTAGGACAGTATTTATGAAAGTACGGCACCTTGATATTAAAGCAAACAATAGAATAAATTTGTTGAAATATGGCTTCATGTTATCGAGTTTTAGGTATTTTAAATGTATTTTTATCGTGTAGTCCACATTCATTTTAGACGAAATACGATGGGTTGCTTTTAATTTCATTTGTGGCATCTATCTGTTCAAAAAGGAATCACTTCTTGGCAGCTAATATATTTTATTTTCAGGCAAAGTGCGTTAATCCGATAATCTGGTTTTGTATCAATACTTAAACTGTCAAAAAGATAGGGTAAATGCTCGAATAAATATGAAAGATAGCAAATCGTCCAAAAATTCAATGAAAAGTATCCTTTATCGACTACAGAAAAGTGAATTCTCAAAATAGTGTAGAATAATTAACTCTTAATTATTAAATTAATATTTCACGAATGAATGGAAATGTTTATTAAAGCTATAGCAAAATAAAATAATGTTAGTTTTTTATTTTTCATACCATATAAATAGTTGTTATCCAAAGAGTCACGGAAAGTCTAGCAATTAATCATAATTTGTTCCAAGCTTGTTAGCGTGAAGTAAATTAAACTCTTTAATTATGCTCTCGTTAATTGATCATGCGTAGCTCTCAGTGTTAAAAAACACTTAATAATGAACTCGTGCAAAAAACACGCCATTTACGGTTATCAAGTACCTCTCATTGACACATAATAAAGTATACTTAAATTGCTCAAATTTATTCCATAAAGGATAATAGAAAGTATATTGGTAGTGCCCTTTTGATGCTCTATAAACTTTTCTGCCTACAAATATAACCTTTGCAAGGTTTCCATATGGCGAAAATTTTAATCCATATACTACAGAAAAAAACATTATGCACGAGTTGGTTTCAACTCAGGAGCTTCACCCAGAGAATCAACTCATACTATACTGTCAGATATTGAGTAAAGTTCTGAATTAAATAAGTGCCATACTCATAAGTTATTCTTAATACGACTTCTAAAAAAATAATTTCAACCTAAACAACCCAGATTACCTAAAATTTGATGATGTTCATAGCATATAAACAAAATGTTAATGTTGATATTTAAGAGGTTTCTTTTCTCTGAATAGGTAGTGCCCAGTTTGACATATACATCGAAATTTATTAGCAATAAATTTTACTCTGCTCTAAATTCTGTTTCGTATGGGTGGTTTTGATTCTTTACAAAATTCTTCCTTAAGAATCTGCATATTTTTTTATGTTTCATATCTAAAACCAATGATACTAAGTATATTGAACTACTTTAATAAGTTACTGAACAAAGTAGGGCGAATTCTAATTTCAAATTGTTGTGTGCAATTTTTATGGGCGTGTTAACTTTTTTTGGCGAAAATATTGCTAGAAATACTCTCTAAAACTTCATTTCCATTCGTGTCTTTTTTTAAAAATCTGACAAAAGATTTTAAAAATATTCATTCATTTTTTCCTCTATATATTGCAATAAAACAAACAAACAAACAAGCAAGCAAGAGCGAGCGTGCGTGCACGCACGCACGCACACACGCACGCACGCACACGCACGCACTCACACACACACATATATACATACAACACAATCATTTTTGAAACACAGGTAGCATGAATTATCAGAAAATGCTTTCAATGCTTTGGCACATGTAAAATGTATGCCTTTTACGTCTTAATGAAAGATTTTACCCCGAGAGAGATTCAAGTTAAACTTACGAAGAAGACTTTGTGTAATGCCTTGGAAATTTAATTCCAGTATAAACTTTACCATACAATTATCTTTATCAGAATTAATGTTCACATCTACTTTCCTTGGCGTATTAGTTGCCAAATAATTAAAAGATGCAACATCACGACATACCTAAACTAAACGAGAGTTCTTTCCTCCGGGATACAAGCACCAGATATTCAGTTCAGGCCGTAGATTATGATGCTTAGTTTAGCCTACATGACTATTTCAATTATTCGGTCCAATGTCCCCGACGTGTTCATTATCACAACACGCCAACTCTCAGCATAAACCGTCGTCAGTAGGACGGGAGGGTGATTCGAATGAAAAGCTTTATGAACTTGTCAAAAACATCCTCACTTGTAAAAACTCAGTGATCTGGTGTACGTTACTTGGATTTAGAAATATAGAATTTCACATCCCGCTACGAATACACTTTAAAAATATCATATTAAGACTAGCATTCAGTCCCAGAAGACACGTTGAAAATATCTTCTATCTAATGATATTAAAATTTTTTAAATAAGTAATAGCTTAAATACTCTAAAACACAAAACTGTATTTCAAAATCGAGTTTATGGCACGTAAAACTTTTATAAATTGTTAATTTCCTAAATTTAAAATTCGAGCCGAATTTCTAGTTACTTTAATATAATTCATGCAAAAAAGGTTGATAATGTAAAGATATTCATACTTAAATATCTGGTTAAATACTGCCTCATTAATATTCTATCTATTAAATTAAACTTTTAAAATGCATATTACTTTAAGTATTCGATGAACAGTGAAATTTCGATCAGCAGTAAGCCATTACACGTATTAAAACTCTCTCCTAAATTCTCAGATGAGACGTATAGTTATATAAAAATTGTGGCAACGCATAATATTCTGTCATTAAAATAGCTTCCGTCATTATCATTATAACTTTCATGCCTTGCGGCAGACACGAGCGTGGGAAGTATTAATTTTAGAAGCATTCCCTTCATTTAAGTCGCATGTGCATACTTTTATCACGTTAATTCGGGAAAGCTATTTCCTAGACTATAAGAAAAATTAATGGACTTGCAAACTTTTTTCTGGAAAACTCATACAATCAAAGATATTTGTATTACTATAGAATTTGGATAGAAAACGTAAGCATACATTAAGAATGATATTTATTCTTTCATCTACTTCCCATTAACGTAATTCATGAACTTCTACCACAGGACAATTAAATTGAAATAGCGTGGGTTTATAAATGCTTGTTTTCTCATCATGTAAAAGTCTAAAAATATATTTAGGGATCGATCTGTAAGTAAACTTGCAAAATATGAAAATAACTTAATAACAAGCGAGGGAAAGTAATTGTAGACATTTTTTCCAAACAAGAATTATTATAAACCACTATGCTGCAGATTACAGAATCTGATAGTTCAATAAATACAGCTTCTCCTATGCTGTGTATTATTCCATTTCTTTGCAATCTTCTAACAAGAGTTATCCTTCTTGAAAAAGCACTTACAATGGAACTAAGAAAATAGGTTTGAAGTTTGTTGATGTTGTTGCTTATGCCACTTGACCGACAGCAACATCAGATCAAGTCCCGAAGGCTATGGAAGATGGAGGTGTGACTCCTGTTTTGATTTGCACCACATTGTCACCACAATGGCACCTCATTGGCTTCATAAAATTCCTACAATACTTTGGGACGTGTAAAATGTATGCCTTTTACGTCTTAATGAAAGATTTTACCTCGAGAGAGATTCAAGTTAAACTTACGAAGAAGACTTTGTGTAACGTCTTGGAAATTTAATTCCAGCACAAACTTTACCATAAAATTATTTTTTTTTTTTTGGAATTAATGTTCACATCTACTTTCCTTGTCGTATTAGTTGTCAAATAATCAAAAGATGGAACATCCCGACACACCTAAACTAAAACTTGAAGTTTGTACCAAGTTAAATCAAATGGAAGTAAAAAGGAGGACTATCGCACAAGCTGTCGTCTTAGAAACACTGAACTAGCTATAAAGAATTCCTTCAAACGATTCTAGGACAGAGGAGTGGTTAGATTCCAACCTAAGCTAAGTCTATCCAGAGTTATCGGGGAAGGGTATTTAACTTCACAAACTCATGCAGTCATATCTACGTCCATAAGACGATATAAACAAAAGTTTCAAAGCAAACTGTGGAATGGAAGTTTCAGTTCCAGAAATCTCTGTGCCAGATGTCAGTCACTTTGCATCCCTCTCAAACTTGTAAATAAGAAAAAGTTTAAACCAGGAACAAAGCCGGAGTCTAAATCAAGCTATTTGCTTGTCTCTCATGAGTTCTTATTCAGTTTACAAACATATTATCACCGAATTCCTCTTCGTAGCGGACGTAGAGAATAATAAATCAATGCCGATAATATCAGTAAAAAACGGAAAGTATGTGATGCGGTCAAATTATACTGTGGACAGGCCTCACGTATTGAATGGGACAGCAGAACTCTACTTCTATGACCGAAGACCCCTTAAACCCTTAATGATCGTAGGTACTAAGGGGAGATACTGGAAACTGCTGCTAAACATTTGATAGCTGAAAGAGATCACCAGATTATATAATCATTGACGACAATGCCCGACTTCTATATAGAGCTCAAACAGAAGATAACTTTCTCCAGAGTAACAAGAATATAGGAAACCACCTCAAGATTTCTGTATTTTTAACCCTTACGTCGGCTCATCAGTTTTATACTGTTCCCCAGCTCATCGGTCTCACAGACCGCCACGCTATAAAATTAGGATATTTTCATATTTTTAGAAGTTTTTCGCAGTCATAAGTCATTAATGCAAAGGTACTGCCACCTCTCACTTTTGAAAAGGGTAAATAAAAAATAGATTATTCAACAAAAATTTCAAAATTCGATTCCTCAATCTGTGATAGTGCGAGAGAGACAAAATGTCTGGTTCGTTGTGAAACAGGATGAAGTCTTCCTAGCTACAACAATAAAACAAATATTTTAGAAAGAGAATGCATGCAGACTGACAGATAATTAATACAGTTCAAGGCTTATTGGTCATACAGACCGGAAAAAATTTAAATCAGTTCAAGGCTCATGGGTCCAAAATACCGACCATGTTTTACAAAGATTAAATTTACCGACAAAATACGATGTGTTGTACTTGAAGGTCAGGACCCGACTGAAGAACTCACAAACCCTCAACAGTCTGTTCACCACCACCCCACCCTTTAGAATAGGTGCAATAGCGGTCTCCTAGACCGATGAGCCAACGTAAGGGTTAATTCAATATCGCAAGCGAGAAATGAAATGTTGAGACAAATTATAGACCGTCAGTCTTCACCACGTCACTACCCATATTAGTCTACCCCAATAGGTCCAGACTACTTTTTTCCAGAAATGAGACTCTTTACCTACAAGCTTTGGGGAAGTCTAATAAAAATCACATGTATTAGATTCAAGTCTGCTGTTGGTTACCATACTACTTACTAAAATAAGAGCAGTTTACTTTTACATTCTAACATTGGAGTTTTTGGATTTACATAATTAATGCAATTCCATTTTTACTTTCTACTGCTTGCAATATTTTAGAATTCAATCAAACTAAGTTTCAGCGCCAGCCTGAGAATCGATTTGTGTATACAGTAGTAAGATGAATATGCTAAACATTTGAAAAGTAGTATGAGTAATAAGAATAGAATTCGAAAAGTATGTCAAAAACAGTTTACTCTTTTGATTTTGTTTTCAAAAATTGTATTAAAAAAGTTGTCTTTACATTCTAAATAACACAAAAATTATAATGCTATGATACAATACTTTAATATTATGAATATATAAAAACGAAGATTCTACCATTTTTAAAAATCGAATAATAATTATAGTGAAAAATGCATGCAATATTAAACTTATTAAGTTTCTCAAACATACAAGAATACTACATATTTTTTATCACATGCTGTGCTATGTAAAACTACCTGTCACGCTGTATCACAACTTTCTTTTGGTACATAATCTTGTCTATAATAAAGAAATATCTCTCGTATCTGTACGGCCATATATATTATATACAGAAGGTCGTTCGTACTTTATAGAAACGATTTTGATAGTTATGTTTTATGTATAAATGCCGTATTTTTAGCCTCGATTTGCTTCTATTTCATAGCCATGGTTCTTGGCAATAGCTCTAGCTCGAATTTTCCAAGAAAGTAAACTTTTTCCTAGTGCTATCATGTCAATTTTACCCCATTCCTCTAGGACCATTTTCAAAAGTCCGTTCAGTGTTCTTGGATGCCGTTTTTCTAAGCTTCCTTTTTAATACCGCTGAAAAATGGAAATTTGTGGTAACACTTGATGAGGCATGGGTGTATTTAAGTGACTGCAATAAAAAAAGATCAATTTTCTATTGCTCAACTGACTGGAATGACTGCCCGAAATGGCTTCATCAGTGTACAGAAAAGCTCCCAAAGGGATGCAAGATAGTTGCAGGAGTTTGTTACAACGGGAAATTAAAATAAAAAAAGTCTCAAGTAAATCTAAAATTAATTCGCTCTACTATCAGCAGAATATTTTAGAGCCAATTTTTGAAGAAGAAATTCCATCCTTATATGGAAAGGACATTGATAAAGTCTAGCTTAATATGGACAAAGCCTCTACCCACACGTCTATATCAACTGCCGCTTATTTAGCAAAGAAAGAATCAGAAACAGGAATAAAGTGTATCCCATTTAATGAAATACCTGTAAAATCCCCTGACCCTTCTCCAGTGGAGTTTTGCGCTTTCGGTTTATTAAAACATGCCTTAGGAAAATTAAAGACTCCAGTTGCAACTTTACTGACTTAATGAATATTGTTATCATGGTTAGAATTAGATACATTTTATCTAAAATTTAAGTAAGAAGGATTTACTGTAGAAGCACCCCAGAAAATTTAGAAAACGCATTTTGACATACTTTTAACCTTAAGAAATTTAATTACGAACTGAACAACTGTTGACTCTGCTCCTGATTGCTTAGAACATTTTTATTTTTACTTTATTAAAATGCACTTAGGATTGAAATTTACTTTCAAAAGAAAAATTTCTGAGCTTATCTCCACAACATGTCCAAAAGTTCTGAATATCCCCAAATTTCTTCTTAAATTAGTTTGATATTATTTATAATATGCTCAGTTTTTAACTGATAACGCAAATTATATACATTGTACATTCACTCATATTCAAACTGTTTGAACAGGTAAAACAAAGTAACAGTTTCTCTGATGATCAATAAATTCTATTCAGAAAAAAATCCTTTATTTTTTCTTTTCAGAAAGAAAGAAGAAATCGTTTAGGATTTTAACATTTTTTAGTCAAATAGTACCAAATGATCGTCTTATGTTCAAATCTACACAAAAAATACTGAAATTTCTTTTAATTCCTTCATGCATTGCCAGTTCATTAGCAAATTTTGTGTTTGACAAAATTCTTTGAGATGCATGTTTTAAAAATCGAAGAAGAACATTTTTCTTTTATTCTTAGTCAAAACAATTGAAAGAAAGGTTACGTTAGGCTTTTAAATTAGATGTAGAATGCAACTACCTGAGCATACAGTGTGTTATTAAACATATAGATTATTTAATAACCCCTTTACTCTCGTCTTCAAACCCAAATATTACTTTGAACTAACATCTCCCTTGTCAACTATTCTGCAATAATATTGAGATGGTAGCCTGTTCCTTCTTCGATGGACTGTATACTATATTTTTCTAATTAAAAACTGCAATGTCTTTTAAGTGGTTTTATTACACACACAAACAAACATAACAACTAACTAGTTTGCCCTATGGCAAGAACAATGCAGACCATACTGCGAAACATACAACTAATACTAAAATGCGACTACTCAGAACAGTTTCTGAAACTGAACTGTTGCCATTAGCAACCATAAAGTTTTTCTAGTGGCGCGCCAAGGTTGGCGGGCTTTTACTAATGCCAAGGTAAGCCGTAACATACCGGCCCCCATTGACATGTCCCAACATTCAATAATATAATGACACACAATACTAAATAAACAAATGGTATACACTAAAATTACTTCCAAGATACACTATACATATAACAATAGGTAAATACTAATAATGCAAAATGACAGTTTCAAAATTACAAAATTATAAATTTTCTTCAATGGGAAGAGGACAAATTTTAGAAATTGATCGGGTTACAACACCTGATAAGGTTTTAATTTCTAATACTCTTACTTTTCCATCTGAACCCGAAATTACTTTAATGACTCGGCCTAAAGACCATTTACCTGGTGGTAAATTTTCATCCTTTAGGATAACCATGCATCCTTCCTTAAGATTTTTCTTTTCGATAAACCATTTATTGCGTTGTTGGAGATGATTTAGTTAATCATGCTGCCATCTCTTCCAAATAGTTTGGGTCATTTTGGTTATTTTTTGCCAATTAGATAGTCTATTTTCGCTGATAGGTGTTATATCCGGTTCGGTTATTGAAATAATAGGTCGTCCAATCAAGAAATGGGCAGGTGTCAGGACGTCAATTTCATTAGGGTCCGACGATAAAGGTAGCAAAGGGCGAGAATTGAGAATTCCTTCTATCTGGGCAATTAGAGTCCAAAATTCTTCCAAAGTTACTCGGGAATTGCCTAAGGTGCGTTTCAAATGGTACTTAAAAGCTTTCACCCCTGCTTCCCATAATCCACCAAAGTTCGGTGAGCGAGGGGGAATGAATTTCCAATTAATATCCTCAGACGACAAATAATTAGTCAAATCGTTGTCAGGTTTATTTACTATGGCATGCAATTTTTTCAGCTCAGTATTTGTTCCTACGAAAGTAGTGCCATTGTCGGTTATGATAGTGGAACTTTTACCTCTGCGGGCAAAGAATCGTTTAAGGGTAGCAATGAATGAATCTGTTGTTAAATCCGTTACTATATCTAGGTGAATTGCCTTAGAGACTAGGCAGACAAACAACGCGACATAAATTTTACTATAATTTCCTTTTCTTTGATTTTTGTACTTTATAAAGAATGGACCGCAAAAGTCAATGCCACAATGGTGAAAAGGCGGGCTAGGGTTTACTCTTTCTGGGGGTAAATTTCCCATTATTTGATTGACTCCTATGGGATTGTTTCTAAAACAAACTACACATTTGTGGACTACTTTACGAGCCAGAGATCTTCCATTGATTATCCAGTAACTTTGCCTGACGTGATGTAATAAGGCTTGTGGCCCGAGATGGAAAAACTTCTTGTGAAAATATTCCAAGATCATTTCACTCAATTTGTGGTTGCGGGGCAACACGATAGGATGTTTTTTTCTATAGGTCAGACTGGAATTGTCTAAGCGACCGCCTACTCTAACAATGCCCTCAGGATATATAAATGGGTTTAAAAATTTCAATTTACTATTACCTGACAGGGTCCTTTGATTCTGCAGATGCTGGATATCTTCAGCAAAGAAGACATACTGTACCTGTTTGATCAAGCAGGCTTCAGCACTCTTTAATTCTGGTAAGGACAAGGGTCCTAAATTTTTGCTATTTACAGTTCTACAATTGTGAATGAATCTAAAAATGAAACTACAAATTCTAATTAGTTTCATGAAATTATTAGTTAGACAAAAAATAAAATCAAAATTGTTAGGTGTAAGTGAAACAGCTAAGGCTGCTAGTCCACACAAGTTTAGAGTCTCTTGACATGGAGGGTCATTAGAAACATCTTTCATCTCTTTCATAATAACGTCCTGGTCCTCTGACGATAGATGAGGATTTCCAGTACCAGGCACACTAATCGGATGAGTGAGAAAGTCTGGCCCATGCCACCAAAGTTGATTCTCCAGTAAGTCTGTAGCATCTAAACCTCTCGAAATTAAATCCGCAGGATTGCTGCTAGACGCAATGTGTTTCCATTGAAAGTTCTGTGTATAGCCTTGGATCTTTGCAACCCGATTGCTGACGAATGTTTTTAGCTTCCATGCTGGGGTTCGTATCCAGGCTAAGGCTATTTGTGAATCAGTATATAAGTAGATGTCGTTAATGTTCAGTTTTAAGGCGTTCAAAACTTTGACGACTAACTTGGCTAATAGGAGACACGCTGACAGCTCGAGTCTCGGTATCGTGACTGTTTTTAATGGGGCTACTTGAGATTTGCTACTAATCAAATGACATGACGTTTGAGCCTGATATGAAGATTGAATGTAGACAACAGCTCCAAATGCCTTGGATGAGGCATCAGCAAATCCATGCAAAGCTATCTGTTGAGCACAAGGCTTTAAAATGTAACGACTAATGTTAAGACTTTCTAAAGATTTTAAAGAACTTGTAAATTGAATCCAGGACTGGGCTATAAACTCAGGAATAGGATCATTCCAATCTAATTTTGATTTCCAAAGTTCTTGCATGAACGTTTTGGCTTTTGTAATAACCGGTCCTATAAGACCAAGCGGATCGAAAAGTCGAGCGATGTCAGATAGAATAGCCCTTTTAGTCAATTTTTCTTGTTGATCGATTTTTACTTTGAATGTAAAGACATCCAAGCTAGGTTTCCAGGTAACGCCTAAAGCTTTGGTTTCATTTTCTAAAAATGAATAACCTTCTAAAGTCCCATTATTAACACGCAAAAGTAACGCAGGGTGATTGGCATTCCATTTATGCAAGTGCATTCCGGCCGATCTTAGCAGTTGTATTAGCTGAGACTGGAGTTCTGTCACAGCTTCAAGACTGTCTTCGCCACTGATGACGTCATCCATGTAACAATCATTCAAAAGAACTTCCGAAGCCTTACTAAACCGTTCTATTTCTTCTATAGCCAGTTGTTTTAAGGTTCTAATGGCCAAAAATGGAGCACAAGATGTTCCGTAAGTCACCGTGTTCAATTCGTAGACTTCTACTGGCGTGGTCGCATCTGGCTTCCATAAGATTCTTAACAATTTCCTTTGTCCCGCATTTATCACTATTTGTCGGTACATCTTTTCGATGTCAGCGAGAAACACAAACCTATGTTTCCTAAAGCGAATCATAATTTCGTACAATTCTTCCTTTACTAGTCCTTTGTAGAGAATATCATTTAATGACTTACCATTGGTTGTAGGGCTTGACGCATTAAATACTACGCGCAGCTTCGTTGTGGTATTTTCTGGACGGTACACCCCATGATGCGGAAGGTAATAACAACCTGTATTTTCTATATTGTCCCTAACTTTTGTCATGTGACCAAGGGTCTCATATTCTTTCATAAATGCGCAATAAAGTTCTCGCATTAAGGGAGTTTTGTCAAGACGATTCCACAATTGCTGCAACCTTTTCTCAGCGACTACTTTGGAATCTCCTAGGGCAACCGGATCCTCCTTTAGAGGCATAGTAACTACAAATCTTCCGGTGTTATCTCGGCTATAAGTTTCTAAAAAATGATTCTCACATAGTTGGTCTTCGGTGCTAATAGGAATCGATTCATCCTCAACCCTTTCAATATTCCAAAATTTTTGCAGGTTTTCATCTAACATATCTGCTTGCTTAACAAGGCCACAAATGTCTGATGACATTTATTTTCTACTGTTCCGGAAACAATAAATCCGAAAACAGTGTTTTGAAAGATTAATTGCTTAATTTTATGTTTTTCAGTTTTCAAAATATCATAGAAGAGCTCAGCCCCAATGAGAATGTCAATTTTAGATGATTTTCCGAAATTAGGGTCCGCTAGATCTATATTTTTCGGTACTTCCAAATTAGAGTCATCTACATTGCTTGACGGTACCCAAGTTGTTATTTTTGGCATAATTAAAAATTGAATCGATCTACTAAACGAACCATCTTTATTTGAAATAGTTGTCTGCACTTTCGATTTTATATTTGAAATATTTCCATTAATCCCCGAAACCGAAACCTTCGTCTTATTTTTCTTTACTGCTAAAGACTGAGCTAGCCTATTACTCATGATGTTTATCTGTGAACCGTTGTCTAAAAGTCCACGCACCGGAATTCTAACCCCATGCGAATCTTCCACATAAATAATACACGTGGTTAAAAGCACTCTATTTTCATTTTTTCCCGATAAACAAATCTCACTGCATAATGATTGCGAAATCGCGCCAGAAACCTCTCCCTTTAATTTATTGCTTTGCGAGGCAGTAATTTCTTTTTTGTCTATTTGTTGACTACTATCGTTTTCAACCATCGGCGCCAATGATTCACCTCTTTGGAGCAAAGTGTTATGCTTTTTCGAGCAAAAGCCACAACGAGATGCTGAAGGACACTCAGCAATTTTATGTTTCGAACTGAGACAATTCAAGCAAAGATTGAGTTTTTTAACGATTAAATATCTGTCATACTCCTTTAATATTAAGAAATTGTCACACTTAAAAATAGAATGACTTGTTGATTGACAAAAAACACATTTAGTATTATTACCAGTGTAGGAATTCTTTTTTACAAACAAATTCTTCAACTTTTGACTTCTTTCACATGCTAACTGCTTAGGTTTAACGGTTACACTACTTTGTAAATTTTCTAAAACTAAACATCGTTTTTGTAGAAAGTCAATAAAATCTTGCCAATGAGGTAATTCTGTGGTAGTTAGCGAAAGCTCAAATTGCTTTTTTGTTTCTTTATCTAGTTTTTTAAGAACTATATTTATCAACATGATTTCTGAAAACTGATTAAGTTCTAAACCTGTTGTTTTAAGCGCTCTAATATGCTTTTGACATCCGTCAACTACAGCTCTTAGACTTTTAGCTGCGTCCAGTGTTGACATTTCCATAGATAATATTTCATTCAAATGACTATTAACGATAAAACGTTCGTTCTGGAAACGATTTTCTAATGCTTTGAAAAGCGATTTATAGGAATCATCCGCAGTAACAACATCTAAAGCAGTATCGCTCAAGGTAGATTTTAAATAATACAGCTTCTGTGTATCACTTAAACTATCATTCGAATCGATTAATGTTTTAAACTGATCTTTGAACATATACCAGTCTTGATAATTTCCAGAAAATTTCGGTAGAGGTATATCAGGCAATTTAAAATTAGCATTTGAATTACATAATTTAGAGCTATTTGAATCACTTTCGGTTTCGCTATACATATTATTAGCATTAGAGAGTAAGAATTTTCTAAGCCTTACCTCTAGGTTTTCAGCTTCTTCTTCTATTTCTGTGAAGGCTGTTAGATGATTTTCCAACTCTTTTTCATCTACAACTATTCCAAAATATTCGATTTTCAAGTCATGCAAATGCGTCATAACTTTTTGTACACTATCTAATTTTACTTGGTATTCCAATGTCTCTTTACTCCTCTCATCATCGATGAAATTTTCAATTCTAGTCAACTGACCTTTATAGGCCCCTCTTTGACGATTAAGAGCTACTAATTTATTTTTATCAGTCATGATTACAACTGATTATTCATCCTATCAATGAATTTAAACCAAATGTAAAATACTAGTTCTTCTCCAAACGACGTGACCAAAAATATGTTCCTTCTTCGATGGACTGTATACTATATTTTTCTAATTAAAAACTGCAATGTCTTTTAAGTGGTTTTATTACACACACAAACAAACATAACAACTAACTAGTTTGCCCTATGGCAAGAACAATGCAGACCATACTGCGAAACATACAACTAATACTAAAATGCGACTACTCAGAACAGTTTCTGAAACTGAACTGTTGCCATTAGCAACCATAAAGTTTTTCTAGTGGCGCGCCAAGGTTGGCGGGCTTTTACTAATGCCAAGGTAAGCCGTAACATAGCCTTATATTACAAAACAGTTATGTAAGAAATATCCACTTTCCATCATGTATTGTGGGGGTATAGTAAACATTTTAAAGACAATTATTTCAGTTTAGGCTTAAGGCTGCTCTGTACTAACCCTATTGGTTTCTCGCACCCCAATGTTAACCTATGGAGAAAATTTGTCTACTATTTACAGCTACATAAATGCCGATAATCCAACAAAAATGGTATTTTCAGATAACCTGAACTTTTCTGCACCTTACAACAGGATTCATTTTATAAACTGCGTCCACCAAAGGAATTTAGGAGTGTTTAAAACACACTCTACCAGATATTTCCCCAAATAATTTAAATTAAAAAATATTAATTGCATTTTTTAAAGAGGAAAAATGCCCTAAGGTGTACAATTTCTTTCTCTATCATGGCGTACAATTTTTTTTAAAAATTTCTCAATCTGCACTCCTTGGACAAATTTTCACCATAGGTTAACATTGAGGGGAGCGAATCCAATAGGGTTAGTACAGAGCAGCCTTAAGGCACAAAAACTCCTGGGATATATCAAACAGAATTGAGTTTAACTTAGAGGAAAGAAAGCATTTTTCTATCCTTTCAAAATAAACTTTAAAAAAAATTCTGTTCGGGAAAAGAAAGGCTTAGATTTTTTGGAGACCTTCGTTAATTTCTAGAACTTTCCAAAACTCTGGAAAATCGAGAATAAAAATTTCAAAAGGTTTTTTAGGACTTCCAGAAGACGTCAGAACACTTCTAGAGAAAAAATGCAAATAAAGGTTAAATCATGCATAATATTTAATATGGGGGAGATACTTTACATTTTACTGCATGAATACACCGCTTCATTTATGACTCCTTATATGAGTGTATCTTTAAAAATATTAAAAAAAATATTTATACAAGGACTGGAGAAGCATGATGTTTTCCTGTAAACAATTTCACGAGTCGGAGTTTAATTAAAACATTTTGTCACAGTGCCATGAAAAATTAATTTCAGAATCATAATGCGAAAGAATTCTTCTCTAATACCTGTAATTAATAGAATGATTCTGGAATATATATGAGACAGCAGACTCTTTTGAAATCTTTGCAAATGTAATTAAAGCTCAGACTAGAATTAGCTGCGTTATGGCGCATGTCATTGATTATAAACGAGAACCCTTTGATAAATAGCCACATCTTGTTGGTTGCTAATAATACCTTTCGCTCATTAATAATTGTAGATTTATTCTTAAAATTGCTTAATAATGGGATAGATAACAGAAATGGATGATTATGGGTGTTGGGCTCTCGCTTTGTCGATATAAATATGTAGAAAAGCCGTCATTAAAATTTCGATATATTAATAAGTTCCGTTATTTTTTACTACGCTAGAGAATATTTTATATGTATTGCAAAGAATTGGAGAGAATATTTTATCTGTATGTCTGCTGCATGTATAAGGACATTGCTTAGCAACATCTTCCATCGCAAAAGGGCTCTTATGTTTTGGCTCAAAAAAGGTAAGAACTATATATTAAAAAAAATTTCGAGAACTTCTTATCCTTCCTTTCCCCACTTTCCAGACCCCAAATTCAATTTTTTTTCCCAGGAGCGTGTATCTTCTGCATTCCCATTTCAATTTCTGTACTGCATTATTTTACAATTTTTTTTCGTAACTCGACACAAAAAATATGGTTAATGAGAAACTTTCACTTCTTATTTTTCGTAAGTTTGGAAGGCTAACATAATGCAGTATTTTTTTTTACCTTCATTTTTGTATTTTGTAATTTATTTTCTCTTTATACCACTAAATTCTAATTTTATCATTTCTCCTTGTTTTCTCCCCTCTTTTCTGGGTTAATATTGAGAACATGATACGGTCGCCAACCTGTAGCGATATGGCGCCAATGTGACATTACAAATCGAAGAACAATATAGTGTAAATTAACACTGCTCTTTCTGGCAAACCCACAAATCAAGCCAAATATTTTGCACAAAAAAACGGCTTGGCAAGAAACCGTATCATGTTCTTCATATTTACCCTTCTCTGTTTCTTGGATTTGACAATTTTTTCTTTTCATAGTGTTCTGGTATGGAATGGCAACACACTCTTCCCGCGACATCTATCCGTCTCAACTCGAACAATGCGAAGTCTGTCTCGCCGCTCCAAATAAAGAAGGCCATATCGGCACATGAGAATCCCAAATGTAGTACTTCATTATAGATTAACAATGAATTTTCAACGGATTTTTCTTCCCCATCAGTACTTACTTACCTGGTACTAACTTTGCTATGCGAAATATCTGTCGACAATACCTCAGTGACCATAAAAAGCCTTGTGTGTGCAATGCTTTGTTTTAAATAAAAGTAAAAAAGGAAATGTCTAATTAAGGACAAATCCTATTGTCTAATTAGGTACATATAAATCATCACGGAATTATATTAAGTTCGAAAAGTCTCAAGTAGTATTAAGTTACCAACTTCAAATGATTTTATGTAATTCGCAACAATGATGAGGGATAAAATATTGAAAACACAATGATATTGTTATTCAGCTAACTAATAAAGGTTTGGAATTAAAGCTTGAATGAGTAGTGAAATACAATGAAAAGTAAAATGAACAAAACATTGTTGCAAGGAAAAAATATTTTAACAATTACTTCTTTAATATTAGGTGTTGAGTTTTAAAATTGCTTCTTCGATGATGAATTCAAAAATAAATAAAAAATATGAAAAGGAATCGTTAGTTTCTTCATCTCAGCCTGTTTAATACATTGACTGGATATCGCAATAGTGGGAAAATTAAAGCATAAAGCCTTAATCCAGACTTCTAAATTTCAGGCCCAATATATAGAGGATCAAATTATTAAAGTTTTTTTATAAGGAAAATGTAAAACGTAGCAAATGAATACAAAATGTGAAGACCGAGAGCAAATAATAGGTTCAGCTAATGCTCATGGGCCTTCCTCAGTGAAATTGATTTGGATACTGATAGTTCATACAACCGAATAAAACAGACAAACTTATGTAATAAATATAGCTCAAACACCTGCGTCTTAAGCCCAATAGATTACAGTACCTAAACACCCTTTGTACAATGACCATGTGTTTTGTACGATAGATAACAATTCCTACACAAAATACACTGCTGGCCACTGTAAATGCAACACCCTGAAGGAAACATGCAAATAACATGAAATTTACAACATGCATTAGCCGAGGTGAGATATGCAAATGATTAGAATTTCAGCGCAGACGAACATCACGCGCGTCTGTGGCGCTACTTCAAAGTGCGATTTAAGGCTTGGAGATTTCGACGATTTCAAGTTCAGCAATTGTGTTTTTCTTGTGGTTTTTTCAAAAAAACGATCAATTATGCCTCGTCGAAAACAGCGATCATCTTTTGATCAAGTATCCGAGTTAGACAGATGAAGGATAGTGGCCTACCGAGGTTGTGGATTATCTTTCAGGGAAATCGGTAGTCGTGTTGGACGAAACCAAACAACTGTAATGCGAATATGTGATCGTTGGATGCAGGAGGGTACGACGGACCGGCGTGTTCGATCGCATCCACCTCAGCGTACCACTTCACGTGATGACAGGCAAATTGTGCGCATGTCAGTGGCGGATCGCTCAGTCACATCACGAACCATAGCACAGCACATGCAGTCTGTAACGCATCATCCAGTGTCTGCGCGTACCATTCGACGCCGTTTACAGCAGAGTGGTCTGTCCGCAAGACGTCCATTGCTTTGTCTACCCTTGACGCAGAACCACAGACGTCTCCGCCGCCAATGGTGCGATGACAGAAGGATGTGGACGGCAGAATGGAATGAAATTGTCTTTACTGACGAGTCACGCTTCTGTCTGCAACACCACGATGGTCGCATTCGAGTCTGGAGACACCGTGAAGAGAGGATGCTGAACAGCTGCGTTATGCACCGCCACACTGGTCCTGCACCGGGTATTATGGTATGGGGCGGTATTGGATATCACTCTCGCACACCTCTAGTACGGATTGCCGGTACTTTAAACAGCCAGCGCTACATCTCCGAGGTGTTGGAGCCAGTTGTCCTTCCTTACCTTCAGGGCTTGCCCACAGCTATATTTCAACAGGATAATGCGCGACCACACGTGGCACGCTTTGTTCAACGGTTCTTCGTCAATCGCCAGATTGAATTGCTTCCCTGGCCGCCTCGCTCTCCGGATCTTTCGCCGATAGAAAACATGTGGTCCATGGTTGCTCTACGATTGACCCAGATTCCATCCCCAGCTGCCACAGCAGATGAACTTTGGCAACGTGTGGAAGCTGCTTGGTCTGCTGTACCCAAAGAACTCATCCAAAGTCTCTTTGAATCAATGCCGAGGCGTGTGGCAGCGGTGATCTCCAACAATGGCGGCTACTCTGGCTACTGATTTTGGCAGGAACGACATTTCACAGAAGTCTATAAATTTAATCATTTGATACTTGGTCAACATGTTATCTAGAAAATAAATTTTGTTGTGATATCTCTTGTCTTTCTTGGTGTTGCAATTTGGGTGGCCAGCAGTGTATATAAGCCATTTCTGATAAATGGATAAGAAAACCGGTACATTTGGTAAATCATTCACCAAGTGATAGCGTACTTACTGATGTGATAGTATCTAACCAAAGTCGTAAGCTGAAGTGCAGTGCTTCAAACAGCGGCGGTACGATTAAATTGGTAGCCAGCAGCAATCGCTTATTTCCAATTTCTTACTTTTTAAAAGAAATTTTGAATACTTTTAACCAGAATTTAAGCAGCCTACGTCTAGTTTAACCCATGTGATATAATCCCACCGACTCTTTAATGTATATATACACAGTTATTGATGACATCAGTTTAGCCTTTGGGTACAGAGTCTTTAAGTTTATTCAAAGAAAAAAAAGAAATATTGAAATAGAATTTAGAATAGAGTAGATATAAATGCCAATGGTGGGTGGATGTAATAACGATAAACTATTTTTCACATAATCTCAGAGTGAAAGGGATGGAACTTTTGCGGAGTTAGTTGGTTTAATTTGCTTAATTAAAAATTGGGGAGACAAAAGCTCTTGATGCACTGATTAAGGTGCCAAATTTCAGAACAGCAAGATAAGAACCCAACTTTATCGTGTAGAAATACCATAACTAGTAAGAGCAGCAAATTTTTGCCTAGTGTACCGATAAGTTTATAGCAGAGAGCAAAGAAGCAAAGAAAATGCAAAAGATTTGCTGTAAATACTATAACTTGAAGATACATAATTATTTTTTTCTAAATATCCGTGTTGAATTTTGATGACTGCAACAACAGATTATCCAGACTCATATACGATGATGCAAATGTAAACAAAATGCTTAAACCCTTGTTGGCTCTTTCAGAATATTTCTGATTCACCAACGTCAAAATATTCTGACAAAGAGGATGGTACAAGATGTGGTGTACAATAAATTGTTTAGCAATTAACAATGTCAACAGATGACTTCTGCTCGCTATGTAGACGTCTTTGATTAAATTGTAGGTTTTTTTAACAGCGTGTGCAGTTGAGCGTCTTCTAGAGTATATCCAAAAAGAAAAACAGTGAGCTTCAATGAAGCATCCTTAGAAATGAATTTCTCAGCCTCATTCAACTTTAAACCACCTTGATTTAAAAACGTGTGCATTATAGGAAAGCATTCATATACAACTCACTTGTCCGTTTCTTTTTTCTCCGACGCAGCTAACTGTCTCTAGAAGGCATAAAATTTGTTAAATGCCAAATATGGGTTTTATCACGCTGCAACCCCAACAATAAATGATTGCGGAGCTATCATTTATTGTGTTAGTTATTTAGTTTTTGTCTTCTTTTAGAACTAATTTTAGTTACGGCCTCTAGATAGGAGCAGAGATCGAACTCATGCCTTTGGATACCGAAGCCAGCGTACTGACCACTCGACCCTCCCGGCACGTACAGAAATGCCATGTTATAAATATTTGTTAGATTCAGCTCCACTTTCTTTCGGCAGCCAACACAAAAGATTCAGGATTTTAATTTCTGTATTGCAAATTGTTGGCCATTCGTATATATTAATTACATTTTTCTGGCGAGAAACGATCTGTTCACTCAATAAACACATAATGGTTTTCCTTTTTACTTCCTAGCAGTCGATCAATGTTCCTTTCCTGGTCGAATGACCCTGTCATGAGAGTTTGCCAAGAGGGACGACCAAGTATGTAAAGAAATCTCACCTTCTGAATACCATCCCTTACAATTTATTAACGATAATCAAAATTTTAACAAGAATTGATCTTGATGTTTGCATAGTGTCCACAAGCGTTCCTTTCCAATATTTGGAAGATC
The DNA here is from genome assembly GCA_907164885.2 of Dolomedes plantarius. Classification (NCBI taxonomy): domain Eukaryota; kingdom Metazoa; phylum Arthropoda; class Arachnida; order Araneae; family Dolomedidae; genus Dolomedes; species Dolomedes plantarius. Next base: position 119,043,165 of record OU015495.1, read on the forward strand.
CTATATCCTTTATCTGCCGGAGCTGGGATTCGAGCCTAGGATTTTTCGAGCAGCAGATCTATGCTGTAATTATTTAGATACTATACAGCCCATTTTAAATTACATTCCCCAGATGGAATATAAAATAAATTTGTGCAAAAGTGTAAATTTCGAGCTGCCAAATCCATTGTTAATTTTTCTCATTACGTTGTTACCAGTTTTGATAGTAATTTTAGTTTTTTCATTTTATTTTAATCCCAAATTTATTCATTTCATTTATAAATACTTTATTCATTTCTGAAACAAACTGAATGTAATAAAATTTGATTTTATAATAAATATTTGCAACCTCTGAAAATTGATTTAAATTCAAATGTTTTAACACTATACAAATACTAATTGTTTAGATGAGCTTCGCGAATTATATATATATCACAGGATTTAAATTTCGTTAAGTCTTCATGGTCAGTTTACATTTGACCTCTTTTGACCTACATCGATGCAGACAGATTTCGTCTCTCTCCGGTTACATCAATATCGGAGTGATTAATTACCGTATTTGCATAAGCCGACGCGTAAAATTGCTTTCCGGCATTATTAAACTTCACCCTAACAGTAGGCATAGGAGTTTATATCTTCATTAGAGCATTGTAACTGGTAGACTTAGAGTTTAAAGCATCCTCTAAAAGTTAAATGCTATATTTTTCTGTGGTAAAAAGAGATCATAAAAGAGGGTCATAGGGAGATAAAAAATATGCATGTTACTTCGATATCCAGCGTTAAAAAATGATCATAAATATAGTATTGATCTAGTTGCCAGATCAACTATAATTTCAAGCCATCTAGAAGGTTCAATATGAACACATTACATTTCTGGTACTAAATTTCAATTTAGAGAGGAACATTGTTTTCAAATCAATAGGTAAAATAAGAAATAATGTGACTGATTATAATGTCCTTCGTGTAATGTGTCTAGGTAGCGATATTTAAGGTTACTGTTCTTTTAGACGCAAGAAATTATTCGTCTCATTTATGAGCATGTCTTGTCATAACAAGTGTTCTAAATTACAGGCATTTTGAAGAAGTATACACACACACACACACTATCTCTCTCTCTCTCTCTCTCTCTCTATATATATATATATATATATATATATATATATATATATATATATATATATATATATATATATATATATATATATATATATATATATATATATATGTACAGTGCCGTAATTAGTCATTCATGTGTCCTGGGAAACAATTTGCATTTCGGCACCTTAGTTAATGAGGTTTGGGAAAATAATAAAACAAATACAGCATTTTGCATTTTGGGCCACCCCTCCAATTGGGACCTGGACGGGTGCCCCTGTTGCCCCTGCCTAGTTACGGTACTGAATATATATATATATATATATATATATATATATATATATATATATATACTTAGAGAGAGAGAGAGAGAAGGAGGTAGGAATATACACGAACACAAGTGGCGCGATGACCCAGTTGGCAAGAGTAGCGGGCCAGTGATCTGAACGTCCCTGGTTCGATGTTTGTTGCTGCAAATCCACCGCCGTGTTCACTAATGGTGGCCGGAGTTCGCAAAATAGGGCGTGGCTGCAATGTCCTCCAAGTTCTCAAATTTACCTCTGGAGGTGCGTGGTCAAGTGTTCCGGTCTCGTCACTTGATTCGGTTGAAATTTACAGGACCGGTCATTTAGTCAAGTCGGATTCCGACCCTTGTGGTGCTAATTCAAAACAAGAGCCACACCTTCATCGGCCATAGCCTTCGGGACTTCATCTGATGTTGCTGTCGGTCAAGTGGCATAAGCTACAATAACGCACACTCAAACTCGTACAGGCAGAGAATACCTCATTTTGAATGAGGTATTCTCTGCCTGTACGATTATTTAGGACCAGTATTTTGGAAAACGGATTTTTTGGGGAATTTTTAACATTAGCATACACGTAATACGGAAATTTATGCATAGGACTCGTTTAAATCCAATATCCAATTATACTTCTTATGTGCAGAATACACATACCCTGAGAATAATGCAATTAATATTTTTAATAATTTTGTGCAGGGAAAGCTTGCGCCTACTAAACTGCCAGAAAGAAATTAAGCCACAATCTCAGCTGCCTTCTTGAACAAAAATCCGCTGTTTAGAATCTGTATTATTTCTGAACTTAAATTTATATCTATCTGGAAGTATCTACCATTGTTAACCTATAACTACTTAATAGTACCGAATATGACATATCATTGATCACAAATAAACTCTATTTCAGTAATTTTCTTTTATTATGTTGGAATCAACATCTACCCGTATCTTGAAACTTATTAGATACTAACAATAAGGCGTCGAATCATTTCATCGTTCAAAACAAATTGTAAATTTGTAAGAAATGTACCACTTAATTTTCAGTTTTATTATTTTCTTTAAAACAAGTTTGAGTAATTCAATGGGTACCACATAGGTGCTTATAGTTTTTAAGCTAGATGCAGCCAAATGGATAGGGGACTGACGTTCAAAACCAGAATTTTCAAATTTGAAACCCGCGAATGACACGGGTGGGTAGAGCCTTTCGAAATGCCTTCTAAGCCGTATTACAAAGAGATGCTCAGACATACATTTACTTTATCATAACAACATGAATAAAATGTTCATCGCTTTGATGAGTGACTTAATAATTACAAGATAAAAAGAATTTTTTTTTATATAATATGTTTTAAAATTTTCTGTTGAATCATATAAACTTGACAATACTCTCTTAATTGCACAAACCTTCACTTAATTATTCTTTTTCACTTTCTTTTATTTAATTTTAATCACTTTTTAGTCGTTTCCACTATCCACAGACTTTATAAACTTTAATTTTTTTAATATTTCGCGCAATATTTTTGTAAACAAACTAAATTCACTTGCATTCTGATTTCAAAATCGTCAAACGCCGTTACGCAAAAGTGCAAGCATTGAATTCGATCGAAGCGCCACCTTGCGGATTTTTTCGGCTAAAAGTATTAAAAGAATGCATTGTCATCGTTTTCTGAGCTATTCTAAAAGTTTTAAATGTCTAGTTAGTCGGGAAGTTAGTTAAAAATCGATTGCAAGATTTGTTCTGGACAAATACACAAACAAACAAACAAAAAAGCGAGTTAATAAAAACATGGTAAAAATCAATGAATTTTACTCTGAAATTTTTTTGTACTGAAAGGCGAGTTGTATGATTGTTAACATGATACAAAAACTGAAACCAATTGCTGAAAAGCAAAGTGATACTCTTCTGATTTAATATTGATCTGGCAACCGTAATCATCAATGAATCAATAAATGATGCCCATTTATTCGTAAATTTCATTTTATTTTTTACAACGAGCCTTGAGTGGAGTTAATGTAGTATATTTTAACATTTGTGATTTCCTCAATCCTAACGCCTTGACTGATTTGATTTGATATTTAAATCCCAGTTTGAACCCCTTGCTCACATTAGCATTGACATTTACAGCGTCTCTAGAAACAATTTCTAAGTTTAAAGAGGATTTTAATATATCTCCAATTACACTGTGAAAATTTTCGATTATTTTAGCAAATTTATTTTTCCACGTGTCAACTTTAAATCTCTTCAACTTCCTTAACGTTACGAAATCTCTGACTGTAATTATTTTGGAGCTACTCTCGCAAATGGATGTTTTGAAGCAAACGGCAAATGCCGAGATCGCAAATAAGGATTTAAACAGCACTCAGCATTTAAGAATCAAGGGGAAAACACGATGAGGAATCGATGAACTTCAGGGTAAAAGACCTTGACAGCTATTACTTTCTCAAATCACCGAATGTAGATCCACAGAATTCCGAAGTGATTTGTTTTTCGATGAAATCAGATTGCCGATAGATGTTTTGAAAATCACTACTAGGGGAAAATTTGGGTTCTACTAGAAATATTTTAATTATTTGTGGCTTGCTTCTCAAGCATAGGTCTTTTAATTAACGAATATAACGTGCATATTGTCTGCTCCTGAACACAAATACACTACCATCATGATAAATGCATTTTTATCTGGATCTTTTCAATATTTAATATTGCTAATAAGTATACACGCATCTAGTATTTAAGAATTAAAGAAGTGAAATTAAGATTTAAAGTTTTAAGGTTCAAAACCAGAATCTTCAAATTCGAAATCTGCGAATGACACGGGTGTCTATAGCTGTTCAGAATTGACTCAGCCCTCATGGCGCAAAAAATGACCGTAGCACTTCAAACTAATCAACCAACAGCTTGCAATTATCGATAGAGTCTGATATTCAGGTTAACTTAGAGAATTATTAACTTGTGTTACCGATATTTATCTTTATCTGAAGAAAGGTAATGTCTTCAAAGCCGTATTCCCACGGGGTTGTTCAGGCATACATTTTACAGATTATTATTATCCGGCCAAAAGCGTGTGGAATTAAAGGGTGAGACACTAGGCTTCTAGCTTGGAAAGATACAGTCGACGTGGTACTATGGCTACGTAGTATGGTGACGGCGTACATAGTGCTGGGATCGATCCATCATTGGATTAGCCTATTGAGACGATATAATTCACTAGGTAATGTACGAATATGAAAAGAAAAACATATTTCTAGTGACTGATTATACTATATAAATTCGGTTTACAATAAGTTTGCCCCTTTATTTGGGCAACATTTGCGGTTTGAAAGTGATTCGACTACATCGGCTATTTTTTCCAAATGAACAAGCATTTCACATTTTGGCGCATACAGCATGGTCATAGAAAAACTGGATAGACTCAAACGGAGTCAATTATTAAAGTCGAGGTGGTTAGGTATACTATGATTGTGCTGCGCTGCCACAATAAAGAAAAAAGTATTATTTTCAAGGATAAAGCTGAGCAGACGGCAATCTCTAGGTCTGAAAGTAACCACTTAAGGTGCCTAAAATTTGATCGACAAAATAAAACATTTCCCACAAAAATGAGAAGCCACTCTCGGCCACATCCTAACATGCTTAAATTATTCTAGGGTGGACTAACCAATGGCGCAACAGTCCATTGTGGACCAAGGCCTGTGCCCATCTCCGCTCCGTGGGGCCCGCAGAGTTAGTTCCCAAGCATGCTCGTTCCTCATTTTACCGATACACTCAAAGGTAACTCACTGACTCACTCACTGACTCGACCTTGCCCAGTAGCAGGGTCGAACTCTAGACCTGTGGTGTGGCAGCATGAAGCTTTTAACCACTACGCCCCCGGGCATCCTTAATGGACCTACTGAGGATATATGGACTCATGTACCTGGTCTAGCAGCGCTAAACCAGGAGGTATTAGGAACCACAACAAGAAAAAATTAAACCGATTAGAAGAGATCTAAGATTAACTTGGCGGAATATTAATTACGCTATTTTATAAGCCTCTTTTTTCCCCGTATGACTAATGTGTAACTTTTCTAAATTCAGCTCATGAGTTGGAGATTTTAGGTGACTGGAAAAGTAGCACCACGGACAGTTGAAAAAAATAATTTAGTACCAAAATAGATATAAATTTAAAGTGGTAGTATGATTTTCAGACACTTCAAAACTATCCTGCTAAGCCGTGTTTTAATGATTTCAAAATTATTAATTGATTTCTGCCTTAATTCTGCATAATGAAGGTATTTTCTTTTATATGCGCATACTTTTCCGTGACACTTTTTGCATAGTGATAGCTTCTCTTATTAAATCTGAAGTTAGGAAATTCCAATATTAAGACGTCCGTAAAGAAGTTTCAACTTTATAGAATAAGTTATTAATATGTTATATCGAAAAATCTCGACATGTAATCTGACCCCAATAAACCTCTTGCTATGCCGTAAAGAAATATGAACAATAAAATGAAAGGCGGCTATTCATTAAAACTTTTCTTTAAAGCATATACTGAATCTCACTTAATGAAATCTCTTATGGAATGAGCCAGCATGGCTAACTGGATTTGAATAACAATGAAATTTTGTATTCATCGATTGAATTCACTTATAGCAGACCGACTTAATTGGACTTTTTATAAAAAGTTATCTTCAAAATGCAATGAATCAAAGAAGATTTTCAGAGTATTTTCAGGGCGCTATCAAAACTATTCTAACGCTTTGAACCATTGCTAGTTATGCTATATATGTTTTGCCAAAAAGCAAAGCCCAGCAGTTTATAGCTCAAGAGAATTTTAGACTGGACCCACTGATATCTGACGAGTAACACTGTTTCAGAGAGATTGTGGGAGAATTCAGAGATGTAAACTACGTATTACTTAAGCTGAAAAATTACCACAACCATTTGGGCTATTATTTTATAAGTGACGTCACACCATGTTCGCATACTATCGACTGTAAAGCATTGTGTAATTACGGTGTTTGCATACATTTTGCAGAGTGTTTCATGATATTTCTGTTTCCACTTTTAAATTTAACATCCAATTCTGGGCCTCTTCCTGACTAGACATTCAAAATTTTGAAGTATCGTGGGACCTTTAATTCCACTGGAAATTACTTTAAGATTACAGTTTCAGTGAGTTGGTTCTTTTTTTTATCAATTCCATATTTAAGGGTCACTAATTTAAAATTACATTGTATGGGAAAATATCTTATTTATGAAGTTGTTTCCTTCGATATATTATTTCCTATGAAATTATTAACAGAGAAATTTCAGTTAAAGTGTATTTTTTATTACTACACTTTTGGAAACAATGAGCGATCGCAATCATATATCCGAAATAACTTTACTAATTTAGTGGAAGATGCAATTTATTTAGTCTATAACTTGAGACTAATTAATCATTAACTTAAGTCCTAGGGAATAGTAATCGGCATATAAGCGTTAGTCAATATAATATGTATCTGTTAATCTAATTGAAACATGTAAGATAATTGGGCGAGTGTGGACATTGCCCGATATCGTATAGGCGTATTAAATTTTGATACACAAATTTGCTACTCCCATGGCTGGTTGATTGAGTGGAGTTCTATGTTCATCATTTGCAACATGAGGACTAAACGGATCGTCCATGAGATCACGATTTGTTCATTTATTGAAACATAAAAGGAATGATACGGTATACAGGGTGTCCCATAAATACCGCCCAAACTCTACACAGCCAGATTCCTCGTTGGAAGTACATAAAAAATGCCCAAAGAACTGTACCTGTACGACCCACAGTTTTCGAGAAAAATACAAAAACAAAGTATGACATCTGTCACGGAGAGTGACAATATAAGAGCACGCACTGGTCTGGCATGAGGTGTGTTTAGAAATCAGCAAGACTTAGGTTAAAAAAATTAAGTTTATTCGGAACTTCAATAAACATTTAAAAGTATTAAAAGCAATAACTTAAAACATTTGTATAATCAAAATAATCTCACACAGAGACTTCTAACACACGAATCTCACTAGCACGTCAGTTCAACTGTTGTGCTGCTAGCGGCACCTTTGTTCTAACTCGAGCAGTATTTATACAAGCCAGTAACATAACATTGACATATTTGCATAAAATACACTGGAAAGGAAAAATAACAAACCATGGGAAAAATAAATGAAAACCCCCATTTCTCAGATGTATGACGTCAAAGTTGCTGGGACGCCATTACTTGTTAGGTAATAAGTGCTACGTCAGTGTAAAACGATAGCATGAATGTCGGAAAGTAATACAAGTAAATGATCTAATAAACTGAAGTTTAGATAGCCCTTTTAAGGTTCATTTTTCCTAACAAGTGAATATCACATCCGGTGCAAGGAAAAACACTTTATTTCACACATCAACAGCAGTATTTGCATATCTGTTCCGACGATAATGTTTTTAAAAATGTTCGCCTCGCATATCGCGTAATGCATGCGCGTGTCGTGGAATGACGTTAAACCGTCGTTTAACTCGAATTTAAAAGGCTGGATCTTGCAGCTACCGGTATTATTCGAATTGTGATCATGTATTCCGTTCGTGAATATTGCGACATATATTTGATCTACGGTCAATGTAATGGAAATGCCTTACGAAGTACTAGGGAGTATGCCCGTCGATATCCGTCACGCCATCCTTCCGATGCCAAAGCCATTCGCACGCTGGACGACGGACTGCGAAATACTAGAAGCGTCTGCCCGATACACAGTCGTCACGATGTTGGAAGACCGCATAGCCTGCCTCGATATGCACGGCGGACACTTTGAACATCTGCCTTTATAAATATTTACAAATACTGCTGTTGATGTGTCAAATAAAGTGTTTTTTTCCTTGCACCGGATGTGACGTCATACTTTGTTTTTCGTACTTTTCTCGAAAACTATGGGTCGTACAGGTACAGTTCTTTGGGCATTTTTTATGTACTTCCAACAAGGAATCTGGCTGTGGAGAGTTTGGGCGGTAATTATGGGACACCCTGTATAAATATAACAATGTGGACGCTTCTCGTGCTGTGACAATGACAGATAGCGTAGAACTTATGCGGATGTGCCAGCGTGGAAAACAAAACTATCAGGGAAATAACGGATACCGATACTTCATGTTGAAAACTAGGCTTCATATAATAGTTATAAAATCGTGGTACCCATATGATTCATTAAACGGATCCAGTCAAATGAGGCAAACGCAGGACCAACCTTTGGATGGGATAAAATAATTGAGAAAAAGTTTACAACGTGGTAATTTGGTATTTTCTCCCCTTCACAACTTTCTAGAAAAATTTTGCTTAAAACATTACCAAATTCAAGATGGAGTAATTTTCCTTGCAGAAAATAATAGCAACAAAATAAGATGAAAATAGAAAATATAGTAAAATGCCTACTAAATCACTTGTGTGTTGTTGTTCTGACTAATGCCTCTTGACAGACAGTATATTGTCAGTTCAAGTTCATGACGAAGCGGTGCAGCTACGGTTTTTAATAGCACCATAAAGGTTGGAGTCCGACTTGGTTAACAGACCGGTCCAGTAATTTTGAACGGAGTCAAGTGACGAGAACGGAAAACTTGACCCCGCACCTCCAGAGGTAAATTTGAGAACTTGGAGGGCATTGCAGCCACGACAGATATTTTTGCATCGGCCGCCATTAGTGTACACGGCGGTGGATTTAACAGCAACCGGTATCGAACTAGAGACGTTCAGATCATTGGCTCTCTGCCTTTGCTAACCGTGCCTTCCCGCCGACTAAATCTCTTGTTAAATGTGATGCAAATCAGTTAATTAAGAGTTGAAACCGTAAAACGTCACTTGATCATTCATGTTAGGTTTCGTGAGGTAATAAAAAAGCAAATTACATATATATGTGATAATAACGGCCCAACATTATATATATATTATCATTATATATCTATTATCAAATTTGCCTTGATATCAGCAATGGAATTTTCTCCAAACAGTTATTAAACATTTTCTGTCTGGGAAAAATATCCTACTTCAGAACAAATATAAACTGCAGGAAAAAAATGCATACGGTGATACTGGGATAAAAAAGAATAGTTTATAATAAGAACGAAACTAGAATTTATTTTTCCGATGACTGACCACAGACTGCTACCATTTACTTTGGGTATAGAATAATTCATGAAAAACAACATTTCTCTCTAACCGAATTTGTTTCAGAAAGAATTCCGAAATGCGTGTAAAAACTATATATATATATATATATATATATATTAAATTATTGGTACAAAAACGTACATCCTAAGTAAATCAACAAAAGGTACACCAACCAAAATTTGCCAATTTTAAAGTCAGTCTGATTAAACTTAGAAACAAACTGAGAAACCCCAAAAATGCGAGCTGAAAAGATATCTTATTCAGTTCCTCGTTTCCTTAATAAAATATATAAATAAAATGAAAAGAGATATAAGCGTGGGTGATAAAACAAAATGTCTCTAAAAAGTGAAAGAAGAGAGGTGATTGGAATTTCTAAACCGATGTGAGAAGAATCTTGAAAATGCCTCTGATATTAAAGTGGGGAGCAACAGATATTTCCGATAAACACAGCAAGCGTTACAACTAGGTTTCCCAGAGTTATGCACGAAAATATATTTTTCATGAATGAAAAAGAAAACCGAAAATAGTATTCCTAGAAACACAAGATAAAAAAATATCTCTTTAATTAATCTTTTGAAGACTGAGAAAGTTTCTGAACACATTAGAATTTTTGTCAAGCAGACAAAATTAGTTTTAATTTTGAAAATATGTTTCACTCTATAAAAAGAAATATTTTTGTAGAGCTGGTTAAGGTTATTCAATAAAGTTAACAAATAAGAACATAATCTGGTCCAATAATTGAGTTAACTAACATTCCTTAGCGAAGGCAAGAACTAAAGTTTCCAATAACTGCTTTATATATATATTACTTTAGTAGTTAAACCTAATAAGTGCACAATGTAGACCAATGGTTAAGACAACTGTGATGTACCTAGCAAAGGTAAAAGCTCAAGGATCCAAGAATTGATTTATGTTGTAAGAGAAGGATCATTAAAAAAATTACTACTACAATTTATGCTTCTTTGTATAGTATGTAGGATTCTTTGACAAACGTCAAATCAAAGAAAGGCATGGTACTGCTCTAACGAGAAAACAAACTACTTCTATATTTTTAGATAAAGTAAAGAGGTGTAACGCTTCTGAGAGTTTTATTATGGCGGAGAAATGATTTAAAATATTGGTTTGGCATTTCGTCATTTATTTAAATGCGTGTTTCAGAGGATTGAAATAAGTTTTCGTTAACATTAGTTGAGTCATATACGGACACAATTTGGCCCAAATGGCCCAAATGATACCAATTTTTCAGACAAATAAGACTCATTAAGCAAATATAAGAGCTAAGGACTTCAATATTTGTATTATATAGGAAAGGAAAATAAAGGAAGTTAATTATAACAGTTTGTTTTCTTTCATAGTAACAAGGGTACGTCGACAGTAGTTAGACTAAATTAGTTTTAATTTTGAAAATATGCTTCACTTAATGTAAAGAAATATTTTTGTAGAGCTGGTTAAGGCTATACAATATGGTTAACAAATAAGAGCACAATTTGGTTCAGTAATTAAGCCAACTAACACCCCTTAGCGAAGGAAAGAACTAAAGGTTCCAGTAACTGTTTTATATATTACTCTAGTGGTTAAGCCTAATAAGTGCATAATGTAGTCCAATGGTTAAGACAACTGTGATGTACCTAGCAAAGGTAAAATCTCAAAGATCCAAGAATTGATTTATGTTGTAAGAGAAGAATGAATACAACAAGTTTGTTATTACAATTTGTGTTCCCTTGTATAGTACCCAGGATTCTTCGACAAACGTCAAATCAAAGAGAGGCATGATACTGCTCTAACGAGCAAACAAAATATATATTTATATGATGAAGTAAAGAGGTGTAACGTTTCTGAGAGTTTTATTATGGCGAAAAAATGATTTAAAAAATTGGTTTTGTATTTCGTCATATATTTAAATAGTGTTTCAGAAGATTGAATGAAGTTTTTGTTAACATTAGTTGAGCCATATAAGGACAGAATTTGGCTCAATTTTTCAGACAAATAAGACTCATTGAACAAAGATAAGGGCTAAAGACTTCAATATTTGTATTACATAGGAAAGAAAAATAAAAGAAGTTCTTTATAACAGTTTATGTTTCCTTTAATAGCAACTAGGGTACGTCGACAATAGTCAAATAAAATGAGAGCATGATACTGGTCCTATGGTGAAACAAGGCAGATATGAGATTATATCATAAGGCGGTGTAAAGTTCCTCATAAATTTATACTGTTAAAAAAAATAAAAATTTTGTTTTTGCAGTATGCCATACTGAAATGCATATCAAAGATATAAAAAGCAGAAATCCAAATAACTAATACAATGTAAATAATTAAACATGAAATAAAACGTATAAATAGGGACTGCCGAACAAATTAACAGAAAACCTACCCTAGCGTTGAAAATTTTAACTTTTCAATAAAAGATTGCGCAGTTGCAACAAATACTCATACTGAAAAACGGACAAATATAACTAAAAGTGAAATAATTCATCAAAGCACGATAATTATTAGCAGGAATAGATCCAAACTAAGAGATATGCTATGCCACTTTTATTTTATAGCAAGACACAGTATTAGCTGAAATGCTATAAAACGGAACGTTGTTACGTTAGCAAAACATTTTTTAAGGTGAAAAAATAAGATTTTATCTTTTAACGTAGGATTATGTTCCTCCATAATGGTCCTCCGGAAAGCAGAATTTCTGACGCTAAAACCGTCCGTCGTCGCGAGTTGTAATTTTGGCAGCGCACCAAACCCAGTCTGTATTGCTTGGGCAAGCAGCAGACAGTTAAGCAGAAAAGTGCCAACATGCGTAAAAATTTTGAAATATTATATATATACACACACAAACAAATAGTCACACAAAGGAAGCAAGCAATGATAAGTAATCCTACGTTAATAACCCACGGTAGTTTCGTTAGAAGAGACAACTTGAAATTTTATTTTACTTAAATTTCGTCTGACGACTTAAGAAATATATGTGTATGTTAATTGTAAAAGTAATCCATTGCTTAAAAATATTTCATCACACTTGCTTTCCATGTTTATTTATGCAAATTAACGTATGTTTACAAACGCATACTTTTTCTTTGTATAAATGAATTTAAATATTCACGTATTTTTTTCCCTTTCTAGCAAAATTCATCATATGTATTTACCTCCACTCTGAATGGTAGATAATAGCTCGAAAGCAACGGGCGTGATACAGCAAATAATGTAAAATAAAAAAAAATACCTTTTGAAACCATTGAGAAATTTGTTTACGTAATATCAAACCTGTAAAAATAACACCTTTAGAAAAGTAAAACAATAGAGTTTTCAAAATTTTCCACCATTCTGTTAAAAATATGATTTGGTCTTTTACGACCCAAAACGTAGCATGAAATTACATAAAAACATCCCATAAAAGTAAAAGCGTACAACGCAAAGTTATTTTACGATGGCAAAAAGCTATTTCACAACAAAAGCGCACCGTTTTCGGTTTCTTTCGCATTTTATTGCATTTTTATAGTTACTGAAAATTCGATTTGTTTAAGTGAGGAATATTACTTTGCATCCTTTATTCTTGGAAATATGTTTTATGCTACTGATGCATATTTTCTGTATCGCATGGGGAAATTCTGCTGCTTCATTGATATTGTTTAGTTTTAGAACCACCCCAGATAAGCAAATAATATTCTTTCTGAACAAAGACTAGAAATATTCACTTAGAGAGACCTTAAGAAAAACAAAATTACTATTGTCTTAAAATGTACCATACAACACAAAGAAAATGTAGGCATATTGGAGAACCTAGTAACAAAATTCTCACTTTATCTCCTGGCCACAGAGGAAATCGGATAAAAACGGAAATTTTGAAGTTCAAAAATTAAATGTTTTGAGAAAAATGAATCATCCGAAAGAGTGAAACAAAGGCTTAGCTTCTCTCCAAGGAACCGTACAATATTTGAACTTAGCATCTTGTAAAAAGTCCAGATTCACATCAAATTCCTAAATAAGAATCTTGACTTTCTCATGCCTCAGCGACTAAACGTTCATTAAGGGTTCTGTGTACTAACCTTATTGGATTCGCTTCCCTCGATGTTAACCTATGGAGAAAGTTTGTCCAAGGATTACCGACTTGGACTGAAAGATTTTTTTTTAAAATTGTACTCCGTAAAAGGGAAAAAAATTTTACAGCGTGAGGCATTTTTCATTTTTTAAAAAAGCAAATAATATTTTAAAATTTAAATTATTCGGGGGAAAAGCTGGTATAGTGCTTTAAATGCTCCTAAATTCCTTTGGTGGACAAAATTTATAAAATTGTTAGGAAACACTATGGAATTGAATAGACCAGTTTTTTTACCCTGACAACTTCACTCGTTCTACTCGATCTATCTATTGCTTTACGGCATAGGTTCTTAAACTGTGGTCCGCGGACCCCTGGGGGTCCGCGTAGCCATTATCGGGGGTCTCCGAAACAATTTTGACTCTAGCTTTACATCCCCCAACTTTTCGCTTTTATTCAAATAACTCATTTAATAAAAATCCTACATGGTCGAGAATTTTTGAATTTGTTGTTACTTAACTAGTTATTAACATAACTAAACAATAATTAGTAAAAACTTAATTATTTTTATTCAACTGAAAATACGGAAAAATGAATAAAAGAATGCAATTTTTTGCATTGTTGTGACTATTGTTCGGCGCGGGAACACTTAGCTATAAATAGACTGGAGACTCGGGTGGATCGTTGACGAAAAACTGTATCTACACTGAAACAAAATAGAGATGAAAGCGACCCATATGATGGAGCATTAACCTTGAAATCCATCAAGAAACGTAAAATTAAAAAATATTGTGATGAGTACTTATCATTTGGATTCACTTATATATGCAATAAAGATGTGGAAAGACCTGTCTGTGTTCTATGGCTCTAAGTATATCAAACGAAAGCATGAAACCCGCAAACGTCATTTGCAAGCAATCGACTTGTGGTCGAAACGCATTCACAACTGTGTGTATGAGTCTTTTCCAACACACAAAGATTTTATAGAAACTTCCATTAAGAGCTCCCTGATGAAACATAGCAGATTTTTGTTGAACATTTAATGGCTCTAAAAAGCAGCGTCGGGAATTATTTTCCCAGTCCTCATTATGACAACAACTGAATTAAAGATCCATTCAACATGGAAGTTACTAATGCTAAACATTTATCTATACATGAACTAGATATTCTCGTGGGATTATCATGTGATATATCTTTGAAACTGCAATTCAATAAAACTGAACTCACAAACTTTTGATTACTTCTCAGATCTGATTACCCTGCACTTGCAAATAAAGCACTCCAATATCTGATTCCGTTCTGCAGAACATATTTATGTGAACAGGCTTTTTCGGTACTGTTATACATGAAATCAAAGTATAGAAACAAATTCATCGTAGAAGCGGACCTCGGAATAAAACTTTCCGACATTGCGGTTCTGGTTTCAAGAAAACAACTGCACCCATCTCATCAAGTACAAATTATTCACAGAAAACATATTATAATAAGGTCTATTTTGATCAATATTTGACCAAGAAATGTATGTATGAGTTTAATGTATTATGATTTGTAACTCTTTTGATTCTTTTTACTACTATTTTTATTCATTTTGTTTCTTATTCTATATCCTAATAAAAGTATCCATCTCTATAAATGCTCAGTTCCATTTATTAAAGTAACCAGCCATACATTTTTAACAATATTTATTACAATGTAGTGACTATGAGATTTTTGAGCCAGAAATTAAGTCTCAAGAACAACGTAAAATGCCTAGGGTTGGGATCGGGTCCACAAAAAAATGTTGCTCAAGAGGGGGTCCTCGGACTACCTAAGAACACCTGCTTTCGGCATTTAAAGTTTGCGGTGTTTCAGTTTGAACCTGAATTCGCATTAATCGCACGAGATTTAAGGCGTGGCTACGCTACCTACTAGAATCACTATAATCTATATATATAAAACTAGCTGAAAACCCGCGCTTCGCTACGGAGTACATTGAAATTAAATGCAACGGTCAATGTATGCAATTAATTCCCCCCCCCCAAAAAAAAAAAAAAATATATATTTATAATAAATACGACGATCAATGTATACAATTGATGTAAAAAAAAACATATTTATAAAAAAATCGTAAGGGATATTTTTATAGACAAAATAAAGTCCAATCGTCTGCCGCATTAGCAAGAAAAAAATATTTTTTGTCTATTTTTCTTTTTGCACGTGACGATAAATTTATTTAAAGTACCAGAAAAAGAAATCACGTGATCAGCATTTAATAAATTAAATTCTAAAAATTAATCTTTAAAAATTCACCAAAAATCAGGAAATGGAGGTAAAAATTCGAAAAAAATTTCATTTTGAAGGAATTTTTATGATCTTTCTCGTGATATAAATTTTATAACCCTCAATGCATTATTTTAAATGCAAACGTAAAAAAAGTTTAAAAAAACAGCTTAAAAATTTAATTTAAAAAAATCTAAGAAGAATTTTTAAAAAATCTTTCTTAGTGCACCCCTACACTATTACAAGAATCGCCATGCAAAATTTCAGCCCTTTAGGTCCAGCGGTTTGGTCTGTGCGTTGTATGTCAGTCAGTCAGTGAATGAATGAATGAATGAGTCAGTTACGGAACTGTTTTATATATATAGACAGTTCCGTAACTGACTCATTCATTCATTCATTCACTGACTGACTGACATACAACGCGATTTTTCGAACATTTTTCGAATTTTTACCTCCATTTCCTGATTTTTGGTGAATTTTTAAAGATTAATTTTTAGAATTTAATTTATTAAATGCTGATCACGTGATTTCTTTTTCTGGTACTTTAAATAAATTTATTGTCACGTGCCAAAAAAAAAAAAAAGACAAAAAAATATTTTTTTCTTGCTAATGCGGCAGACGATTGGACTTTATTTTGTCTATAAAAATATCCCTTACGATTTTTTTTATAAATGTTTTTTTTTACATCAATTGTATACATTGATCGTCGTATTTATTATAAATATATATATATATATATTTATTATTTTTTTTTTGGAATTAATTGCATACATTGACCGTTGTATTTAATTTCAATGTACTCCGTAGCGAAGCGCGGGTTTTCAGCTAGTTTAAATATAATTTATTTTCTAAAATAACTTTTGCAGTATGCAGATTCCTTTCAGAAGTTAGTATATATATATATAAGATAGGATGAATCTGTATTCAGACAGACAGTGGAGGGCCCCGGCCCATGTTCTGTAGTTACCACTACTCTTCCTGAAGCTCCTTTTCAGACAGCGAGATAGAAGTGAGGATGGGGGTTGCTAGTTAGCTAGTTAGCTGTTAGCGTTTATTTTTTAGCTCTTAGCTTTTGTTAGAAGTTCACTGCCTTGCCATTAGAGTTTATTTGTTTTTGTTTATCGAAAGTTTCGATGTTTCTTTTAAATTTTAATGTTTTAGTTATTTTCAACGACGCAATTGTCTTTTTTTCCACCTGTTGTCTCACCTACTTTCATTTGAGCAATTTTTATTTCAGATTCAACTTTTATTTTACTAGGCAAGATACTTATTTTGTAGGAAAGTTGAAACAAAAATGAATCCTGTTACAAGGTGCAAAAAAGTTCAGTCTCTCTGAAAATGCTATATTTATTGGATTATAAGCATTACTGTAGCTCTAAACAGTAGACACATTTTTTTACATAGGTTAACACTAAGGTGAGCGAAACCAGTTGGGTTTGGACACAGCAGCCTTAAAGAGAATGCGCGAAAAAGAGCAGGACCGGATAAGTGGCTTAAGATGCGGAATTGAAGCCAACATAAGCGCCTGCAAGCTCCATGAAGTCCAAATAGCCAAAAAAAAGTCAGGGGCCTCGGTAATTTTGAACCACATATAACTGCGTGCATTTACACTTTTAGTGAATATATACATGTGTTATTTATAGAAAAAGATGGCCTAGGAGCTGGAGTTGGGTTGGTGTGGCTTGCTCGCCAGGGCATCGTGGTCCGTTGTGAGGAACTCGGTGCTTGGTAACGGAGAGTTCGACAGTGAGTCTCCTGGGGGAGTGGGATCCTCCGAAGGAGTCACTCTATCACCATCAAGGCTTCGGTTGTCATCACTTCCACGAAGTCTCGGCTGGAAACCGGGCGATGGCCCGGGCTAAGAGTGACAATGGACGTTGGGGCATCGTCTTTCGCCACATAGTGATAGCACCTGTTGCTCCGTTTGTCTTAAATCAATACGTACCTGCGCCACTCTATGCAAGGTGCGATTATGATGCGCCGAGTAAACGACCGTCTTCGAGTACTTCATGGCCGATACATGAAAGCGGAGGGGGCTGATGTATCAAACGAGTTATGGAAACAGAGATCGAAGGCAAGGCAAGGAAATATTGGCTTATTGGAGTACCTAGTAACTAATTTTGTTCCTTTACCCTTTTAGAATGAAAAGAGGGTATGGGATTTTAACGAGAATTACAAGGTTGAAAACATTAAAATTTTGAGAAAACAACTAATCCCCTTAAAAATAGCTTTATTCTAAGGGACCGTCCACCAACCAACCTGACCAGGCTGAAAACACCACTTGAAGTTATAAAACCACGTACTTCACTCCTGGTCCGTAAATTTTGTCTATGCCAAAACAGTTGAACGTTCAATTAAGAAAATGCGTAATAAAAATGATCAAAAAGAAAAAAACCTATCAAAGCTGGTGCGGTAACTCAAAAACAAAACAAATGTCGAAACCGGGAATGTGATACTGTCTTCCGGCATTGAAGAACGGGGTTCGAAAATAAAATCATAAATTCAATTCCCACTGCAACGTGGTCAAATAACTCATAAATACGGTCTAGGCTGATTATGACTTCAACGCATAATTGACTTTGGCAATAATAAGTTCTTCTCAGCTGCTTGGAAGAAAACTGAATGTACTTTCAAATTTGCGAATCGAGCTTGATTTACAATTATTTATAATGACTATGGAAAAAAGTTTTTTTAATCTGACTTGTGACACAAGCTTTCGTGCTATGTTGCCTTCTAACATTGGCAATATAATAGTTTTAAATCAGTCGCAGAGTAAAAAGTTTGACATATATTGAACATGTCTCGAAATTAAAAAATTGTGAACAACGTAAAAATGATACTAAAACAATAAGAACTACGTTCTTTATAATTTAGATACAGTCTTTAAAAATGCAATTTTGAACTCATTCTTTTCTACAAGTAAGTGTAATGTAATTTATCTTACAAGAAAAAAAGAAAAAATAGTCTTAAAGAGACAAATTAAAAAATAATAAAAAGACTTCATTCAATTTAGAACAAAATTTCAAGAACTAAAGTTGTTTTACTAAAGTTGACCCTTAAGTTGTTTTATAACCGACTAAAATTGAACCCTTAAGTTTATTTATAACCGAAAAACGTAAGAGTAGTAACTAATTTATGTAGTTCTCTTGCATCAAATATGAAAGAAACAAAAAATTCCTTTAATCTTCGAACTTGATATGGCTTTACTTAAACTAATTCGTCAATGTTTTGCATTTATGCAGTTTTTAAACGCATGAAAGATGCAAAAGCATAAAAATGTCCAATGCATAAAACATGTATTTGAAACCATTTTATTCAACATCCTTAATTTGTCAATGTTTTGCCTTTATGCAGTTTTTAAAAGCATGAAAGATGCAAAAGCATAAAAATGTCCAATGCATGAAACATGTTGAATAAAATGGTTTCAAATACATCCTTAGCTTGAAAAAGTTTGATATATTATTTGACATACATTATATGTATATACATACGTACATATAATTTAGGGATACAAATATACATAACACATAAAGACATCTATACATACAAAAGAGGTAAACAATGGTAAGTAATCTTACGTTAATAACCCGCGGTAGTTTCGTTAGAAGAGACTACCTGAATTTTTTTTAACGTAAATCAGTGTGAAGAAAGAAATTGTAAAATGCTGAAAAAAGACTTCGTTAAATTTAGACGAAATATCAAGAACTAAACCTCAAAGGAAATTCGAAATCGTAACCCGAAGCACTAGTACCATTTTCATACAGTTCTGTAAACTAACAAGAAATGCTTGAGGTGCTCGTTAAAAAGTGGTCGATAATATTTGCAGCCTTTACAACTAAATGTTCAACAGAAAAAATCCTAAAAGCCTCCTTTTATGCGAAATTCTTTTGCAAAGAGATTTAAAATAAAGGTGTAGTGTTGCAATAAGAACATTGAAAGATCGAGGAATTGTTTTGGCTATTTACAGTCTTAACATCTTTTAAATAAGGAATTTCTAAAGGATTTAAATTGCCAGTTTTTAGAAAAATGTTTCAGAAGGAAGTGATGTCAAGATTAAATCAACGAGATTTAATGAACATACAATTACTTTGATAAATTGAATGCTTAAAATTGTCTAGTATTTAAACTTACTAACTACGTCTTTCTACATGTTTGTGTTTCTACATTTTTAGAAAATAAGAAAGGATTATGTTGTGTCATTAACTCAATAGATATTTTATTTCTCTCGCTAACTATTTTTTAAGTTAATTCTTTCCAAGCCTTCTGTTATAGTACTACAGTGAGCACTATAAATGAAGGAAACAATGAAATAAACATGACACTATTTATATCTAGCTAGCCGGCCAGTGGATGTTTTTTCTCGACAGAACCAGACTGCATGATGTCGATCGACGACTTTTTCATGTGCCTGAAGGTAGAGAAACGCTCTATAGCGGAGCCAGAGGATCTCATTTCTGGACTGAACCAGACTGCATGATGTCGATCGACGACTTTTTCACGAGCCTGAAGGTAGAAAGAAACTATAGTGCAGCCAGAGGATCTCATTTCTCGACAGAACCAGACTGCATGATGTCGATCAACGATTTTTTCACGAGCCTGAAGGTAGAGAGAAACTCTATAGAGGAAGGTATGGGGTTTCTTGATGTCAATTTCAAAGCCACGTATGGATTTATTGTACAGTAAGTAGCAGCTATTAAATGTTTTAAACTTTCTGGAACAATCACCAAGTATTGGTATTTAAAATCTCTTTATAATTATCCAGTGTCGACTTAGTGCCAGCGTGAAGTTGTTTGTGCTTTTGCAAAAGCAAAGTAAAGATTCTTTGTAATTCATTGTATGGACTATATCTTAAGGCTTGAATATGTTAATAGTGATCCGATTGAGTGATAAATTTGGAATAGGAGTTCAAATACAGGGTTAGCACAAATGGATTACCGGATTTTAAAAATTTATATTTTCGAAACTATTACACATATTACAATAAGTGATATACGAAATTAAAGAAAAATATATCAAGTTTTTTTCGGCCATCGATTAATAGATAGCAGCACATCCATAGAACGCTGTGATTGAAATAAATGGCGACAATGATAGAGAAGAGTTTTTGCGTATTAGAATATGCAAGTGTCCCATTGGTCTTTGCTTGTACGTGCTTACTTAGACGAGGTGTTTCCACACTGATGGATGGGGCTTGAGGGTGACAGTGATTTATCTTTAATCACATGGTCACCAAGATCCCCGGACCTTACGCTAAGTGATTTCTTTTTATGGATTTACATCAAAGACACTGTTTATGCACCACCGATACCGAAAACACTGCAAGAACGAAAAGCACACACTGGGACAGCTTTAAGAACCATTGACAGTGTGATACTACAAAATGTGTGGAACGAACTTGATTACAGATTAGATGCTTGTCGAAGAACAAAAGCGTCACACATTGAACATTTCTAACTGAAAATAAAACTTAGTATATTTTTCTTTAATTTAGTGTATCACTTATTGTAATATGTGGAATAGTTTTGAAAATATAAATATTTAAAATTCATTCATTCATTTGTCGGTCATTCATTCGGGCATTCATTTGTGATAACCCTGTATATTTAAAACATTCACAAAACTACATTTAATTTTTAAATTACTCTATTCCTGCACGACGAAAAAATATGATTTTAAATAACCAAAAAATAAAATTTTTA
This sequence comes from Dolomedes plantarius, assembly GCA_907164885.2. Classification (NCBI taxonomy): domain Eukaryota; kingdom Metazoa; phylum Arthropoda; class Arachnida; order Araneae; family Dolomedidae; genus Dolomedes; species Dolomedes plantarius. The sequence continues at coordinate 119,064,674 of OU015495.1, forward strand.
TGTAATATGTAAGAACTTGGGTATAACGAAATACAGCTTCTTCATTTATATAATCTGACTAGATGTATTACCCGGCTTCGCTCGGGATTCAGTTTCTATTATTATTTTTTTTCAATGATTAGCTTCATGTTATGATGTTCTAAAGTTTTCACTACAATTCTTTTGCGGTAGCAAATAGCATTAGTTTGTTGTCGGTGCTGTCGTTGTTCACCGCTTTCCTCTCCTTTCGATGTTGAAGATCGAAGACGATCGTATGTTCGACGCGTTAAAAGTTTCTTCATCAGTCTCACTGCTTCGGATCACTACAATTCAAATTCTGTTGCCTTCGAGCCCTTGGGAATGTTTTTTTTCTTCAGATTCTTGTGTGCGTCGAACTGCATTTTGAATTCTGTTGGTTTCGCGCTCTTCTGTTTTTTTTTCATCACATTGCTCATTTCTCAACAATCTTTGACATATTGACCTTACTTCTGCAGGATTAAAAGTTGCTCTCCTCTTTTTGGGCATTTTAAACCATTAATTTACAGCTAGTCAATAACGTTTGAATGGATTTATTATTATAGAAAAAGAATCAAAAATGTTTGAATGGATTGAGATCACATTCAATATTAAAACACAGAAAATCTGATAATTATTATAGAAAAAGTATATACACGTATTTCATGTTCTGAATTCTTTCTCAAAACTAAATCGTCTGCTAAATTTCAATACCACTTTCAGACTTTCTTAATTATAATATACACGTATTTCATGATTGAAATTCTTTCTCAAAACTAAATCATCTGCTATGTTTCAATGTCACTTCAGTTATATAAATCATCGCGTCAAAGCTAAACGCACGTGTTTCTAGCTAAGTGAATGTGTCCTTCAGTATATTTGAGTTTGAACAGGTAGCTTGGAATAGTTTCAATTCATGAAATGGATAGATAACACAATCAGTTAAAATGAATGACTTTCCATCCTTATATTTTCATTTTTAAAAAGAAATATTCCGGCGTTGCCACGTATATGAAAATAATACATCAAATTCATTCTTGCATGCGCCGATATATGAATAAATAACGTTTTTAATTCATATCTATTTATTTTTACGGAAATGTTATAATTCAATTGGCAACAATGAAATGTTACAATGGCTTTGAACAAAAATATCCGTTGATACCGCGCAGACTTGTTCTAACATAATTCGAGAATGGAACGTCGTAGCGGGATGAAAATAGTCTATAACCTTCGCTAAAGTTCAAGAAATAAGTTGACCAAGTTTCATCGCAATCGGATGAACGGTACTTCAGCGCATAAAATACGAACAAACAAACATTCATATATATATATATATATATATATATATATATATATATAATACTTAATCTATTTCACTGGAAGCAACAACTTTTCAGTTTTCAAATGTAACGCATGTTTAGTCAATTGTGTAGGAATTGATATGTGTCCTGAACTTACCATGAATGGACTCTTGGCTGCTTGTCCAGGAGTTCATGAGTTGACTGTGCTGGTCTCTCTACTTACGGTCGTAAGGTTGTACTGAACAATAAGACACCCCATAGACGAAAAAATCATCCCCAACCTAACTACTGACGTCAGCACCTCCGTGATATAGCGTCATTTACACATTCAGTTGGTCCAAATGACAGTTGATTCACGTAAACTATTTTAGAATTTGACTTATCTTTCAAATATTCAATTTTCTTTCTCTTAAAAAGCTTTTATTTATCGTAACAAATACGCTAATTTATCGTTCACATGGTTTAACATAAAACTTTTCGTATATGATAAATATTACATTACCCAACGCATTTTTAAAAATTATTTTTCAATAAACATCCATATTTTCATCTTTAAAATTTTTTAGTTAGCCACATATTACGCTTGAATTTTACCAAACATTTTGAATTTGTTTTTTCCTACAAGCATCAATATTTTTATTCGCATTCTTATTTATACACTATTTTTTTCATGTCTACTTCCTCCAGCAAAAGGGGAATTTGTTATTTAACAAACAAACTATCTTAGTCATTAAATATTTTTATATGCAGTTTTTCCCCCTTTGATTATAAAACTTTGAGATTCAAAAGAAATCGAAAACTCGAGCATTGTTAAAGATAAATTTACTGTTAATGAGAAAAAAATTTTTTTGGTACCTATAAAGAGTATAGAAACAATTATTTAGAGTTTTACTTTTGTTAACATAAAAACATTCAACAAACATTTATCAGACAGGCAAGCAAAGATTTGTTATGCATACATTGAAAACATGTCATTATATAAAACACATTTATGAAAAAGTGTTCATTTGTTATTTTGCAACCAAAATAATGATTAGATAGTTACTCAATTCGAGTTCTGCTTTTCTCTGGGAGTAGAGAGTTATGCTTATAAACGTGCTGATGCAAGATTGAAAAATTCTCATCCATTTTTCTTTTGTCTCTTTATATTTTTCCGCTTTATCGGGATTACCACCCCCCCCCCCCCCAGTGACGTCCACTGTTGTTGGTTCTAATGCCCCTAGTCGGAGGTGTTCCAGACCATGTCTATATAGGTTAGCGAGCTGAGGCTTCGATTTATAATGGCACCACAAAATGTCCACTTTAGTCATGAGTTAGAGTCCACTTTAGTCATGTGACACCTCAATTTTGACCGAGCAGCCCCCAGGGACGAAATCGGCGGGATCGTACCCTCTCCCACCTTTTCTGACATCATGCAGGGACTTTGCGGTCTACGGATTAACGTGTACATATCCGGCCTAGACATGGAGGTATTTAATGTCGCAGTCGGAATTCCATCCGAACAACTCTAGAACCGAAAGGCCGACGTGCTACCTCTAGGCTACTTCGATCCCCGATGTTCACTGTAATACCACTGTGTCCGTTGTAATGTTCACGAATAATTACATTCACTGTCGTTAGTGTTATGCTGACAGTGTCTTCCGAATATTTGTCAAATGTTGTTTTGAAATAATTCGGATAGTCCTAGAGTCAAACACACCCAGTTATACTGTCAGGATAAGGATAAGTTATGATAATGACAAAAACTAACGATAAGACACAAAGCTTTACTATCGTAGTTTGACTTATTCTAATATATTATAAGTGAGTTATAGAAGCATATGCAGTAATAGTTATCCGCTGTTTCAATTCCATAAACCCTTATGTCAGGCTTTTGAGTATAAAACTATGTATTGCAATTCTGTAGTGATAAAAACTACGTTCTTACAAAGAGATTTCGATACAAGTGCAATTTCAGTCAAGTGCAATACGTTTTGTATGTGCGAGAAGAGCACTTAAAGATGATTGTCTAAACACTGCAATGGTTTAATATTACTCTGTTCAATTTTTTTTCTTACTTTATCCTGCTTTGCATTTTACTGTTTTCTTTTCATTTATAGTGCGTGTGCAATTTCCTTATAATTACTCTTGATACAATACGGCAGAAAAGTAGTTTGTTTAAAGTTTCTAATTATACTTTAAAGTTAGTGCTTCGCTAAATAGTATTTTAAGCTCCCAAACAAAAAAAAAACTTTCACACTGTTTGTTTAGTATAAAAATCTATTTAACCAACATTAAACTAAGGGTCTTAAATTAATCATTGGGGTTAGAAATAATGCCACCTGAGCCACAAAGCAGTACTCATCTTTATGAAAGATGTATTAGTATTCATATAACTTATCAGTACTTTATAAACAGAAAAAAGGATATTTTTATGTTCATTTAACAGATTTGGGCCTTTGCCAGAATAACGTCCACGGTATAAATGAAATTTGAAAGTGTAAAGGGAGATTAAATGGAAGAAAACACGCGACATGAACTGTTTTCAAAAAGCGTAACTGCGTAAGAAAATTTTGTTTTCATATATATATCCAATGAAACTAGTAATTGATGATTATGTTTAGTGCACATTCATTTTTTTTAAAAAGTCAATGTTTAAATATTGCAGGCAAAAATGTGCTCCAAGTCATCCGGCGCCTTACAGAATAAGTTGATAGAGAATGTAAGCCCGTCTGCACACGGAGCAACTCAAAAGAAACTGATAACCGACTCAAATCACAAACCAGTCCGTGATGAGTCGCAACCTATGTAATTGAATGGAGCCACGCACACGGCGCAACTGGTTACAAACCCGTCCTTGTGATTTGAGTCGGTTATCAGTTTCTTTTGAGTTGCTCCGTGTGCAGACGGCCTTACTAACAGATAGAGGGTTGGTTTGGTTTGGAGCACTGCGGTCAGTTTAGGGCTAATCAGACCGGGACCTACAGTTTAAAGCCGATTCCGAATGTTTACAAACATCCATGCCAAGAGTAGGACTCGAACCCACAGACTCTGGTACCGAAAGCTAGCGCCCTAGACATTCGCCCATCGTCCGGCAACAGCCAGAGAGTTTTGGTTACGGGAACCCATGTTTTGTACAAAAATACTGATTAAGTTCATCATAAAAAAGCAGAATAAAACAGTAGGTCACATTTCTTGCATGTCATTTAATAAGAAACGTAAAATACAACAACCCCTTTAAACACAATTTTCGGGTAAAAATCAGAATATACTTTAATAGTCTTTTAGAGATCATATATTTATAAATGCAAAACATTTTTTTTTTTGTTTCATCGATATGCCTCTTTCAACAGTAGTTAAACGATTTTCTTGTTCACTTTTAGAAACAGGAAGTCAGCGAGAGGAATGTTTAAATGTACTAATAATAGGTTACTGGAACTATAATCTAAAACTTGGGGAAAAGGTTTTCGCTGAATATGCTAGTTTGTAAAATGGTAACGCGTAAACTGCTGTGTTCTCAAGATGAAAATGTATTTTGAGAAAATTTTAACTCCTCCCAACAGTGGCTTATCGTTAACTTCTTAAGGAACATATGCTTAGAATTTCGGAGTTTTTTTACTCATTTAATTTGTATAATGTAGTATTTTAATCCTTTGTTTTATATAATGTAGTTTTAAAATCATTTGTTTCATGTAATGTAGTTTGATACTAATATGTTCCATGCATGCAGTTGAACTAGTGTAAGTTTGTATTTGTAAAAAGTATGGGTTATATATGTTTTTATTCTCTTTGTATTTCACTTATTAATAAAATAGACCTTTTAAAAATATTTGTACATTATCCTGATTAAGTGCGTGAATAGCATGTATACCTGAACTATAAATAAAAAAATTTAAATTCATTGAGTAACTTGATATTTGTTATAAAAATTTTTTTTAATTTTTTTTTTATATTTCCAATGGCAAGGTGCATGACTGATACAAAAAAATAATACAAAAAAGTGATTGACCCATGCGCAGTCTCGCAAACCGATATCGCTCATTGCAATACACCGGATGCAATGGACCGGATTGCAATACACCGTCCAAGGTGGTCTCTATCCATAATACCATTGCTGCAAAGCGGGCAGGCAGGATACCAATTCGAAACAGGTGCATCTCCAAACGATCATGTCCAGTAATTAGGCGCAATGTCGCCACAGCTGTAGGACGAGGCCAATCAGGGATATTGTCCTGGATAGTCTACAACCAGCTCTTTGTGAAATTTCTACACACTAGGTCTCGATGACAGTTAAGGGCTGAAGTGTGTTTAATAATACGTTTGGCAGTTGAAAAAGGAATCTCACCCCTAATCCTCTGTGGAACCATGGTTCACTTTTTATCTAAAAGGTCGACTTGTTATAAAGAAAATAATTGAAGCAATTCTTCTTTTTCCTTCCCGTTTTTCTTAGATGCAAATATTTATATCTGTCTTCATTAGCATTTAGAGTAAGTAATAAATCATATTTCCATTCAAGTAATCCATTTCAAAACAGCTGCATAAAAATGATATATGTAATAAAAAAATTATGAGGTTGGATACCTTAAAAATGATACATCTCGGAATTATATAAAATTGCATTTCGATTATTACATTATAAGCTGATGTTAAAACTTTGAATAAAATAATAATATAAACGTCCGTTAAGAATATATTAGTATCAATAAATTCTAGAAATGGTATATTGCCTAATCACTTCGGGAGCTAAATTTAACTTTTAAGGATCCATTTCTATTGTCTAAAAGTATTTCAAGACGCTAGAGGTCAAGACTTAAATCTACGTTCAGGCTAGACGATATAAAGCTGCTTTAGACTCCGCGCTTCTCTTCTTATTCTGTTTTCGTTTGTCAGAGAGATTTATTTGCGTAATTCTGGTGAGGGCAGTTTCAAGACATTTATACATTCTGCGGGAGTTAAGGGAACAATCATGATGGAAGGACAGCATTAATGTTAGTGAGCATTTGGAGAACTGAAAAGTCTCATAATGTGTTAAACACTATATTTAAGAGTACTGTAGAGACTGTAAATGAAATAACGGAATTCGGTACTAAATGTACCAAACATACGTACTTTGCATTATAAACAGACGTCGCGTTTGTAATACTTTAATCCTTTAATTAACTAGCCTTTCACTTTTCAGTTTTATTCATATGTGTGAATTGCTATGTTCTTTAAGGCTGCTGTGTACTAACCCTATTGGAATCGCTGAGTTCAATTTTAACCCATGGAGAAAATTTGTCTACTATTTACACCTACATAAATGCTGATGATCCTTTAAAAATGGTATTTTAAGAGAGCCTCAACTTTTCTGCACCTTGCAACAGGATTCATTTTATAAATTTCGTCCTCCAAAGGAATTTATGAGCTTTTAAAACACACATACTAGATATTTTTTCCCGAATAATTTAAATTTTAAAATTTTATTTGTATTATTTTAAGACGAGAAATGCCCCAAGGTGTACAATTTCTTTCTCTCTCACAGAGTACAGTTTTTTTTTATTTAAATCTCTCAATCCAAGACTGCACTACTTGGATAAATTTTCTCCATAGGTTAACATTGAGGTGAGCGAATCCAATAGGGCTAGTACACAGCAGCCTTCATGTTCTTGGTACTAACAAAAGATTATGATTGGATTACGTCCAAATATTTTTTGAAACAACCAATATTAATAGACAAAAGCTTTTATCGTTAAATTGTTTTGAGGTGTAACGTTTTAAAAATGCCTCCGACCACTTTAATAACAAATATTCACTACTGAAACTCTTGGTGAGGGATTTGGACTGAATCTCCATCCGAATTTTTTGAAGACCACCAGATGCTAGGTAATATTACTTCTAAAAACTACAATTTGTAAATAGTGGATATTTGTAATGACTAACCTGAAACATCTTCTAGCCAGAGAATTTTACAAATTCGTAGAAAAAAATGTGAAGCTCATAACCCATTGTTTTTTTCCATTCATTATGCTTAGATATCACTTTGATATCGCATTTAGAAGTCATTCTGCTGGGTGTGGTGGTGTTAGCGTTGTTCTAGAGTAGCCATACTCAACCATTGTATTCTCTCGGGCCACATGCATACGTTTGATACTTTACGGGGTCGCAACATGGTACACTATACTTCATAATATATTCATGTAAAATATAAAACTCAAAACCTTAATGTATTCAAACCATCATTTAAAGATGCGTGTGGCAAGAGCAGCGGTCCAGTGATCTAGACGTCTCACTGGGTTCGATGACAGCCACCGACAAAATCCATCGCCGTGTACGCTAATGGTGGCTGGTGAACGTAAAATCTTTCGTGGCTGCAATGTCCTCCAAGGTTTCAAAATTTATCTCTGGAGGTGCGGGGTCAAGTGTTCCGGTCTCGTCACTTGACTTGGTTCGAAATTACGGGACCGGTCCGTTAGCCAAGTCGAACTCCGACCCTTGTCACGACTTCCAAAATTATGTTTACAGAAGCACCTGCCTGATAATGAATGCGAGTGTTTCGAGCCACACATAAAACCTTAGTGGGCCGCAGTTCGAGAATCCCTGTCCTAGAGCAAATAATGCGTAGACAGTTGGGGCATGTTCGTCTGTGACAACCGAAATAACCTGTCCACTTTCGATTGGCAAAGGATTCATAGTTATTAGTTAACGCAATCCTAACTACGACGTTCAGTTTAATCATTTACCGTTTTTACAATAAGGGCCTGTTCACATAGAATCCGTCAGCGTCAGCGTAAAATTTTTTTTAACCAATCATATTCCAATCATCGGCCCTATTAACCAATCAGCGCCAATGGAATGTTTAACGCTGACGCTGACGTGTTCTATGTGAACAGGCTCTTTCATCGTGTTTACCAATCTAAGTACACGCAACCTAGGATTTTGCAATGGCAGGTAAGAATACAGAGGCTGTTAGCACATTTTTTAGACGATTTTGGTAAGCGGTAATAAAAAATCGTTTGCTGCAAAAGAAATAATTGCAATTGTACTATGTTTTTAAAAGTCAAAATTATCGTCTGCGGCTTGAAAGTTTTGTTTTTATTCAAAATGGCGTTTTCAACAAAGCAGTGGTTCGAAGGCTACATTTATGCTCTTTCCGAAGAGAAATATGCATACTGCGTTATCCAAAAACGATGTGAGAGTCATGGTTTTGTGATATCTAAAGCGTCGATAGGTAATATCGTCAACAAGAAAGGAAAAAAACGTCAAATTGGAGCCTCAAGTGGGACAAAAATTCCAAACAAGTATCCAAGGAAAAAACGGACATCTTCGACTATTGCAAATGTACGTTGTTTAATGTTAAAAGAAAATCCTCCTATTCAAAGGACAGTTGCAAAATCATTAAAATGCTCGGTGTCCACTGTAAAGAAAATGATAAACGTTGATTTAAATCTTAAGAAAGCGAAAAAACGCAATGTGCATCGTCTTCTTCCAAATCATATCGCTGAACGCAGGACACGCTGCAGAATTCTATACGAGAAACACTTATCCATAGAAAAATGGAAAAGAATTGTCACAATGGATGAATCATGGCTGTATTTAAATGATTGCAACAAAAAAGAGCCATTTATTATCATAAAAGGGGAGAAAAAAAATTAAGTACATGGTTCAAAGAATCGAAAGAATGTTTTTCTAAGGGATTCATGATTGTTGCTGGTTTTTCTTATAATGGCAAGCAAAAAATAAAGAGAGTGGAAAAAAATGTCAAGATTAACTCCAAATACTATCAGGAACATATTTTATCGCCAATTTTTCAGAATGAAGTACCATCGCTTTACCCACAGTGCCATCAATCTGTGAGACTCCATCAGGACAAAGCTAGCAGTCACACATCAAAATCCACTGTAAATTTCCTAAAAGAAATGGAACAAAAAACTGGTATCAAGGCCATACCCTTCACTGATATCCCTACTAAATCTCCCGATGTATCACCTATGGATTTTTGTGCTTTCGGACTTTTACAATCTGCATTATCCAAACGTCGCCCCAAAACCCTTACAGGACTCTGGAAGGCTGTTCAGGAGGAATGGGATAGAATACCTCTTCTGACACTTCAAAAGGCATTATTATCCTAGAAATTGCGGTGTCGAAAGATAGTTCAGAATAAGGGATGTCAAATAGAACATTTAAAACACGAGAATTTTATGTAATTTAGTTTTGTGAATACAATATATATCGTCTAAAAAATGTGTGAACAACCTTTGTATATCAGTTAGAATATATGGCAGAGCGTCAATTTATCTCTATCCTGTGAAAGTATCTGATGCAATTCATCAAAAAAATATTTATCTAAGATTTATGCTTCTTTTCAAATAATTAACACTACATTTCCTTGTATTTGAACAGAAAATTTACAATTTCAACATCCAGTCTTATACTGAAATCATTATAATAATTTTTAATAGTTTTGTTGTAATTATTTCATTATATGCAAAATTATAGTTAATTAATTGAATGTTTAGAAGTAACTCCAAGCTTTCATACTTTAATACGACCAAAACTTTGAAAAATTTAGCTGTTGGATAATTACTTCAGTGGTAGAACCAATTACTGAGGATGTTTCATTCCTGTTTTTCTTTTGTAGAACACAAATATTTCTACCGCATTTAAATGCAAACCATTGTTTAAGCTGAAAGCGTTTATTATGAAGCTTACTTCCTCGCGTTATGCTTCGGACCCTAACAATACAATTTATTTTAAGTTCCCTATATATAATACATATGTTAATAGTTAACATTATTTTAGCTACTTAACTATTAGAAGATGAAGTTAAAGTTTATAAAAATGGATATTCGATGGGAATTTCCTTTTTATTTTCATATTTGGGACAAAAATCAATATTCCTTTGACAAATTAGAATAATGTAGTAGCTTAACAGACTAATATTTTATGCCATTTTCTGGAATATATACTAAAGCAGAATTATCTTATTTTTATTATAATGAGTATTTTATTAGTGTAGCATTTTTTGTCATTTCTTCTATGATTATGACATTAATGTTTCTCTTACTACTGTCAAATAACATAGGTTTGATTAAAAAGTTGATAATACGTACCATCTCCTTACGCTATAGTTACGAAAATATGTTTCATGTTAGAATAATAATTTCAACATTTTTGTTTTGTCTGGCCAGATATTTTTAAACTTATTTGTTCATGTTAATAATAATATTCATTTACAGCTTACACAAATATTAGCTCAATATATTTGATTACTTAATAACTGATTATAATAAATTGTTCCGTTTCTCTGGGTTTGTTAGGATTGAATAAGAATCTCTTCTGTATGTTCACAGAAAATAAATTTATTATTTTGTAAATTCTTCAAACGTATACACAAAACGTATACACAAACATAAAATACGTAACAACTGTCCTCTATACAACACTAAATTCTAAAAACACAAGTCAGGTTACCAGAATTTTCAATACAATACACGCCAATTAACGCAGTTAAAACACATTCAATTCCCATTATTAAATTGAACTGAGTTCCAATACCAATGTCAGGTATATTCATATATTTCCAAAGCGCCCTCTATAGGTCAGTCTCAGTTAGATATTTCTAGAAGCTTCCAGAAAGGTTTAATCGGCAAGTTTGCAAAATATCGCCAAATCTGGCTACCAAAATAAGTCACAAAATACATCACCAATTTGGCGATAACTCTCATATTTGGCGAGATTCCCTAGACTCCCATGATAAATACATAACTATAGGAGCTCTTCCATAGAAGCCATTTTAACGAAACAAAATGCAATATTTACAAAATTCGTAACAATATAAATAGTAATTCGGTATAGTTATGGTTACTTCACAATGATTCTACTGTTTCAGTCCAAAATGAACAAACACTCTTTAAGTCACATTTATTACAATTACTACGTTATATAGATACTACGTTATATAGATTGCGGAAGCGGTATTCATTGAAGCTAGACCGCTTAGCAATTCAACAACAGTAAAAAGAATTTTTTTAATGCTGATTTTATAATAGGGAAACAGGGGGCCATAAAGCAATGTCTCTGCAAGGCGAATGCTAACAGAAACTTGGTTTATTATGTGACAAGGTTTATCATGTGTGTTAAGTATGCTCTTATTGGTCGCCTGTAAAGGGACAAAGATGTAATACCGCTAAGCTGTACTGAGCACGCGTTTAAGGCCTTCAAAAATTAGATTATATTATAAGAAATATCGCATTTTTATGATTGAATTCTTGATATGAAGTCAACTGAATCATTATGCTGTTTCTAATGTTCTCTGGACAGAATATGTTCCAGACCAGGTCCATATAGGCTAGCGGGATGCAGGATGCGACTCCGGCTTATAATAGCACCATACGGGTCGGAGTACGATTTAGCCAAGTGCCATCTCAATTTTTACCGAGCACCCTAGGGGCGACAACTGTAGGATCGTACCCTCTCCCACCATCTCTGTCCCCATAGAGGAACTTCCCGATCCTTGGATTTAACACGCCCATAAGTTCTTACGGCCTAGACAGGGAAGTATTTAATGGCGCTTGTCGGGATTCGACCAGAGCACACTCAGCATCGAAAGCTGACGCGCCACCACTAGGCTACCTTTGGTCCTGACTGATTCTTTTATGATTAATTGTAAGGGGCCCAGGGTTGCCCCAATTGGTCAGCATATCGGTACTGTCCGTCCGGCGCCCAGGCTTATATGAAACTTATACCGAACAGGGGAAATAAACCTTGGCAGATTTTGCAGGAATTGCTACGCAGCGACTGTCTTGAGGTATTTCATGTCCATACGCGAAAGCGGAGGAGGCCGAGGTGTTCAGACGATTATGATGAATTGTAATTAATGAAATGTAGAAACGGTATTTTATTATTCTAACTATCAATATTACTATTACTAGTATATCCCTGTTAGTGGTAAATACTCTTTTTCAGTATTAAAGCATGTTTGAAAATATAGCAAAAGAGTTAGATTATAAAGATGCTAATAGATATATTCTGAAAAATTAAGTAAAGTTTCTCTATTGTCTAATTAAAACATATAAAGTACACTGCTGGCCACTGTAAATGCAACACCCTGAAGGAAACATGCAAATAACGCATTTATGAGAAAAACGCATGTAAAATTGTTTGTCACTTCAATATTGTAGAAGACGATATTTTTTAAACTAGCTATAACTCTGCTTCTAATTAATGCAGAATGAACATCAAAACGGTTTTGAAAAAAGAAAAGATTGAATTACACGATTCTTGCTTAAAATAAAATTGACCAAAATAGTAAAAAAATGACATTTTCAACGTAGGCAGTCATCTTAATAGGCGAAGATCAGTAATAAAGTCCTCTCTAGATAAATTTATTCAAGTTAGGGTGTGGCCATCAGAAAGAGCAGTAAAAGAGGCTTTTTCAGCTATAGAATCCTCCGCTAGAAATATGGGCCCCACTGTCAATGAGGATAAAACTAAATTCATGGAATTCTCACCCTCCATGGTAAACTACGACAACCCTTTGTGCATTAAGGGTTACACCTTAAAAAGGTTGATGAATTTAAATATCTTGGCACTATAATTAATGACAAAAATTATCTAAGAGCAGAAATTGACAACAGAATCAAAATGGCTAATAAATGTTTCTTTGGGCTGAGAAGACAATTGAGATCTAATCTTATCAGTCGCAAAACCAAATTAAGAATTTATAAGACACTAATACTACCTGTCTTACTTTATACTAGTGAAACAGGGACCTTGGGCATAGACACGCAGCGCTTACTGGACATGTTTGAGAAAAAAATCCTCAGGGCTATCTTTGGCCCGGGGGGGGGGGGGGCGTGACAGCCTTGTGGTACAGCGCGCTGGTTTTCGGTGCTGAGGGTGCTCAGATCGAATCCTCGCGAAGCGCCACTAAAATGCTTCCGTTTGTGTCGTCCCTTCATAGGGGGCAATGCTGGTCCGTCTATATGGCGCCCCCAAATTAAAATGGCCAGCAAAACTGCGGTGAATTACAGGAGAATGTCTTCGCAACAAGTGCCTCCGCATTAAAAAAAAAAAAAAAAATCTTTGGCCCGGTGCAGGAAGAGGGACGTTGGAGAACCAGATATAATTTTGAAGTGTATAGCCTTTATGGGCAATCACAAATAGCACAAGTCATCCGTAGTAATAGATTAAGATGGCTTGGCAATGTTTGGAGAAGCTCGGAAGATAATCCCACTAAGATCTTGACATATAAAAATCTGAGGGATTCCAAGCTAGAGGTAGACCACCGACTAGATGGTTAAATGACCTTAAAAAAGACTTATAAAGTTAAAAATTGGAGAGGAGTCGACGCAGATAGAAGATGCTGGAAGGAGCGCATGGTTGAGGCAGCCAGGGGTGCTGGTGTGTTTGTGATGAAGAGGAAGAAGGGTGTGTCCAGGCGTGGCCTTCTCATTATTAGACTTTTTAGAAGTGGTCTCTGGTAGTCTGTACTAATTCAAAACTCAGAAATTCTACGATGCACCCCGTACTCTCCTAACCAGTCTTCACATGTTATACCGTTCACAAATATGCAATGAGAATTTTTATCCAATGAAAGAAATAAACTGATACTCTCAGGAATTTCAACAATTTATTAGCACGAATGAAAGATCGCGTATAGATTCCAATACCGAAGTAACGGAAATGGCTTCCGTGTAATAAACAAGCATAGTTTTCATTCTGTTACATTCAGTTTATGTTCTAGATACACAAAACGTTTCACACAAAAGTAACAAAAGAAAGATAGTTAAATTATCCGAAACTCATTACAAGACGCCATAATGCAATTTTTAACCATTAATTTTAATTTATATAATTAGAGAATTAACGCACATTTTCGTTATTAATTTAAATATCGTTATAATTACTCAAAGGCTTATCGTAAGGAATTTTTCTCAATCTTTCTGAAAGTAAATTCTTAGTAAACAAATTAAGATTTAATGACTACTTTTTATTTGAAATCCGTTTAGTTAGCTCATTGCTAATGATTTGATAATTATGCCTGCATCTTTTTTCTTTCTTTACAATTTCCGTAATTAGAGTCGTTTGTGTAAGCTTATTCTGCCATGTTGTGACGTTTTTGTGTATGTTTGCGGAGTGTGGCAGTAAGCTATTTTATTTGCTTTAGTGTAGAAACTCCCATATAACGAGCGAAAAGACATTCTTATAAAACGTAATTTATATTTTAATGGTTTTAACTTGCAAATGCTTTAGGCTAACAGCCATTATCATGCTACTTTATTCATAGATACTAATTACAAATGTATTTAACGAAGGGTTTGCGTTGGGTGAATTAACTATTAAAGGGGGAGTAAAAAGTTTTAACTGCATCCGAAATCGTGCTTTCCTTGCATAAAATCTTAGTAAATAACATTTTAGTGGATTATGTTTGACTCTGAAAACATAAAAATTTAGTAACATTTTAGTGGTGTTAGAGTTTCATTAAAACTCTATTATATAAGAAATATCTCTTTTATATAAGAAAGCCAGTTGAAGGGGCATTGAAATCCATTACGTTAAACACTATACTTGAAAATTGGGAATTTTAGAGATTAAACTAATGAAATTAAAATGGTAAGAAATTGTAATTAATATAAAGATATCAAACACCTTCACTTATTTTTTATATGATTGGATCATTAAAAAGAAGTTGAAACAATGACGTTGACAAAATGTTGACAATGACGTACATTCTTACATTTCGCCCCCTTAATCCGAAGAACTTGTTCAACTCGGGAATGGAATCCGGACTTTAACCTTTCCGTAAAGACATCCCGACTACGTCATTCCTGTGAAAATCATCAGTACTGAAAACTTCAAATTCTCCTAAACGTGAAAGAGATCGGATGGGATCCCATAATCTTGATTGACACAATTTGATGTACTGTATCGAGCACATTTATAAAATTATCATTCAGCTCACTGACTTTTCCCCCTTTATTTTCAAATAACTAGGAAGATGTAACAATTGAATCAAGAATTTCTAATTTCAGGTCCCTGCTGACAATGCTGCAAACTATTAACACTATCAAGTTAAATCCCAATCGCACCTAATGCCCCTCTCAATTGTATATTTAGCGTATTTTTAAAAAAATATTTTTACATTATTGATACAAAGAAAGAAAATTCATTCATATTTTTATATGAATAATACCTAAAGGTTTTAAAGAATCATATCTCTTCTCCGCATGTCCTCTTACAAAAAAAAGTCATATAAAGAAATTTAAAGTATGTAAGATTGATTATGTGCTTTAAGAGTTATTAAAAAAAATATAAGTCTTAATATTTTAGCCATGGATTAAAACTAATACTCATAAATATGAAGTGCAACAATATAATAATTGAATGTAATAACAAAATAAAATAATCATTAAAATAATAACTAAATATAATACTTACCAATAAATAAAAATTTGTATCTAAGTTTTCTTTTAAAAGGTTTCAGCGAAAAGCATATTGGTTTAAATATTGAGCATTTTTATAGATCTAAAATTTAGAATTGCTAAAAAAAAACTTTCTCTTAAATTTACAGTAACTTTGGTGATTCCAGTGTATGAGCTTCAATGTCTAAAAAGTTTGAAAAAAAATTTAATTTTCTCACAAACTGCACTGGCAGCATAATAAGATTTTCATGGCCACCGTATGGAATTATTGTTAACGCCAGAAATTTATTTCTAAACTTTATGCAAGCCATGTTTCAAAAACCATGTTATGCGTACCACATTTTAAGGAGAAATATCTATGGTGCCCGGTATCAAGGGCTTATGTAAAAAAAAAAGTGATTTTTAGATATTTGTTAGCATTGATAAAAAAAATCTTTTGACTGGTATAAAATGCTTAAGTCTATCAATTTTGTATACAAAAGTGCATTTCTTTGTACAAAAGACTCAAGTCGAAATTACATTTCTGCGATTGATATAAAATCCAATAACTTAGTATATTTAAATCACTGTTTCTGACTTAAGCCCTTTATACCCGGCACCATTGATATAAGCCAAAAGAGATAGACAAGCATAATTAAACTAAACTAAAAAAAATATCAACATTCCTTAATTATAATGGGACGTAACCTTTAACTTTTCTTCTATAAACTGGAAGAAAATGCGAGATTAGCTTTTGAATAATTGCTCTTAGATGCGAAAAACCTAATTCAGAATTTATAACTGCTCGTAAATAATTGCAAAAATGCAAAGAAGAAACTCCTTATAGCTTAAGGTTGTGGGTAGTTCTCTGAGTTCAGTGCTAACCTATGCAGAAATTTTTTTCCATGGTTGTCGACTTGGATTTAAAAGTTTTTTCTTTGGCTAATTGCACTCCGGAATAGTGAAAGAAATTTTTTACTCTGCTATCTCATTCATTTTAGAAATTTTATCCACAAAAGGAAATTATTTGCGCTTAAGGGGACAGTGGACTTTTAAAATTGTGAAATTTGTAGATTTTTTTAAATTTTATTGAATTGTGGAACTACGTACAAGTAAGAATGTGTTGCAACAAGAATTTTTAATTTCTGTGATTATTTTCCTAGTTATAGGCATTTGTATTTGTAAACAAAGTTGCCTGAAGTAGAGTTTCCTTTGAATTTTGTTGCTCATCCTTGTACACGATACTGGTACAATTATGAGAAATGTTGAAAAGCTAAAATATATTTATCTAAATCTATGGATAATTGAAGTTTCGTTGCATATATATATATAAGGTAAGTGATATTTATTTGTTATGTAGTAATTTAATTTAGATATTATTTGGTTACTAACAGCAATAACTTTTAATTTGTTTTTCTCAAAATAAAAATTTTTCATGTCATACGAATATCCAAACTGTTCCATGCGCATTTCTAATTATCGTATTGATTTTAAATTTCTGTTTTATATGCTTAACTGTATATAAAATAAATCGTATTGAAAAAAAATTAACTTCGTAAATTCAGATTTTCTAAATTTTGTACTCGAAAAGATGATTTATAGGTATTTTGAGTAATAAAAAGGGTGTTTTCACTATTATTATTTTTCTCTTTATACTTTTTTAATGAATGCTTAAAATAAGCTATAAGTTTCTTTGTTAGTTCTATAAGGTATCATGTAAATAAAAATTACCATATTATATGCAAAAGAAATGCGCATGGGACATTTTAATTAGGCCAATTATTGATATAATTATTAATTTATAATTCATAAATTAATAATATTTCATCATTAAATTTTAACCACTTTTACATATCTATGGTACTAATCACATATTCAAATTTCAAGCAAATCCATTCAAAACAAAAAAAGTTAGGTTTGAAAGTCCACTGTCCCCTTAAGACACAGTATGCCGCATTTTTTCCAGGAATAATTCGATTTTTAAAATATTACTTTATTTAAAACGTTTATTTCAAACAATAAAAAAGATAACCCGAGTATAAAAAAAATTCTGTCTGTATTACGGAGTACAATTAAAAAACAAACAACTTTAAACCCAAGACTTATAGTCACAGAAAATGTTTTCTCCATGGGTTAACATTGACCTGAGAGAATCCGCTATGGCAGCCTTAAAATTGGGATTGAAAATCTGCGAGTCCATCTGACGCGTCAACTATAGTCTGGAATCTAGTCATATGACATAAAGAATGACAAAACTTTAAAAGTAAGGATTTACAGTCTACCGTTTTTTCTCGTGTTTATAAAAAACTGATTAGACTTTTTTTTTTATCTGACAGCATTTTTTTTTCAAAGCACAATACTGATCTATGTTCCTTACATTTTCCTTTTATTCCTAGTCCCATTTTCCCTTAATAATACATTCTAAATTCGCAGATGTCACTTCCCAGTACTTATTTCCCGAGGAAAAGTGGAGAGAAATCCTCCCTTTATGGATCAAAATGAAGATAAAAATTATGCTTTTCAACGTATCATCCTTGACGTTTTCTCGTTTCTTTCCAATGTAAAAGCTGAATAAAAAATAAAAATAAAACCTTCAAAAATCCCGAAAGAAACTTTCGCAAAGATTACAACTTTGTTTCATTTTTATTGAGACATACGTCACCTTAAACGCAATTTAAAAAACATATATGGGCTTTGCTGTATATTTTGCATATTTTTTAAGGAAATTAGCTACTTTACCTCCATCCGAACAGTACGATAATATTTTCTTACGGTGCTGTGAAAGAATTTTCTCTACTTTATTTCTGTCCTAAAGAAGAAAAAAACGACATTTTACTTGAAATTTCATTCTTTACTTGTGCATGAAAATCTAATTTATAAATCTCACCAGGTTATATTATTTATAATTAACGATACGTAATTTTCGTATTAGCGAAATATATGCAAATAAATGCGAAATTTGCCGATATGAGCGGATAAATGCGAAAATTATTTTTTTACAATTTTTCGGCGATTAACTGCTCGGTGATTAACTGCTTTTAAAGAGATATCAGTTAATATTAGAAATAATTTATTAACATAATTGCTTAAGTAAGACTATCCGCGGTCTTTAACTGAGAAATCTCACTCTCCTTCGGATTTGCTCCGAATTTCACCCTGACAGTTTATCCGTACGGGAGTCGAACCTAAAAATCTAACTGTAAAAATCAACCATCAAGTTTTGTGGAACAATTTAGTAGGTTTAAGATCGTCTCATGGAGCTTTTGGCGGCCCAGTGGTACAGCGCGCTGGTTTTCGGTGCTGAGGGTGCTCGGATCGAATCCTGGCGTCGCGCCACGAAAAATGCCTCTTCGTGTCGTCCCTTCATAGGGGGTAATGCTGTAAGCCTATATGGTGCCCCCACAATAAAACGGGCAGTAAAAATTACGGCACAGTATAGGCGAATGTTTGCCGACAAGTGCCTACGCATTGAAAAGAAAAATGATCGTCTCACCAGCGCCAAAGTCAAGGGTATTTCAGCAACTTATAGTAGTCAATTTAGAGAGTCCTGTTGATGTTATACAAATTTTAATTGCAACGAAATCCTGCTACCTTAACTTTGCAAACGCTATACAAAGCTATAAAAAGCCTCTACAGTCCCGTTAACAGAGTAAACGCTGAGATATTTTAGTATGTGCAACATAGGAATTGATGACAGAAGGAAAAGACTTAAGGAACATAATGTGGAGACTACTACACTGTTAGCTTTTAACTAAGAATTTTGATACTTACCTATCCAAGTAAGTAGAATTGTAATTTTTTTCTAATAAATGCGAAATTTTTAAATTTGTATTTTTTTTTATTGCGAATAAATGCGAAATTTTGTATATTGTACTTTTTTTTTTCGAAATTTCGATATTTTTTGCGAAATTTACGTATACCTATTTATAATGCGTATATATTATAAAAATAATAATGCACCAATATCCGTAAATTCTATACCTTTAATGTTATCTTTACCCTTCTACAACTACTTCCGCTTCTGTTTAAATGGCGCCTGGCTGTCGCCTTAGAAAATCCCCTTATATACGGGTACAAGTGGAACTAAATTTCCATTGTCTAAAAGAATCCAACTCCGTACTACTTAGCGACATCGGGAACAGACATCGGGAATTATAAATGAAGCTTACCAAGTCTGAAAATCCTTGAAACTCCAGCACAAAATCCCCTGTGTCCCCGAACTCATATCTTCAACTTTCCACCAGACTAATACAAATCAGCTCATATTCTCTAACTATAAAGTGAAAATACAAGTTTTAGAAAAGACGAGTGGGGTTACTGATGAAGAAGGCAGTTGATTATTAGGATAATGTGCTAGGCACTATCAAATCATTTCGCGGGCGCGGTAGCCCGGTTGGCAAGAGCAGCGGGCCAGTGATCTGAACGTCCCTGGTTCGAGGCTCGTCGCTGCAAATCTACCGCCGTGTTCACTAATGGTGGCTGGGGCACGTAAAATAGGGCGTGGCTACAATGTCCTCCATGTTCTCAAATTTACCTCTGGAGGTGCGGGGTCAAGTGTTCCGGTCTCGTCACTTGGCTCGGTTCAAAATTACGGGACCGGTCATTTAGCCAAGTCGGACTCCGACCCTTGCGGTGCTATTAAAAACCGGAGCCGCACCTTCATCGCCCATAGCCTTCGGGACTTGACCTGATGGTACATGTCGGTCAAGAGGCATCAGCTACAACAACAACAACAAATCATTTCGCAAAATCTAGTTAGGAAATAAACGGTTGAGTATAAAATTGGGAAGAGATTGACAGGAATTAGAAGTTGCTCAAGTGCTTTCAAAGCCGAGTGTTATCAAATCTACATTAAAGATAGTTTCGGTACAAAGCCACCCAATAAAAAATAGCTAGAAACTTATTTGGGTATCTGTCCGGGGACAATTAACACTTGGGTCAATCCATTTATATGTTTCTTAGTACCTTCCAAACACAGCCGCCCAAATATCATAGTGGTTAGCGTTCTGAGCCGCCACGAAGTGCGCTAGGCCTCAAATCTAGAATAAGGCTTCGTCGTTTCCGTGTCATCCACTTCATAGGGAGCAATGCTGGTTCACTTATATGGTATTCCATAATAAAGTAGCCAGCAAAACTTCACGGATCTTCATGGCACAATGTCAGAAGAATAAGTATCTGTCGCCAGAAGACAAGCGCCTGCCACATTTAAGGTAAAAATAAAACGTTAAAAAAAAGTGATATTGCAATAATTCGCTTTGTTCTACTATGCGATATGGCGTCAAACATGACAACTCATTGAATATTGTAGATTTATTGAAAGCGAAATGCAATGGTCTATTTTATTTACCTCTGAATGGAGCTTTGAGTTTCATCGGAACTTCTTCATTTTCTTCTCTTTTAAACCAAGGAAAATGTTTTCTTGTTGGATAAAAGTTGGAATGGAGTATGTTGAAAACCGATCTACTGAAAGAGATCATAATGGGCAGAAAAAATTAGAGTGTCATGTTAATAGTTTAAAGATATTTTTTGCCACTAGACAGCCCAAAATAACATGGTGATGAGGAATTTCACATGGTCAGTGCCTATCACCAAGAAAGTTATATATATATATATATATATATATATAATCTAAAAGCTCCCAATTCATATAATTCCTACTTTTTTTAAATAACGATTTATTTCTACAGATTAATTTGTAGTAGAATACATTGTAATAAAATAAAAGTCTTAGCAACTTTACATAATGTAATTCATTCAATATCTGTTATGAAGCTGCAATTGTACATTGAATTTGTTAAGAAAAAGACTCTTTGTGACGTCTGATGTAAATAATATTTTTCAAGCAAAATTTCTTCGTGCATTGCGGGAAAAAAAGGAACCATGAAAGTATCTAAACATCAGTTTTGGGTTATCACTATATTCTATGCTCTTGATTCTGTTGGATTTTTTGGCAGTATAATCCCACCACCATGTTAAGATGAACATCTGGATATTGGCTAAAATGTAAACTTGTGTACTATACTTTACACTTTATTCAACTTTCTTTGCATTTCAGCCTTACGAGTGGAAGCACCAGCACTAGGCAGTGTACCAAACTGCTTTTTGTTGGGTGAGAGAAATATATTTAATTTTTATTAAAAAATTGATATTACAAATCGATGTCGTATTTCTGGACTTTTTCCGTTAAAGTCCCTACAATTTATGACTTTTTGCCGCGTTGGGGAATCTATGGCTTAAAATGGTTAAAGTCTGGCCAAGTCACTCAAAATGGCTACTAGTTAATAATTACCAAGTGATAACGTATAGCTTAAACCTGTGTTTTAATAATTACAAGATCAAAAGAAATTTTAATATACCATCTATATATATATAAAACGCGTAGGTATGCGGCACAAAAATGGACGATATTTCTACACTCAGAATGGCAACGGCTGCAACTACCGGATGTAAACATTAGCGGCCGTCCGCAATTTAAAATCTCGTGTGTGCAGCGGTGACATTTGTTACAACCGCTGATGGTTTGACAAAATATGTCCAGACCTATCAAATCAAATCCAGTGCTTATTCATGGGCAGTTGTATGTAGGTTTATCTAGAGCCCGTTCTATTGATTCTGTCACTGTAGTATCTCCTACTTCTGAAATACTCAACTGTGTATATCAAGAAGTTTTATGAATATAATAGTTGTAACCCACACTATTTTAGTACTCGCTGAATTTTTACTCCATTTTAGAGGTGAAGAAATTTTCCCAACAATTTATTATTTCATATGATTAAGTGAAGATATCTGAATTGTGAACAATAGTACATACAAAGAGTGATGTAGTCCACACTATATTTTGGTACTGGCTGAATTTTTACTCCATTTTTTTAAGTGAAAACAATTTTCCCCAACATTTTTTACTTGATGTAATGATAAAGTGCAGATATATTAATTTTGAAAAATTGTACATACAGAGACGGGTGTAATTTTTAAAATCATTGGTGTTGGGTTTCTCAGTTTTATCTTTAACTCTGTTCTGAAGTAATGGAAATTCACATTTATAAATCACGATGTTTTAGAATCAGCCTTATAGTGAATTTAGCAATGATTGTAATTTTTTGGCTGAGTTCCCACTACCCCTTAACAGCGTATATTTATGATGACAGGTAATGGTAACATTCCTTACATATGTTACTTTCAGTTGAGTTGTTTAGCAAATGAAAATATAAAACTAAAAGCGACCATGCTGGTCGCGCAGCGGCTAGTATTTTTAAATTTTCTGTTGAATCATATAAACTTGACAATTCTATGTATTAATAAATACTTTTTAAATTTTTTTGATGAATTATCCCATCAAGTTGAAAGAAAATGAAGTTAATTGGAAGTTAACTTGCGTTTAACTTTTCATTCCCTTCCCGGCCGATAGAGGGCTGCAACAGTCTACAAAACAAAATGAACTCAAATTAATTGAAAATTAATTTAATTCTGCTTAAAGATCGCTAAAAGTATTAAAATAATGCATTGTCATCGTGTTCTGAGCTATTCTAAAAGTTTCAAATGTCTAGCTAGTCGGGAAGTTAGTTAAAAATCGATTGCAAGATTTGGACTACACAAACACACAAACAAACAAACAAGAAAGCGAGTTAATAAAAACATGTAAAATATGAGCCACAAAGACAAGGTCTAAACAAGTGGATACTTAGCGAAACACTCATCGAGTATATTTGTACTCGATGGGCCATTACTCCAAACCCTCCAATCTTGCTTTCCACTTCTTTAACTAAATTTTCCTGCAATTGTAGGCATTCATTTGTCATCTCTCTGTTTATGTACTGACCTAAAATGTTTATGACTCGAGCGGGAGGGAAAGCGGTGACTTTGTAAGTTGTGCAAGATCAGATAGTACACAAAAATATGTTGACAATAATTATAATAATTTTTAAATAAATCTTGAGGTAGTATGGGGGTGACCTAGTGCGTCGGATTTCGGTGCTGAGGGTGCTCTAATCGAATGCAGACAAGCGTGTCTAAAACACCTCCGTGTCTATGCCGGGTATGAGCCCGTTAAATCTGTAGACCGGTCCATACAGGGAGGAAGGCTGGCTCACCCTAAAAACCTGGTGCTCCCATAATAAAGTAGCCAGCAAAAACAGCGATGTATAACAAAAGCTGAATTCTCAAGAAAATTGCCTTCGAATTCGACAAAAAGAAAGAATCATCACTTCACAACGTAGATGCTTACATTTACTTTGTCAGCTACCCCTCAAGAAAAAAAAATACCTGCGGTTCATATAAAAACAGAAGTAAATAATGATACCAAATAAGGCAAGATTATATATATATATATATATATATATATATATATATATATATATATATATATATATACACTCATGGACAAAAAAATTAGCGCACCAAGAAATAATTGCGGGATCTTAACGAAACTTGCAATGAAGGTACATGTCGGGGAGATATGCAAATGATAAAGAAATGCAGCGTGATTGCGCATTACGTATAACCGGTAGAGGGCGTTGAACATCGTACTCTGTGGAGTATAAAACAGATAACCAAGGCTTGTTTGAGTGTGCTGAATCATTTACAAAGGAAGAGCTGAGATAGACATGCCATTACGCCGTGTTCGAAGACAATATAAGCAGTTGTCGCAGTTTGAGAGGGGGAGAATCGTCGGGATGATGGAAGCTGGATGGTCAGCTAGGCGAGTAGCTCGTCAATTAGGCCGCTCTGATTGTGTTGTGAGGAGGTGTTGGGACCATTGGACCCGAGAGATGTCATGTACACGAAGACCAGGCTCAGGACGCCCTCGACAGACCAGTCGTCGAGAAGACCGCCACATCGTAAGAAATGCACGCGTACAGCCAACTGCTTCATCGGCCGCCATCCAGGCACAGGTAGCACCTTCACTAGGAGCCTCTGTGTCTTCTCGAACCAAACGAAGGCGCCTGGCTGAAGGACAGTTGGTATCGCAGCGGCCATTACGTGTGCTGCCCTTGACGCCCACCCATCGACGCCTCCGTTTGGAGTTTTGCCGCGCACGAGGAAACTGGACTGCAGTGGAATGGAACCAGGTCGTCTTTAGCGACGAATCCAGATTCAATCTCGGCAGTGATGACAATCGTGTTCGTGTGTGGAGAGCCCGTGGTGAACGCTTCAATCCTGCCTTTGCTGTACAGCGACACATCGCTCCCACAGCTGGTGTGATGGTATGGGGTGCCATTGCCTACAATACACGGTCACCCCTAGTATTGTTCCGTGGCACCATGACAGCCCAGCGGTATGTTCATGAAATCCTGCAACCACATGTGTTGCCACTCATGCAACGGCTCCCAGGAGCCATTTTTCAAGAAGACAATGCTTGGCCTCATACGGTAAGGGTGTCACAAGACTGTCTGCGCACTGTTACTACCCTTCCTTGGCCTGCCCGATCCCCAGATTTGTCTCCAATTGAGCATATCTGGGATCATTTGGGACGACGAGTTGGGCATCCCATGAGTTTGAATGAACTAGAGGCAAGGTTACAGCAAATATGGAACGAAATGTCTCAAGACATCATACAGAACTTGTATGACTCAATGCCCGATCGTATCGCATCGTGCATTCGCGCTAGAGGGGGTCCAACGGAGTATTAACTCCGTTCTTTTGCCTTTTTCTCTGAAATAAATTATCCTTTTTCTTTGATTTTCTTATCATTTACTTATATCAAAGTAGGCATTACGTATGTAAAATTTCGCTTCATTTTGGCGACTCCTTCTTGGTGCGCTAATTTTTTTGTCCATGAGTGTATATATATATATATATATATATATATATATATATATATATATATATATAATATACGAATTAAATTACGTCCTTAAATTATTATCTGAAAGTGAAAACTAGCTCATATTTACATGGCTGGAGCTAGACTCAGCCTGAAAGGAATTAAATTAAATTTGGAAACTGTCGGGTCAAATCGTTTCTTAGGGCGACAAAAGTACATTCGTCCATTTCAGAAGACGGCTCCGAATTAATATCATCTTTCAACCATAAGCGCGAGAGGCGAGATAGACCATGTGGCTATTATTTGCAGGGTCGGCAGATTTTGGGGCTAGCGATGGCAACCCACTCCTGAATTCTAAAATACACACGTGTAGAAATGCAAAGGCATGCCATTCATTGGGAGTTCTGTGGTTAAGGGTTTTAAAGCGATAAATTAATATTACTGGGGTTTGGATTTAGGAAAGGGAAATTAAATACTAGAATGGAGGGCATAATATTTAAAAATATTGCATATATATATATATATATATATATATATATATATATATATATATATATATATATATATATATAATGATATACAATACTTGAGTTCGGAATAAAAGATTTTTAAAAAGTTATAATTTTATTATTAATTTTCTGGAATTCACCCGTAATCTTACTCTGCTGGTTTGAATTTGTATGAGAGCACATCATACAAAAATATAGCATTCTCAGATATAAGTAAAGGTAATAAATTTATTTCTATAAATGTATAAATGCCTAATTCTTAAAGTTTAATACGTATCTTCTTTTTTGGTCATAGTTCCCTCTTAAACACATCGATTCTCAAACACCCTCGCACAGTCTGATTTCTAAGCTCAGGAAAAAATTTCCACTCTAACATTATAAATGGCATTTGTTGGGATTAAAAGAGTAAATATTTGCTTCGGAACATCTTTCAGGCAGAGCTTTTTCATCCGAAGAAAGCTGCACGTCTGGGAAAGGAGGAAAAAAAAAGTGAAATTACACTTCACTTTTCTTGAAGGAAGTATGGAATGGCTTTAAAGAAGTAACTTCGAGATATTAGGAAATTTATGCTAATACTTCCTCGCACGAGATATTTAAATATCGAAATCTACTGTGCGAGTTCCTTGAGTTTTCGTTCGTTCAATTTATTCCCTCATTTCAAGATTTCAGAATTTTTCTTTGCAAAGTGAAAGTAAAGTTCATAATTTTTCGGGAGCTACATTGAAATAACCATTTTGATTGCAGTGAATATTTGAATATACGTTTATACATATTTCAGATGCAGGTATTTCTCACATGCTGAGGAAGGATTAAAAGTTGAAGGACATTTTTCTTATGAAGACAATTTGCTATGTAAAGAGTGGGCGCACTCTCTGAAAAATGAAGTTATATAATTTAGCAATTTTGCATTTCATTTCAAATATTTTCAGTCTCTGGACGTCAAAACAATTTTCGTTGCTGATATATAAAAATGATATTCTCTGACTTTATAATGCAGAATTTTTACGCATTATTTATAAAGTTTATTTCATTTTTATTATTATTCAATTTTTCTTCCACATTAATTTTATTACCTCTTAATTTGTACCTTCATCTTTTGGGTATATTCATAATTAGAATTGGGAAACGTATAAAAAAGGAACGTTTAAGCATTGTTTATAATATTCATTTTCTTTTATTTTACGATTCCCTGCTTTCTTGTGCATTAACTTCATTACCACTTAATTTGTAATCTTCACTTTTGGGGGGATATTCATAATTAGAATCGAGAAATGATATATAAAAACAGTTTTGTGGAAGAACTTCATAATTTCTTAATTACCTAGTTCCTAATTTAATTAAAATATTTTATTTCCTCATTTATTCGTATAAAGATTGTATAAAAATTTAATACGTCCACTTTGGACGACAATTTAATTCGCATTTATTCATATTACTTTGAGATGAGAAATACATTCTTGTAGATTTAGCGGTTGTGATGGTACAAAATAAGGAATTTGGGCCTTTAGGAATTACAATCCGAGCTCTATCTGATGGCACCATCTAAACTGAGGTTCTAGTGAGTTTTAAAGAATTATCGCCAAAAAATAAAAACTTTTTTTTTTTTTTTTTTTTGGGGGGGGAGGATAGATGCGAGCTGTATAATTAAACTCGCAAGGTATGATCAGCTAAACGAACATACCCACAAAATTTTGAAACCTGCAACAAGTGCAATGTTTTTGGACCAAATTCAAGTGTTTTTGTGAGTTATATAAACATATTAGGATGTTCACTGTAAACTTTACGAAATTTCTCCACAATATAAAGATTGTGGGACGTAATCACGGAGTCGGAAAAGTTTTTGAATAAATGCTTCTAAATCGACGGTACATATTTTGAAGAAATACGTGAATATTGATCTTGAATAGTTTAAACAGAATATACCTTAACGGTTTTCTCATTGGACGTGAGTGTTCCTACTGTCTGCCAGGGGCATGATTTAATGATAGAACGTACAAGGACCTTCTGGAAGGACGCATCTTCCCGAGTTTATAGAGGGTTTGCCGTCCTTCTGGCAGGCCGAACGGCACTACCACGAGAAGTGCACACAATTTTAAGCTAACAGAAAAAAAATTATTCCAACATTTTTGTTCGAAACTTTGATATTTTGGAAGCTTGCTACCTAAAATAAGCGCGTTTAGCTTGCTGTGACAGTGAAAGTACAGTATGGG
The DNA here is from genome assembly GCA_907164885.2 of Dolomedes plantarius. Taxonomy (NCBI): domain Eukaryota; kingdom Metazoa; phylum Arthropoda; class Arachnida; order Araneae; family Dolomedidae; genus Dolomedes; species Dolomedes plantarius. The sequence goes on from OU015495.1 coordinate 119,092,814, forward strand.
TTGAGATTAGTACCTTGCATGAAATTAAATAAGAAATCGTTGTGACCCTAACGATTGAAAACAACTCAGGTTAGAATGAAATCTTGATTTATTGAATTTAAATGAACATATCCAATTATACAATATAACACCTCACTGAATATTACACGTTACTTGACCTTATTATAATTCATCTACTACAATTGGTTCATTATCATTAATCAAGAATTGGCATTGATTTATCATTAAATCCCAATGATGATCAATCCCAAAATGAGCACTAATTTATATTCAAATCAATCACATAAGCTTAATCAATAATTATAATTAATTCTTATCACAGTTATAATACATCCGTAATCAACAATTATTATTAATTCATACACAAATCATGTTACTTTATACTAAATAAGATCTCGTTTTACGAATTATCACATATTACCCTTCTAGCTTTCTTCATGAAATTAAATCGCTATCGCGCTCTATATACGTTATCACGTTACATGAACAGTTACGCGTATGAGAAGCAATGATGGTAAGTATGAAAAGGAGAAAAGACTGTATCTTTGCAGATGATTGTCGAATTATCTTTGATTATGGACATAGAGCACAGGATGCTGGATTCCTCATTAATCGTTGAGCTGGACATCTGGTTAACGGATGCACCGCTTTCTAATCCACTGTTCGTCATGGTCACTCATACTAGGGCACAAGGCTCCTTTGGTCGTCCTGCGTTCTCGGCACTGGAAACTGGGTGCACAGATATTCTTAGGGCTCTATATTGGCATTGGAGACGGGATGCACTATTCATCATCGGCTCTATCATCGAGTGCTTTATATTAAACACAGGGTATCAGTAACGCTTCGGCTTAAGCATTGTTAAGCAACCATCATACTACGTAGAGGCTATTTTTCCTTACTGCTTTGTGTTCACTCTTACATTTTTCAACTACTAGCTTGCTAGCTGACTTCATACCACTTATTTCTCTAGCTACTCTTCTCTCTCTTTCTCTTTTCATATCCTTTTTCTATTATTAATTTCTATCCACGCCTCTTCCAGTCTCATTGGCCATATTATCCTCATCTCTTCTCATATATTAGTTTGTGGTTGCCTCTTCTCCATCCCTTTTCACCAATGCACATCGTGGGCGGGACTTATAAAAATCTCTCTCCTTGACTTTCACATGCTCAGCTCAACACCGACTATGGGTGGGCCCCATTTATAGCTATAATACATTTATGGATTTCTTTTCTTTTTTTTTCTTTCTTTGCAAACTCATTCTTCAGATTCACCGTTTCCTTTTTATCTTAACTTTTACTTATACTTTTATTTCTTTCTTCGTGCCCAATCTTCTATCTGTAGTAGATTTGGTTTATTGTTGGCTTTTCTCCCCTCTACTTCTTTTATTGCTAGTATTTTGCTTCCTTGCCCTGTCTCTTTCTTATATTGTGCAATTATTTTAATTCGTTCCGTAACTCTCAAACTTTCTTGCACCTGGCCTTGACGCTATTGTCATATCCCTATGACACTTATAAAACCCACTAGAAGTCTACCAGCACAGGTGTTTTCGACAACTTTCCTTCCTCATCCACTTTTTTAAGTACGAAATTCGAACTCAGAGACAAAAATTAGGCGGAATGTTAAAAAAGGAGGTGATAAATAACTTGGTGGGCAGCACCAAATGATAGTAAACTTGGTGGTTAAATTGATAGTAGGTGATAAAATTACATATGATAAAGTAACACGTGCAAAAAGTAATGACACGTGCCAAAACACGTGACAATTGGGTGTTACATAAATTAAATTTTATACAAGTAAAGTATAGTGGAAACAGAGCGTTGTGATTTTAAATCTCGTAATGTATTGTCTGAAAGATTTATGAAACTACTTAAATGCTATTGGTAAATTCAAACACTTGTAGCAAAAAAATTATTTTCTGCAGTCCTGGTAGCACGTGGAATGGTTGATGCACATCAGCTAAGACTACGAGTATCCGGCTACGGAATACGAAGAAGCTAGGCCTACTACGTAGAATCTGATTCACGAGTCGATGCACAATAATTGGACGAAGGACCGGAAAACTAGAGGGTTGAACACGTCATATTCGTAGTAGTGGCTCGGCGATGATGATGGTTGACCCAAACGCCTGGCCAACTCAGGAAGACTGAAGAACTAGTTGGATGATGCTTTCATGACATTAATGAATCGACACGGAGAAAAACGGGCACAAATTTAATTTAAATTAATATTTATTCATCAAAGACATCTTAGACGATTGCTGCAGTTCACAGAAAATATACAGAATAATGCCAGCCAGTGTCACAATAAAATATGTCCGAAGACAAAGTGAACAGATGGAACTCGCCCTGCTTGCAACCTACACCTCTTATGGCGAATATCGTTCTTCTTTTTATATAGAATGCAAGCGAGCATCACTCATAGCCAGCTCAAAGCCTACATCTAGTATGCGCTAGTATGCTTGCGCTCTGATAAATAGATCGCATCTCATTTTGCAGATATTAATCAAATAAAACTTGTAGGAAGGGATAATTAAATAATTTGTAAATGCTAGCTGTAGCAAAAGACTATATTAAAAGGAAATACTAAAAAAATGCGATTACATTGTTATTATCTTTTGGAAAACTCTGCGTATGAATACATTGAATCTATCTTGCACGTGTTTATTAGTTAACTTACAGTTAAGTGGTGAATCCGAATCCCCATGCGATTTCAAATATGTATATCGATTTTATTATTGTAGATATAGTTAATTATTGTAGATAATAACAATGTAATTGCTTTAAGAATTCAAAATCTACCTGGAAAATTATAATTTATATTTTAAGCATTAAGTTAACCAAGCAACGTATTAATAGAAATACAGCTAGCAAATAATTAATTAAAGAGACGATATTAATTAATAAAGTTAATAATAATAATAGTTAATTAAAGTTAATATTGATAATTATAATTAATATTTAAATCTGAAATAGTAATTAATTTTCTACATAGTGACGTTATGTCACAGGCTGGAAAATATGACAACTCTGAATTCTGGCGTGAAAAAACAGCTGTTTTCTATGCTACCCACAAAGTGTACATTTTTCTCATTTCCAGACCCGATGTCGTAACCGATAGTACAAGGAGAACGAATTTTTGTTGCGGCCACATATTTTGATGGCCCAAACACCGACAATGCTTGGAGTAGAAGTGAATTCGGTAATAAATTCTTGAACGCGATGTGTTATGGTGTTGTGATTTTTACAAAAAAATAATGTGCTCGAGTTACCTTTGTTCCTCATACATAAGTATAATCTTTCATTTCTCTTTTAACTTTGTCTATTTTATCAAGCTTTCAGCTAATTCAGCATTCAGCTCATTTTTTATTAGTCTTTTTTAAAACTTTAAGTGGAATATATGTCTAAATCAGAAGCATAGAGGCCAAAAATGTGATTTTATTGGCTTATCCCGCCAAGCACTGCTGGAAGGACTTTAGACAAAAACGGATGTCCTATTGGCAGGACCCAATGATCAAAAGAGACCCATGTACAAAAGTTCTTCAAGCAGGACTTTTACCTGAACGTTCTATGGTTAAACCGACGACTTATGGGCTACGTAGCAAATATATTAACTACTACACTAGAGGTTCTCAACCTTTTTAGTCCCCCCCCCCCCACACACACGCAAAAAACTAAAATGGACACTTTTTGACCACCCAGATTAAAACTTAATAATAGCAATTGTAACGAGTGACTAGTTTAAACTAGTGACGTTGCCTTGATATCGAACTTTCGCGACCCCCCCCCCCCCTTGTAAGTTACCGTGACTCCAAGAGGGGATCACGGCCCCTAGGTTGAGAAACGCTGCTCTACACTATTCCGTCAAGTGGGAGAGAGATTTTCCTTTCCTAAATACCAACTATTACAACTTGGTTCCAGTAGATTAAGACCTTTTACTGCTTAACATGACCAAAGGGATCAGTAACCAAGCAACCAATTATTTCACTTGTGTATCGCATGTAAAGAATAACTTCAATTGATTCCATTTTGGGGTGACAATGCGTTGTGCGTATGTATGTTGAGCGTTGGAAGAACTATGGAAAATTTACATGGTATTCTCCGCCAGACTGGAGTTCAAATTACCAACAAACAAACTCATAGTATTCACTAGCGGTAAACTTCTTTTTTTTGCAGCAAATTCCACAGAAATTGACTAAATAAAAATGTCCTTTCAAAGTCAAGCTAAAATAACTTTAAAAGTATTCACCAACAAGTATTTTCATGCGTTCTTTCACGGTATTTTACAACATTTTATCACAGTTGAGATAAATTTCTTAAGATATCGACAAAAACTACTAAAGTCTTGTAACAATAAAGTTGGTTTTGAAAAGTATAAAGAATTTACGGTGAACGAAGATTAATGAAGACAAATTCTGTTTTCAAAAAGAAAGACTTTTTCCGATTCATAACTGGTATGTCCTAAAACGTAAGTTCCAGGTATCTCCCCATTTCGTTTTTTAAAATATATTGACGCTAAGAATTTTCTTGTGTTGACGAAATTAAATGAAACAACTTTAGAAAATTTTCTTTTTTCCTTTTAACTCACAGTGGTAACATTTAAGTACAAAAGTTAATCTGTTAAATTTTAACTTTAATGTCTATTGATGCCAAGATGAGATAGACTGTTTAATGTGAAAGTAAACTTTAAATTATGATTTTATATTATCCATTTTTTTCTTTTGGTGTAATTATTATTCGTCGATTGCATTTCATTGCTATTTTACCAGCTTTCTGCAGAATATTTATTTAATAGGAGATAATTGGAGTTTGAATAAAACTTTATTCTTATTGATGTTGCAAAATGTTATGTCTTTTCTTTTTATAGAACGCAGATTATCTGAGACATACGCGGCCCATCCGCAAAGTAAGAACCGATTGCTTATACTAGATCATTCGTAGGTTACGTCATTGTAACAACGACGCCGTCATTAAGTTCCTGAACGCCCGGTGCTTCATTTGGTGTAGATTCAATTTTTCTTTAAAGTTGTTTCGCTTTGCTGTGTTAATTTAAAGTGGACATTAAAATCGAAAAGCCCCGCCAGCTGTGAAGTGCGGTCGGTGATAAGATTTTTGAACTAAAAATGTTCATGCTGTACGACCATAAATGGTAAGGTACGACCATTAAGGTGCCACGTTAAATGATGAATCCTAACTCTAAAGCTGTTAAGAAACTGTGCCGAGCAATTCAGATTTGGCGGCATGGGTTACTTCCTGCTAGGGTTTGTATCTTGCACGATAACGCGCGGCCACACACCACAGTCCGTACACGTGTATTGGTTGAATAGTTTGGTTAGGAAATTTATGAACAACCACCGTATAGTCCCGACCTAGCTCCTAGCGATTACCATTTGTTTTTCGATCTAAAGAGATTTTTGGGCGGTCAGATTCTACAGAGTGATCAAGATACAAAAGACGTTATGAAGGAGTGCCTTAATAGATTGGTGGTGAGTTTCTTCGACGATGAAATACAAAAATTAGTCTCAAGATACGACAAATGCCTAAAAAAACATAGCGACTGCGTAGAAGAGTAGTGTAGCATACGTTTCAACATTTGCCAATAAAAATGTTTCAAAAACTTCATCCTAAATTGTTTCCCAATCGGTTCTTACTTTGTGAATGCGCCTCGTAATATAAGGTGAAAAGTTGCCAATATTAAATCAACTTTTGACCAATTATTAACGGATTCAGCAAAAAAAGGCAGTAACAATTTTTCTCGTAAATATACCTTTTCACAACAATTTTCGACGACTCAGAATTAAAGATAGAACTTAAGATCATTTAAATATCAGATTTTACACAAGTTCTCTACAGGATAAAGATTACTTTTGTAAAATCCAACTCTCTTACTCAGTTAGAATACTCAAAAAATCTTACTTCGTATTTTGGAGTAAATACATATCTTTACAATATATATTATTGACATTATTTTATTGTAATATTTAATTCATATTTCAATTCCTACGTCTTAAGAGGGGTTTCATCAAGAATTTCAGTCCATCTTCAAAAATCAGAACAGAAAAATAAATATAATTTTATTCATACAATCAATAATTTAGGTTTAGAAACTACTTAAAACTCTACCATGGTGAAAATGAATCCCTTCTCAGTGTTTAATTTTCCTGCTATTACAAACAAACTAGATTCATAATTTTGTTTCTGAGTGTATGAAGCAGAAAATTTATTTCCCGCAGAGGATAGGATAAATTTATATTTTTGGTTATATTTGCTTATTTAATAGTGAGCATTAGAAATTACCGTTATTGTTGATCATATATATACCATCTCATATAATATAGTCCCAAATGGCAATTTAATTAATTTTTTTTTTACTTCTAATGCGGCAAAAGTCAATGGACAAAAGTCCTTAGGAAGACAGACATAAAAATCTATTTAAATCCATTTAAATATTTATATATTATTTTTATATTATTATTTAGCTATTAGCTTTTATACATTTAAATTAAAATTTATATTCAAATAAAAATTTTAATACATAAATTATTTAAATTTAATCATCAGATTTTCGCTTACAATCATTTAAAATTTCAGTTAGCTAGGAAAAAATAGGAGAGAAAGCAAAACAATCCTTACATAAGTTCCATACACATGAATTGAAAAAATAATGAAATAAGAGTTTTTGTATAAAAGGAAACATTTTCATTGTAATTATCATAATTATGGCAATTATGTTTTATCACTTGTAAGAAACATCACTTTTTATTTTGTGAGGCAATTAAAAAGTCAAAAATTCACATAGAGCATAAATAAAAAATTAATGTATGCTTATTAAATATGCACTATAAATAAATACTCTTGACAGTTACTTCAGCCCTTTTTCTTTGTAGATAGTTGTTATGTAATTTTTGTTGACTTATTGAATTGCATATTATTATTGCATTAGTAAATATGCAAAATATATTAGAGTAGAAGTAATGTCTGATGATCTTATACCTCCACTTCCACTCCCCCCACACACACATACAAACACACACACACACATATATATATATATATATTAAAGCAAGACGCATAATAATGGCTTATTTACAATCAAAATACTCTTATTTTGGATATAAAATGACATTTATGTACACTATATATGGCTATAAGGCACTTTCTTTTCGTATACATTAAAATGTATGTCCGTGTGCCAAGATCTAATGTTAATAGTTATAAATATTAAGTATTTTTATACCAATAGGTCTGGAGAAATGATTGATATCTTTGGCAATATGCGTTCATCTATTCACAAAATGAAGCCTTAACATTTCTTCATGTTCAATAATTCATTTTCATGTATTTATTTCCTTCCCCTCTGGAAATATTATTCATGTACTATTCGAAAGAGAAGAGAACGAATATGCCTACAGTACCGGAAAATATATCAGATATATACAAAGAGGATCTATCGGAATCATCTATACAATTCCACATTGTAACCAATGCTGAACGTCATCTCCAAATGCGTTTTTATTTTATAAAATAACAGAACGAAAGAAGGAGAGAAACTGAAACAAGACTAAACGTATTCTATTATATAAAATGTTTAAAACATAAGTTAAAAACCTTTTCCAAGTTGGGGGGTCTTTTCTGTTACCTTTTTTATAGTCGTCTTTTCTTATAGGATTTGAAATTTTAATAGTGTCTATCATGCATCGTATTTCAAGATCCGAGACTTGTTCTCAAACAGAGGTATCAGAGAAAACGTCTAAGAGCATTCGATGGGGCGATGTATAATAAAGGCCCTGTAATGATCGCAGGCGACAACCATGCGAATAAAGAAAGTTTGGGTGTATTCAATATTTTGTTTTCGGCTTTTCAAAGTATTTCTGAACTTGAGAATATGGAGGTAAATATATCTATAACATTAGCAAGTTCTGAAATAATAGGAAGTATAGCATCAAAAATTATGAAAAAATAGGGATGAGAAAGCCTTAAGATATTAACTGTAAATTATTGAAAGGTAAGCTTAATTTAGAACCTTCAAAGCTATTCGCGATAGAAAGCTGAGCTTCCTTTCTGAAATTCACGAATGGCGCTTACTCTTCAAGTATATAAAGGGAATATTTTGAAGTCTTTCTAATCCTAAATTATGAAAATTTACTCTCTATGCTTTGGCAAGCTTAACTATTTGTTGTTGTCGTTGTTGTTGTTTCCAATCTCTCTGGTGTAGGAAAGCCTACGCCAAGTCCAAGAGACCCCGCCGCAAAAGACAATCACAGACAAAATCCTGCTCAACCGACAGCTGTCTCATACATACATCGACCTTAAGATTAGAGACGCCCATACATTCTAATAGGTGAGCAGGAGAAGCAGGAAGGGGGCAAGGATAAACGAGAAAAAGATTTCTCCCCCTCCACGAATTTCACACTACGGAGGTGACCGCTTCTACGTCACGCCATGGCTGTCTGGAGAGATCTAGAACTCCTGCACTGCATAGAGAGGCCTGGTCATTAACTATTTAATCATACGAACGCAAACCACATTATAAAATGTAGCAGGGATCACGTAACAGCGAAATAAGGAAAATTCTAAGAGTATTTCATGTTTATAACTCCTTTTTTTCAAATATCACTGATATAAGCATGTTTCGAGAAATTAAATATTTTTACATTAAAAATAACTACACATTTAAGAACAGATAAATGAACAGCACGTTTCGAAAATTAATACGGCTAGCGGAAATTACAATAGGCCTAAGGTAATAGATAATTTAATGTTTGTAGATTATTTTTTTCGTTTCCATGGCCGTTTATTAAACACGAGAAAGAAAATTTCGAACTACACTGCTGGCCATTAAAATTGCAACACCAGGAAGGAAAGCAAATTACAAAACTTTACTTATTGTACGTATATAGCATGGTAGGAAGAAAACATGATTAAATTTGTAGGCAATTTGGGGGGTACACACAGTCCGAAATTAGTACACACAGCTGCCGCATCTGGCAGCTAAATAGGCTCTAACACGGTTAGGCATCGAGTCGAGCTGGGCTTGGATGACAGATACGTGCAAATCATTCCATGCGGCTTCAAGTCTATGTCACACTTCATCAATCGTAGTGACTGGAGAGCGGTGATGGCCCAGTCTCTCAGCAACCCATGATCATATGTTTTTAATGGATGAGAGGTCTGGAGAACGTGATGGCCAGGGCAACAGTTGAACACCCTCGGTGTCGAGCTAGATTAGGACACAACGGACAACATGCGGTCTTGCGTTATCTTGCTGAAAGATGACGTCTCCGAGGCCTCGAAGATAGGGCACAGCCATCGACCTTAAGATCTGAGAAATGTAACGCTGGCCGTTCAGATTACCAATGACGTGAACAAGCGGTGTTCGGGTCGTGGACCCAATGGCTGTCCATACCATCACACCAGGAGCAGGACCTGTATGACGATATCGAATGCAAGCAGACCACATGCGTTCTTCTCGGTGCCTCCAGACACGGATACGTCAATCATGATGCTGCACGCAGAACGGGGACTCGTCTGAATAGACGATGTGGTGCCACTCCTTTATCCAGTTTTATCGTTGGGCGCACCACTGTCACAACACTTTTCTATGCTGCAGTGTCAAGGGAAGCTGCAATAATGGTCGCCGTGCAGACAGTCCGTGCTCCTCCAGACGTTGTCGCACTGTCCGTGCGGATACATGTCATGCTGCAAGCAAGCCCATGTCCTGACTCAGGGTCCGTGATGTGGCTGTACGATCCTGCAAGGTCGACCTGACAACATGTCTGTCCTCTCGGATGTTAGTGGTGGAAGGCCGTTGAAATCCTGCATGGCTTTCAGTATGACGCTCCTGAACCCATCGATTCCATATTCGTATGACAGTCGTTGGATTCCGACTAATGCGAGTAGCAATATCGCGGAAGGATAAACCCTACTCTCGATAGGCCACGATCCTGTCGCTATCGAATTCCTTCACGTGCAAGCAGCCGTTTCTCCTTATACGAAGCATAACACTATCTTTCCACAAAAAACCAAAATTCAAATGCGATTTCCGAATGAGAAACCCACTGCGTAACTTTCCTTTTATACAGAGTTTGAGATGCCGATTCTCCATCCTGCGTCGTTTGTTTGTGCTTAAATGCTAATCATTTGCATATCCCATCATCTTCCTCCTTTCATACGAATTTGACGTTTGTATCATCCCTCATTCATAGTATTTCAATTTTAATGGCCAGCAGAGTATTATAAAAAGGATTTCTTAAAATTATTATGTCTGCATTTTCATTATATGTCATTTTCCCTTCGTACACTGTTTTTTGCAAGATTTACTTACCACTCACCCATCAACTGGCGTGAATTTTTTTTAAAGAACGAAATCTTACCCTCAGATAGAAACATGAATGAAAAATTGACCCAGTTATAGCCACCCTTAATTAAGAAATATAATTCACATAAATAAAGAAATATTCTATCTTTCTTTGTAAGACGAAGTCGGGAAAAAGAGTTTCTGGCAGGAAAGAGATTCCACTCAAATCAACTTCCCGAATCTTAACGACCAACCGTCGTCAGGAACAGAGGATCCAGTGACGAAATAGGATTTAAATTAAAAGTTGAAAAGAGCTACGTGTTTGAAAGTTGCTCTCAGAAGATACACTGAATTGAAGTCAGAATTTTATAGCCAAATTCATCGTGGGCGTGAACTCTGGATAAGAGTTTCAATTAACTCACGGTTTATATTTGTGTCTCCTCCCCTTTTGAGTACGCTCCAGGAGAATGGCGAAATTTTCAGTTAATCCTTTGAGTTCTAGATAAAATTTGAAGGGCTCGAGGTACCTATCGGTAGGGCGTCGGTTTTCTGTGCTGAAGGTGCTCGCATCAAATTCCGACAAGCTCCATTAAATACCTTCGTGTCTAGGCCGTATATGGGCACGTTAAATCGGTAGACCGGAAAGTCTTTCTATGAGGTCAGTGGGTGAGAAGGTATGATCCCCCCTGATGTCGCCCTTGGGGGTGGTCGGTTAAAATTGGGGTGGCACCTAGCCAAGTCTGACTCCGACCCTTAAGATGTTATTATAAGCCACACCCGCACTACTAGCCCGAAGCGTATATGGATCTGGTCTGGAACTTCCGGCCAGGGGACATTAAGTACAACAACAACATTTCATTGCTCAATTTTTGAAAGATGCCAAGTGGGTTAGGTTAGAAGATATGATTTCTTTACATGCATTAAGAATGATATTGTAGTTTTGAATTTTATTGCCTAATTATCAACAGATTATAATTGTGATAATTACTGTGACATACAGATGGAGTACAAAATAATGCGAACACCTGTGAAAAAGTATGACGTATTTCACACCTGCAGTACAGCCGCGCAACCTGCAACAGAAGTCTGCCACCTAGTGAGCGTGAAGAGGAAGGTATCAGTCTCTCAACAGCAGTCACCTACGTTGCATGCTTCTATCGAACTGTCTGTGATAAGTTGAAATGTCAGACCTGTCAGAGTTCCAAAGAGGAATGATAGTTGGAACGCGTTTAAGTGGAGCATCGGTTACGGAAACAGCAAACCTTTTGGGGTTTGCAAGGAGTACGGCATCAGCCGTTATGACAGTGTACACGAAAGAGGGTAAGACTACGTCTTCAAAGCACAGCAGTGGCTGAAAGTCCAAGCTTGCTGATAGGGATAGACGGGTCTTGAAGCGCATAGTAGCCCGAAAGCACAAGCAATCGTTATCCGAAATAACATCCGAAATGAACAGTCATCTCCAGGACCCCGTTTCAACAAAAACTGTCAAAAGGGAACTTCATGCTGCGAACTTTTATGGCAGAGTGGCAATTCGTAAACCCTTGGTGACAGCAACTAAAGCATTCAAGCGACGCCAATGGTGCAGAGATCACAAAGGCTGGTCCCCACAGCAGTGGCAACAGGTAATATGGTCAGATGAATCGTCATTCACCCTATTTTAGACGACCGGACGCGTTTATCTCTGGAGGACGCCCAAAGAAGCGTTTCATCCTGAATGCCTCTATCCGACTGTGAAGCATGGGGATGGCTCCATTATGGTATGAGGTGCGATATCTTGGCGCGGTCTTGGGCCACTTCTTGTTCTGCATGGGAGGATCAAATCCAATCATTATCTAAGCGTTCTAGGGGATCATGTCCATCCTTTTGTCCAGACTGTATTCCCTGGAGAGCGACCGCTTTTTCAAGACGACAACGCCCCTATCCACACTGCTAGGTGTGTTCAAGAATGGTTCGAAGCGCATGAACATGCAATTGAACATCTCGCCTGGCCCCCTCAGTCTCCGGACTTGAATAATATTGAACATTTATGGCAATATTTGGAGTCCAAACTTCGTTCCCGATTTTCACCTTCATCCGGACTTTCAGAATTAGAGACCGCTCTGCAGGAGGAATGGCTTAATATTCCTTTAAATATTGTCCATGACCTTTATGCATCTATCCCACGTCGCATTAAATCTGTACTTCAGTCAAAGGGTGGTCCAACCCCCTATTAATAAAGATTTTTCATTATTTCACAGGTGTTCGTATTATTTTGTCCACCATCTGTAAAAACAACATGGAAGTGTAGACTACTGGAATGTTAATCTTTTGGAGTAAGCACATAATTTGCGGGTTTATTTTATGAACACAGAAAAACACTTGTCTTGATGACTTTTGACTATACATACTGCAAATGCCTTTGGCTACATTATCTGTATATAAAGAAACACATGCGTGATTCATTACCTCCTTGTTTGATTTTCAAAAATGTACGTATGAGGTATGTATACACAGAATATAGGAAATGTTATAGCTAAATTATAGTTTTAAAAATTCCGGTGAGCAAGCCATAATGAAGTCTTGCAACTAATCGTATCAGAAAACAGTGTTGCATAAAAAAAAAGTCAAGAATGTTTATTAACTAAATTATTAAATCCTTGCGTTTACAAAATGTTGGTTAGAATAGGGTGACTGTTTCTCTAACTATATCCATTATAGCTAACCCCCCTGGGGGTAGAGATGCAACATCGATAAAAAAACATTGATGCTTTCAAACATCGATATTCAATATTAAAACATCGATGCTAATGAAAAATCGCCCAAAAAACATCGATCGTTTTACACATCGATGTTTTTGAACACCCATTCTTTAAAACTGGTTTAGTAAAAGTACTTTTGGGAGGCATCTTAATATTAATTAACGTTAACTTATATAAAACCAGAACAACACAAAAACATAAATGGCCGTTCGTGTTTATACTATCCATAAAATAAAACCCCATGGAAGGTTCTAGAGTGCCGAGAACATCCCAAGCACTCTGATTGGTTCATTGGTTGTTAATTATCATTTGTCTCGTTGCCAGGGTATCGTTTCCCCTTTTGTATTAGTCCTTTACTTACATTTACTGAGTGAGAAAATTATGGTACGTGGTTGGGTTATTTTTATTATGGTACTTTTTCATTTAAAAAACTCCATCATGACAGCGTAAAACATACAGCACAAAATATCGATGTTAAAAAAAATCGACGTTTAGAACATCGATTTATTTTAATCAAAACATCGATGTTTTGAAAACATCGACATCGATGTTGCATCCCTACCTGGGGATGCTCAGTCGAAATTGAGGTGGCAACTAGCTAAGACGGATTCCAACCCTTGTGGTGCTATACAAACAGGAGCCGCAGACGTCAGTCCGAAGCCTATATGGACCTGATCTGGAACTGCCGTCAGGAAACATTAAGAACAACACAGCTAACTAAATAAGCCAAAAACTATTTTGATCTAATTCTAAATCATCAACAGTCTGTTGGAAATCGTAAATTATAAATTTAAATCTTAAAAAAATTTTGAAGGTAAAAAGAACTAACAAATTCAAATATTCTCCAATTTTTTATTGCAAAATCCTTTTTTGACATATGAGATTTCTGACGTCCAGTAAAATCCCACTTACTTGAGATCCGATACAAACGCTAGGTATTGGGTTTTTACAAAAAAAAAAAAAAGGAATAATGTACCGACTCTTTTCGCTTGAACGAGTACTGGAATTCGCCTATCTATTGTAAGAGCATTAAAACAGATACAAAAATACTTTTTTCCCCTCGTAGATGGAAACAGGATCGAGGAACCAAATGCATTCTACCTTAGAAAATGTTTAAAACATAAGGTCTGAAATGTTTTGCGAGAGATGTCTTTTATATTAGATATTTCTGTTTTCTGTGTATAGGTTTCCAAGTGTAATGGGAAGATGATATGAATCGGGGAATGTATATTCTCGCCTTAAGAAGGTGACTGGAGTTGAATTGGAAGAAATTATTTCAAAGGAATGGCAAGGAAGCAGAAAAATGCACGCGATTCTACTTTTTTGGGGGGTTAAAATTTAAAATGAATCGTGATATTATTTTAGCTGCGAAATTGCAACGTATCGAGAAGTTTTTAATGTTTTAAAAAGTTATTTCCTCTTATTTCTCTCTGTAAAGAAAAAAATAAGAAATGAAATGCATATTTCTCCTTGTTCATTTAATCTTTGCTAGAAACAGAGGCAGGAGGAGGAAGTATGTAAAAGGGGTAAAGTATTGATATAGCACATTTTCTGAGGCTGATGAGAAAAAATCACGACAAGAATTAGTACTGTGGTTATCGACATATTTAAGCTGTAAACATATGATTCCACGTGTGATTCTGAGCGCAGAAAGGGTGAGACAAAAATATATGCAGGAGTTATTATCTTTATAAAATTTCGATTTGGCACTCTGTTTTATCTATATACAGGGTGTCCGGGCTAAAGGTATCCAAAAGTCATGACTTATTTTTACAGAACTAGCCATTAAAATCTTAAAAAAATTATTTAAATAAAAAGTGTATCTCACCAAGTTTTAATATCAATCATAGATTTCTAACATAGTATCATAGATTTCGATTTGTGCACCTTTTGTAGCGCGACTAACGTCTAAATGGTAATCTAGTTCTCTCCAAGTGTTTCATAGCATATCGGGAGTTATTATACAAATTGCTTGAAAGATACGCTTCTTAAGCACATCCACAGTTTAAATTTTTTGTTTATACACAACGGATTTAATGAATCCCCAAGCAAAAACGTCTAATAACGCCTGATATGTTACGAAACACTTGGAGAGAACTGGATTATCAATTAGACGTTAGTCGTGCTACCAAAGGGGCACACATCGAAATCTATGATACTATGATAGAAATCTATGATTGATATTAAAACTTCGTGAGGTGTTCTTTCTATTTAAATAATTTTTTTCCAATTCTAATGAGTAGTATCGTAAAATTAAGTCATGACTTTTCGATACCTTTAGCTCAGACACCCTGTATATAAAACAGTTCCGTGACTGACTGACTGACAGATAACGCACAGACCAAACCGCTGGACCTAAAGGGCTGAAGTTTGGCATGGCGATTCTTCTTATAGTGTAGGGGTGCACTAAGAAAGATTAAAAAAAAATTCTTAGATTTTTTAAAATTAAATTTTTAAACTGTGTTTGTAACATTGTTTTTAAGCTTGCATTTGAAGTAATAATTTGAGGGTTATAACATTTATGTCACGAGAAAGATCATAAAAATTCCTTTAAAATGAAATCGTTTTTAAATCTTTAACTTCATTTTCTGATTTTTGGTGAATTTTTAAAGATTAATATTTAGAATTTAATTTATTAAATGCTTATCACGTGATTTCTTTTTTGTGATACTTTAAATTCATTTTGCGTCACGTGCATAACAACAAAATAAATGGACAAAAATTATTGAATTACAGTAAAAGATAAAATTTAACCAATGGACTAATTGAGATGGAAGTTTTTTTAAGAATTTAATTAAAATTAGGGACTAAAGACCTTGAACAGACAAATCACATTTATCCAGGCATTGCTCAAATACAGAATAAGCCTATAGAATAGTTCTGCGAAAGGGCCATTTTGAATTCAAAAAACGATCAAACTGCGTTCATTAATGACATATTGCTAAAGTCCTTTTTATGGGGAAGAAATGGTCTACAAGTCGATAGACAATGTCTGTAATTCAGATAATTCCATTAACTGTCCGGTAGAGTTTTTAAATTCCCTTAAACTACCGTGTTTTCCGTACCATATGCTCTCTTTACGGAAGCGCACACCAGTAATACTACTTTGGAATTTAAAACCACCGAAATTGTATAATAGCACTAGACTACAAGTCAAAGCCGTGCATAAAAATTTAATAGAATCCATTATTTTAACCGGATGAGCTCAAGGAGAAAAAGTGTTCGTGCTACGCATTCCTCTAATATCCAATGACTTCCCCTTTGAATTTAAAAGACTGCACTTTCCCCTCAAAGTATGCTTCGCCCTGATGATAAATAAGTCTGAAGGCAAAACTTTAAAATACGCTGGCGTAGATTTAAGAGAAAATTCTTTCTTCCACGGTCAGTTTTACGTAGCTTGCTCATGCATAAGTTCACGGGCGATCCTGGTAATATTATTTCCGCCCAATGAAGAAACAAAAAATATTGTTTATATGGAAATCCTCTAAAAAGCAATTTCATCATTTTTTCATTGTAATTATCCTAAAATGTACTCCGTAGCGAAGCACGGGTATTCAGCTAGTAATTCAATATACTCTAACTTCATGACTTCAAGTCTTTGCTTTTGCTCTGATTAAAATCTGTTCGCTCACAAATTGGGAAATATGGTGAAATAATGCGTTACAGATGTGGCAAAAAGACTCAGAAGTCATTTTGGGGGATTTTTCCGACTTAGTGTTTATAAAATTTCAAATCACATAAAAAACAATATTTGCACAAACTTGTTTGCCTTTTAAATGAAAATTACAAATCTGAACAAAAGTAATAATTATAGTTTTTAGTACATTGTCTTGAATAATCTGGGGCAGTAACAATGGTAGTTAATAGAAAAGGGTTGAGATACATACTAATCAAGATGAAGCAACAGACGTAATATATTTAGAATTTAATATGTTTATGACCTTGCTATGAATTTAATTGAAATATGTTTCCAGTCATTAAACTGAAAATGAAATGAAAAAAAAATAATGATCTACCCCTTTGTTCATTCGTTAAAAGATCATAGTAATAGGAATAAATTAAAAGGTATACTTCTGAAACCTAACTGTGCTCTATAAATACCATACAACAGTGTAAGATGGCAAAATAATCGAAAATAAAGCGAAAAATACGAAGAAAAAAATATAGAAACTATCGGGGGAAGCAACATTTAAATTAACATATCTGTGTTTCCAACAACCTTTCAGGCGCTGTACAGTAGGATTCCAGTTAGGATAAATAAGTAGAATATAATTCCTGTTACGGTGCACTGAAAAACAAAACTGGGTAAAAATAAGGCTATGAAGGTAAACAAACCAAAAAAATCAGCATAAGGTATTTATACTAAATGCTTTTCTAAAAAATCATCAATATTGCTATTTAAGTTGGCAAAGATTGAAAATCATGTACTTATGGCTATATGATGTTGAAAATTAACTAGTGTCCTGTTTTTAAAAAGAAATTATGAACAGATAGGAAACGAGATCAAGTTAGGTAAGGTAAAAGTTGATATCAATTACGTTATTAGTTTCATTTATGAAACGAGAAAAACATGTGCTCAAGGATTGTAGAATAAAGGCTGATATCAATTATTGTTTTCATTTTTGCTTATAAAACAAACGCGACATATTGGGCGTCAATTAACCAGCCAGTCTGATTAATTTACTAACGATTTGTGTTATTGAACTATAAGCCTTTTCCTAATTACATTTGAAACAAAGTTTATTTACTTAAAAAATGCTGACTTTTAAAAAAAATGTAGTAAATTTTTTTTAAAATATATATTTTAAAAGAAGATTTTTATCTTCCTTGAAAAGGTATTTTTATCTTTAATGATCATCATTATCTAGCAATAGTTTTATTTTTAATATTAAGATAACGATAAAAACCCATTAAGTTTCGTTAATAATAACTTTAAGTAATCAATTGATACAAACTCGTAAAAGCAATTCCTACTACCTCGTAAACTGGGTAAGTCGGATAAAATCTGATATTAATTTTATTATTGTATTTATTTGAAATGTTTAAATCATCTGTATAGCTATGTGAAATGAAATCAGTATTACCTCTATAGCTATTTTCACAATAATGTGAATCTTATTTACCTAAAATATTCCATTCCGTATCAATCTCTTATATGAGATTGTGGATAAATAATATTTTAATATATAGCTATGGAAAAGTTATGCATTTCAAACGTTTAGTCAGAGTATTAGCATTTAAAGGTGTTGGGAAACAACGTTCATTTTCTTTCCTTACGGCAGGCATGCACACACTTTAATTATGACGTCATCCTTTTTTCTACCTGTACGGTAACGCTCTGTGAGCGAGAGTAGAAAGAGAATAATGTTCACTGTAAGATGCTTCTGTGTTACGTTCTGTGAAAATGTATCTTAGTCCTGTTAAATGTTTTGCTACTACATTGCTGCTATTATTTTTACTCTTTGTGCCTAAATCCCCATAAAAGGCAATGTTATCTAGTTTATGTACAAACTTGAAATAACTTTATCCTTAGAAATAGAGTTATTAAACAGACCCTTAAAGTCAATTTCCTTATTCATATAAATAGAACACTTTTACTTTTAAGCAATGTATTAACTACATCAGCATTGTGATCCTTACAAACCGGTCTAGACAATAAAATTAAGATAGTAAAGTAATAAGATCGCAGGGGCAGCCTAAATATTGTTTTCGGAAGCTAAAAGCTTTTAGTAAGTGAGAACTAACATTATTTGTGGGGAAGAAAAATTAATGGGCTTAATTTTTAATTGTTAATGTTACACTAATGCCAACACATGCAGGAATGTCAACAAAGTTTCATTTATATGCTTTTATAATTTAAATAAATGCCAATTTCCCCTTTCTATGATTTACATTTGCAGGCACAGATTAGTGCTGTATAAGGTGCTTAAGGAGAAGTAATTAGAAACTCAACTTTTTCATTCAAGACTAGCTTTTGTAACAGATCTTTTTGTGAATTGTTTTGTATAATTCTTTAACGTAGGATTACGTTCCCCCATAACGGTCCTTCGGAAAGCAAAATTTCAGACGTTAAAACTGTACGTCCATCCGTCCTCGCGAGTTATAATTTTGGCAGCATGCCAAACCCAGTCTATATCGCTTCGACAAGCAGTAAAAAGTTAAACAGAAAAGTACCAAAATGCGTTAAAATTCTGACATACATATATGTATGTATATATATACATACGTACATAGATATAGATACATATATACATAACACATACATACATATATGCATAAAAAAGAGGCAAGTAACGATAAGTAATTCTACGTTAATAATTCGCGGTAGTTTCGTTAGAAGAGACTATACATGAAATTTTAACGTAGGATTACGTTCCTCAATAACGGTCATGCGGAGAGAAAAAAATTGTCCGGCGTCGCAAGTTATAATTTTGGTAGCGCGCCAAACCCAGTAGCAGTAAACAATTAAACAGAAAAATACCAAAATTCGTCAAAAAAAAAAAAGAGATAAGCTACAATAAGTAATCCTACGTTAATAACCCGCGGTAGTTTCGTTAGAAGAGACTACATGGAATATTATTTTTTTAAAAATAAACATTACACAGATATTTGTATATGTGTAAGTTGAAAGTACTGAATTTAATCAAGTGAATACATAAAAATTCATGAATACATGAAAACTATCAATTTCTGAAAACACAAGGGCGTCAAATGATTTATCTCGAAAGAGAAATTGATAAATTAACACTTGATGATCCAAATGCTTATATGACTCCATAGTCATATATAAGCATTTTTCGTTGAATGTTTTTAAGGAAATTCCGTTTTAGGTCGTCTACGGCTGGCTTCTCAGGACATGCAGAAATACTAGCGTACAAAAAGACGACATCTTCACACGTATATGTATGTCTGGTGCCGGTTTGAATATTGATGGAAAATCACTATGTCGTCGTCTCTTCGGAAAGGACGTTGTTTAGTTGACAACTGCTGCAGGTCAAAGTATGGATTCAAATTCATATAATAGAAGTCATAACATTTTATAGTGATTGCGTGAATTAAATTTTGACGACTTATAGAAGATACTCTCGGGTGAAAATAATGCCACGTAATATCTCTAGGAATAAGGGTTCTTTTATAAGGGTTCTTTTACTCTGTTGGTCTACAGCTGAGGAAACTCAGTGGCGCAGCCCAAATCCTCAGTAAGGGGAGGGAGGGAGGGAGGATTCCAAGTGACTGAAATACTGTTGAAATATTGAATATCAACTGAAGACACTTTCGAGCAACACATATGTTGTATATAATCGCCGGACTTTAACTTAGTTTGTATAAGTTGTAATAGAACCTTTATAAATTGATTCGTGCATGTGTTGGGGCAAGCAAGGAAACATGGGAAACATTTATCATACATTTATTCGACAATACAAAAAATTCTTTTAAAGTGAAATTAATAATATAATACTGTTCCCCTTCATATTGTCACTTAATACATGAGGAATCAGAAGCAGAGACAAAATAGTCAGACAAAGCAATTATTTCTAGGATCTTTCGGGAGACATTTACGACTGTTGAAGAATACAGCGATGAAGGATTTCGTTGACAGGTGCCCACATCATGTCATATTCAGCGTCATCATGTCATATTCCAGGAACTTCCGCTAGACTCCGTGACAGCTCAATCCGCTCTCTATCTCGTCAGAGCTTCAGGGAACAGCAAGTAAAATCTGTCGATCTTCTCTAGTTTTATTTCTTGGAGGGGCTGTTGTCCGTTTACCGGGGCCATTTTGTCCCGCCCTTCTTCTCTCATTGGACAGTGGGCTGCCTTTCTCTTAGCAGTTCCTACCCTAATTGGTCCCTCATTTCACTGCTCATGTTCTCAGTCAACGACGTACTTCCCCACCTTAATTTTCGTTTGGGATACCACTTTGACCATTATCTGAAAGTTTTATTGTGGGCCATAAAATAACGTCACCATCTATTTTGCAACATTTATAGTCTTTTTGATCGCTATCAATGGCCACACAGACAGCTTTTCTTTTACGTCACCTTAGTGTTCCTAAAGTCTTTATTTATTTTTTGCCTCTGGAGTTGTTATAAGCAGGGCTAGATTTGAGGAGGAACGCGCCGGAACAGCGTTCCGGTACCTCTCTTTAGGTACCTCTCTTTATCAATAATTTGGAATACCCCCCCCCTCACACACACACACCCTGGAAGGTTACCGTTCCGGCACTTCTATTTCTAGAAATCTAGCACTGGTTATAAGAATTTTATTATTGACCGTCTCTCGACCATACATCGCGGTGAATTATAACATTCAGGCGCTTCTACAATCTGTTTAATATAGAGTTGAAGTTAGTGACTCCCGTAGGGTTTATATAGAAAATCAGCTATGAAATTAAGCTGTTAAGGTGTTAAACTGTTAAGGTGTTTTATCTTAAATCCCTAAAAACTTGATTTTAGGAGTATAAGGAACAAAGAAAAAGAAAGTTTCTTATCGTTAACTTTCAACTCTCTTCAGTAAAAAAAAAAAGAAAAAAAAAGTAAGCGGTGCTATTACAAGATAAGAATGAAAAAAGTAAAAAAAACTGAAATTGTATAATGTATTTCAGTTTATAAAATCTGGAAACAAGTCCGATTACAGATTAGTTGTGATATCTCAGATATCATTGGCATAGCGCAACAATTCCATTGATACGAGGCACGTGTCTGACATATGGAAGATAACTCTGCTATTGCTCATCTACAACCTAGTCATGTTCTCGGGCGAAAAGTTCTTCAGCGCTTGTGTTCCCAAAAGATCTTAAAGATTTATTTCCCCAGAGAGGAAGGGAAATTCCTTTTATCGTCTTCTTATCTCTTGTTTTTCCTGGTCTACTAATGCACGGAAGAGGCTGAGTGTGAATACCAAATTTTCTTAGATGTTTTCTTAAAAGTGAAGTCTATTAATAGGAAGGTATATAATTGATTTTATCTCTTTATCATTGACTAGTTCAGTCAAAATAAAGGACAAATTATTTACAACTCATGTTTTACATTATGTTAACCACAAGTTTTTATCGTGGTTATTAGGACTCAATGTTAATAACGTGACCGGGATTCAAAAGTATTCACAGACAATGTAATTTAAAAAAAAATTTAACAACCTCTACTGACTCTTTAGAAAAACATGAATGTTATGTAAGAGAAAACAGGAAAATTTGCAAAAAAAGCTTAAATCGATTACAACTATTCCGCCTATTTCAAAAGTTTTCTCAGAAAATGTAATAGAAAAAATTGAAAACTTCACTGTCTCTTTAGAAAAAAACATGAATATTATGTGAGAAAAAACAGGAAAAAAAAGTTTAATCGATTACAACTGTTCAATCATTATCAAAAGTATTCACAAAAAAAAGTAATAAAACAAAATTAAAAAACTCCACTGGTTAGAGCTCAATGTTAATAACGACCGAGTTTCAAAAGTATTCAAAGAAAATTTAATTAAAAAAATTAAAAACCTCCACTGCCTCTTTAGAAAAAACATGAATATTATGTAAGAGAAAACAGAGAAAAAAGGTTCGATCGATTACAATTGTTCAACTGTTCTTTAATTTAATCTCTGCTGCTTCTATAAAACATTGTTCTTCCGCCCTACATCTTTATTTTATGGAATCGTACCATATAAGTAAGGCAAAGTTAGTGCAAGTTGTCCGTGTCTTTTCATTTTCTTTTGACTATCTGTTTCAATGGGGATCTGGGAGCCTTGGGATGTCTTTTGGTTATACCTGCATCCTATTCAGAAAGTTCCCCTTGAGGTAACTGATTTGGTTAGGCTCCCTGATGACGAGACCAGTCGGTTACCTCGATTTCTGGTTTAGTTCCGGCACTACTACAGAATCTTGACTTTGGTGCGTGGAGCCCTGAGTGCTTGTTTTCTGATTGTTTTTTATCCACATTCTTTCTATAATTATTTATATTGAGTTATATTAATTATTAGAAATTTCCCATTTCTGATTTTTTTCTTGTGTGTGCATATGAAGGCATATTTAAGGCAAAGCATGCCATTTTAAAAATTAAAAACGGCAATTAAAATTAAAAACGGAACTTTTCTAATCAGGTATTAGCAATTTCATATTCTTGATTTTTTATTTTGTGTGTTTTATTTTGCATATGAAGTCAGATATTTAAGGAAAAGCATGCCGTTTTCAAAATTGACAAAAAAAACAAACTACTAGTTAATGCTTTGCAGTTAATTCTTTTAATTTTAAAATTAAAATAAAAAAGATTTTCGAAAAATACAAGCATTGCATTTAAAAAATCTGATTTCAAATGCAGAAAGCAGAAATAAAAAATAAGCATTTACTAATTTGGGATTTAAAAAAAAAAATACCGCGAAGAAAATTCACCATACTCAAACATTACGATCGAAAATGGGCGATATCACCTGATGCACCACTTTAAGTAAAAGAAACTTATCTGTAAAAAAAAAAATAAATAAATATTCGGGAACTTAAACATCCCCGAAGCTCATTTCGAGGCTTTAAATTCTCAAATTTCTTACTGAAAAATCTACCAGGAAAGTTAAGAAAAAAAAGAAAAAAAAGTAAGAAAAAAAGTAAGCAGAAGCAGAATGATGAAATTTAAAAGTAACGTCCCAAGAAATTGACTGAGATCAAAGTGATATGGAAACCTGTCGAATACCCAAGGGTAGAAACTGGCAGTTCCATAAGTATTAACTCCGGTACGATTGCGACATCTCATTAACTTCCGAGTCATGTTCTCACGTGAAAACTTCTGGTACACTTCTGATCTCAGAGGGTTCTTAAAGATTTATTGCTTGAGACACTGGATGTGGAAAAAAAGTTCCGTTCCGACTCTATTTTTTTTCCTTCTTATCTTTCGTCCTCCCGCCTTTTCCGGTAATGGACTCGAAAGGCGGGTTCTGAATAAGACCCCAGTTTCTCGGATGCCTCGGAGTCGTTTAATTGCATTCGTTGAATGTACTTTGAGAAAAACGTGAATGGATTAACGCCGGTGCATCTGCAGAAATTGTTTTGAAATGAGGAAAATGGGTATTAGGTGTGAAAAATATGCGAAGTTTCAAAACAAGTCTTTGTATTTCTTTGCGGTATTTGAACAGTTTATTTATTTATTTTTTTGGTCGATGAAAATAAATATTATTCTTAGGAAAAAAGGCCTTTATTTCTTCTCTGTTTTACGCATAAAATCTGACATTTTTCATACCTTTAGAAGCCTTTTAGAGAATACTGAAAATATTTGAAAAATGTATAAAATAAAAAAAAGTTATCATTTAAATAGAATTTTTAAAATGTTAAAAAGTCCTTTCTTCTCTTTTACGTATAACCTTTGATATTTTCCGTGCCTTTAGAAACCCTGTAACGGATACTGAAAATGTTTGAAAAATGTATACAATAGTTAACCAATGATAACGCATAGAATGTAAACAATTCAACATGAAATAAAACGTATAAAGAGGGCATAAACTGCCCGACAAATAAACAGAAAACCTACCCTAGCGTTGAAAATTTTAACTTTTCAATAAAAGATTGCACAGTTGCAACAAATCCCCATACTGAAAACGGACAAATATAACTAAAAGTAAAATAATTCAACAAAGCAAGATAATTATTAGCTGGAAGAATGTAGATAAAAATAAACAGAAATCACATACTTAGGACTCAACGCACCATAATGCCAGATTCTGCAGCAGTAACGGAACTAAACAATATATCGAGGTAACCGATTGGTCTCGTCGTCAGGAGGCCTAACCAAATCAGTTACCTCAAGGGGGAACTTTCTGAATAGGATGCAGGTCTAACCAAAAGACATCCCAAGGCCCCGAGATCCCCAAGTAAACAGATAGTCAAAACAAATGAAAAAGACACGGACAACTTGCACATAGGGCTCAACGCACCATAAATGCAAGTACACATACAATCCCAAAGAACACAAATGAAGAGACAGAAATGCAAAGAGGCGCACTCACCCTAATACAGTGAGTAACGGTTATAGTTTAATAGCCGCCATTTTATACCCTAAGAGTAACACTACTGTAGAAAAACTACAGCGCCACACCCTATTTAAGATTATAAGCCACAAAAAAATAAAGAAATTGTGAAATCAGAAAACCCTATCTTAAAAGTGATTAAAATATACCCGAGTCTAAATGTCATATTTTTAATGCTTTTAAATTACCAAAATTATTAGGGAAATTGTGCTTACGTAGGTTTTCCTCGAAATTACCACACGCCTCAAAAAATTCGCTAATAATTAACTTGCTTTGTTGAATTATTTTACTTTTAGTTATATAGTTAACCAATGTTAATAAATAAATAAAATATTAATTTCTAAAAATATCATTAATTTATCAAATTCTGAATGTTATTTCATTGAAATAGAATAAACTGCTTTAAACTACTATTAATATTTAATAGTATTAAAATTACTAATTGCAGGTTTTAAATGTAATAAACAGTGGAATTCTCAGTATATATAAAAAAATGAGCATGCATATTTATACCTTTTAATATATCTTAATAATATACATTCAGAGAAATTAGGTTATAAAAACATTGCTAAGGCATAAAAATTTATTTTTTTCCGAGAAATTTCCATTTAAAAAAAATTATTTAAAATTATCTTTAGTTGAAGTATACCATATTTGAATAAAAGAACTGTACATCATTAAAACTTTAAATTTTTATCCGGGTAATTGAAGCCTCAAGACTTGAAAGAATTCCAAACCGCCAGTTTATCGTATGTTATTACTAAACAAATTGTGTATGCTATTACAAAATACTGTGTTTAAGTCATTTTGGATTAGATTATATGTAATGTATTGTGTTATTTAAATTTCTTCTTTTATTTAGTTTCCTTTTTTTTACAGCAGTATTTGTGAATTCCTGCTTTTGCAGCAGATCATGCATTAAGATGTGTAAAGATAACACCAGTTTATGGAAACTAAGCAACTATATTTGAGTCGAATGTTTCAGCATCAGTAGATTAAAAGAAATGACGGGAAGTAAAACGTGGATGCAGATTTTTTTTAACGTAAGATTACGTTCCTCCATAACGGTACTCCGGAAAGCAAATTTTCAGATGTCCTGCGAGTTATAATTTTGGCAGCGCGCCAAACCCAGTCTGTATCGCTTGGGTAAGCAGTAAACAGTTAAGCAGAAAAATACCAAAATAAGTCAAAATTTATATATATATATATATATATACACACGTACGTATATATATATATATATATATATATATATATATATATATATATATATATATATATATATATATATACACGTACGTACATATATATAGATACATATATACATTACACATCTATACATATATACATAAAAAAGAGGTAAGCAACGATAACTAATCCTACGATAATAACCCGCGGTAGTTTCGGTAGAAGAGACTACTTGAATTTTTTTTTTGTTTGGGGGGGGGGCTTGCTTAGTTTTGTTTACGAAGATGCTGGAAAGCCTTGACTTTTAACTACGAGATTAATCAGTAAAAAACAATTGTAAAAGATGTTTTAGCAATTCAGAGCTCCAGATTAGTTAAGTTGTTTGTAGTGTTTTCCCCCAAGAACAAAGTGTATTCATTAGCTGTTAAGTGCAGTAATAATTTTAATAGTATGAAAAATTATTTCTATGAATTATTATTTGTATGAATGAGTAGACTGTTAAACAAACCTTTCTGTTTGTAAAATTAAACTTTATTTTTTTCCTATAATCTCTAGAATCTAGGAAGCATCTAACCTGTTAGAAAATAATCTGTTTAGGAAATAAGTAAAAAATAACTCGAAAGCCTAAATAACATGAAATCAGTTGAATAACTTTAAATGACCACTGCTCCACTTTCCCTCTGTGAATGCCTTCCTGAAATATTCCATCACTTAAAATAAAAGTTACTAGCAGAAATATCGAAACTGGAGCCTATCTGGTTTTTTGTGCATGTGCTGATTACTATACCACGGTTATAATCTTTATTAACAAGCTTCGAAAGTTTGTTGTGCATTATGATGGATAATCAATAACAGTGAGAGTATGTAATAGTGATGAATATATTAATCGGGTCAAATTCCCTTATTAACAAGCTAACTAAGAAATTCATACTAAT
The DNA here is from genome assembly GCA_907164885.2 of Dolomedes plantarius. Classification (NCBI taxonomy): domain Eukaryota; kingdom Metazoa; phylum Arthropoda; class Arachnida; order Araneae; family Dolomedidae; genus Dolomedes; species Dolomedes plantarius. The sequence goes on from OU015495.1 coordinate 119,119,969, forward strand.
TGTTTTACATCAGTCGAAAAATACTGAAATTAAAACTATGCCGTTAATCGATGGAAACTTATTTTTAGTGTTCTTTAATTCATAAAAAATACTTTTAAATAAGAATTTGTTTGAAATACTGTGAGAACAATTAGTCATTTTTCGTTTGATCTAAGGTGGAATTTAATCTATACTTATATATAAAGAGAGAGCGATTTTGTACGTGGAGGGTAATCTCCAGAACCACTGCACCTATTTGAAAAATTCTTTGACTGTTTGAAAGGTACATTATTCCAGATGGACATAGGCTATATATTATGTATATATGATCAGTAGAAATAAAGTTAGGGGCTTAATCCTAACAATCTCCATTGTTACCGCTACTGTACTCTACCGCTTTTTGTGCCGAAAATTTCAATGATCCTTAACGTGGTGCTATCGCGGTGGGCTTCTGTTCTGACGGTAGCGATTCGAACCTAGCCGTTCTCCGGCACTCCTTTTTCTTTTAAAAAATTAACTTTAATTATTAACTAACGTAATATTAATTTAAGGTATTATTTAGGTTATTATTAAGGTAAAAAAAGATTTACAATTTATTGGCTATCAACTGGAAATTTATTGGTATAATATTTTGTTCAACCCGGGAAAAGTCGGGACGGGCCACTAGTCATATGATAGAGTGACCCGCTATGTGAGACAGATGCTCTCTGTGACTACTTTGCTAAAGCGGAGACCATCCTAATTATGTTATTCTTACATTAGAAAAAATGCAAAATATTCAACCCCCTTCACTATCTCATAAGTACAGGGTGCGTCAGATAGAACAACCTGATTTGGAATGTCAATAACAAAAATACAAAGCAAGATAGAGAAAGAAATCTTTTATACCTGAGAAAAATAAACTAATTTATTTATTATTAATTATTATTTTTCATTATTATTATTTATTTTATTTATTTAATAATTTATTTATTTATACCCTCGGAACGTTCTTTCTGCCGCACCCTGTACAAGATTCAAATTTCTGTTTCACGAACTGAACAATCTTACGTAATATAGGATGGTAGTCCCAAATATCGCCCCTATGCCTAATATCGTCTACTCGTGTTTCTAAAGTATGATTCTCGCTATGTATGAGAGATCTCGCTATGTATGAAAGATTCTCTCTATGTATGAGAAAATGCAGTAACTTCTTAGTTCTGGGTGTGTACTAACAGCGGCGATAGCGACAACGCTCTTATCACTGACAATAGAAACTCTATGGCGTCTGAAGTTGTTTCGGCTGTTGTCTTCGTAAACTTTGGCTCCAAAGAATCAGAATCCAGTGAATGACCAGGTAGGTGCATCCAAATTCTAACTTTGCTTATACCATTTGAAAGTGCATTAAACAGAGACTTTGCTAGCAACGCCTTTTAACAGGTGCTCCTAATTTCGACTGGTAGGCGGTAAGAGCAACGCAGGTAGGCGATATTAGGAACCGTTCTGGAGTTCACTGGAAATTTCCATTTTTCCAATTTAGCTACATAACTTAAACTGGCACTGGATTTGGAGCTGGTTGATCTCAGGATACCAAAGGAAATAGTTCTTAGGGATATTATTTGAGTTTCCAGCCTAATCAGAAACTAAAAAGGGGATGAAATGTCGAAAAAAAGTTAGAGTAGGCGATATTTGGGACACCTACCCAAATTGATTTAAAACAAATCAATCAAAACACAAATATACTCAAAATGTCGGAAATAGCATTTAATTTAGTCAAGTATATCTTTTCCAATCAGATTACTCAATTACTTTGAAAGTAATTTACTTCTTAACATCTTTTGTTCCAGTCAGAGGCATAGAAGTGTTCATAAATACAAAAAAAATATATGAAGCTGGGAGATTTATCGTTTCTAACAAGGGCGGAGTTATTTTTGTATGCTTACAAACTTCAACTGGGAGCTAAAAAGAGTTATGATGAGAGTTTTGTTTTAAATACCCGTTATTTAATAACCCTTGCTTACCCCATTTACAAAATAATTAATGACGGTAGATATTCTTTTGTTTAACACTTAAATATTTTTGAAATAACTCCTTGGGAAATATTTCAGGCTTAAGTTCGATGTGTTACGTGTTCGAACACCTAACGTGACTAAACTGAGAAACACGTGTATACAGGCGGGTCTTGTTGGTATCTTTATTAAGGAGTGCTCGCACGTACACTGAACAATATGAATATGCCTATCTTTATGCCCTATATTGAGTTACATTTAATTGGGGTAAAAGTCCATTTATTGTCATGTTACAGGTATGCTGCGCCCGAAATAATCATGTAAGTGACAACGTACGTTGTGTTTAAAAAAATCTTTTCTCTGTTTATAGTTAATACATTGTGTGATTTATTATTTAGCTGAACCTCACACACTTTCGGATATTTATAAATGATAGCTTAAATATCAACTATAAATTTTTCCAAATCAAAAACAATGATCGGGATATTAGTAAAGTTTCTAGAAGTTTCGGTATACAAAGCAATATCTTTTAATAGATAAACTGATACCTTATATCTCAAGCAGTGAGATGAAATAGAATACAATTGTTTCTTACTAATGTCTTATCTGCCATGCATTTAACATCATCACCTACTTTAGTGGAATCACGGGAAAGCATGCTTTTTAGGTAAAACATAAAGATACACACGGATAAGCACCAGAGAACTGATTGTTTTGACATAAACGGATTTAATGATTTGCCAGCGACTGGCTTCAGTTTTTGTTTGTTTGTTTGTTTGCTTGGTTTGCGAATGGGCGCTCACAATAAATAATCTCTCATCAAAAGAATAACGTGTGCAAAGTTTTGATATTTTTATGATTTTTACGGCAGAATAATTTTCTTCAGGGTACGTGAATCCTTAATCTATGAAATATAAATTTTATCCCATGTTACTAAATAGCATGGTTTGAATTGTGATTAGTTATGTTGTCGAAGAGGAGACAGAACTAAAGCATGTGTAAAATTTCTAAATTTTTAGAGCAAACATAATTTCATGAAATTCAAAACTTTCTTATTAAGAACTAAGGGCCTGTTCACATAGGAGTCCGTTGCGTAACGTGGCGTGGCGTTGCGTTGCGTTAAGGGAAAGATGACGTTGATACGAAAATAAACCAATCATAGGCGTTAAAAATTTCATTGCTAATCGTTTGGAGGCCTATGATTGGTTTATTTTCGTCCTAACGTCATCTTTCCCTTAACGCAACGCAACGGACTCCTATGTGAACAGGCCCTTAGTCTGTCAAGCAGCGTTATCTTAATTAGCGTAGTTCGAGCTAATCCCTAATATTCTTAATGATCATTCTGAGCAGTTTAATCTGATAAAACTGGTTAATAAGATTTAAAATATTTCCGTCCGGTTTATAAAGAGCAATAATTAAAAATGCTTGCCTAACAGGATGTGTAAAGTTTATTTCAATAAATTTTAAAATTACTGAGAAATTTCTAAATTTTATCACAATTTCCGAAAAATGACTTACGAACTAAGATTTTACAGGCAGAAAATTTAAAATTTTTACAAATAGGTGGAGTTACATAAAACAAATTACGAAATCAATGCAAATCGAGATTTGTATGTGCTTGTAACAAAACAAATGTCGTCAATGTCTTCTCTAAACAAAACAAACGTATACTAAATGGAGATGTTATGCAAGAGAGAAATCATCTTCGTAAAAATTTACATAACTCGCGGGGAAAATGACGAAGAGAATGTGACTACTTCCCATATATTCGCAATGCATTTTTTTATTCAAATTGTTCGAGACAACGGGAAATTTTCAAGATCACCCGCAGACAGGCGGAATCGCATACGATGAGTTGGAACGTAGAACCAAGCTGCACGGTATAAGCAGATCAGTTCAAGGCTATAAGACACTTTGGTATTACCAGTGTGTCCTTCATGATGAAGTAGAACTTTATAGTTGCAGAGAGCGGTCCATATATGAGCTTTTACCAGAATGCAGTGATAAGAGAAGGAATTGGCCATTTAGGAATTCAACAAGGTTTGTCGTCAGGTTGATTATATTGTATTTGGTAGTGTAATAATGTAGAATTATCCATCTGGAAGTTATTAGACCTTGACACTTGTGCCAGCAGATGTTTATTTTTATGTGTGATATAAAAACACTTCGAATATGTATGGCAGACTCTATTGTCACTAAAATACAAAAAATGCTATGGAAAAATAAAGTATAAATTTATTATAGCATGTTGAAGAGTTAATTCAAACAATTGTTGGAAAACGGACCTAGAGATAAAGACCTTATTTCTGTGAACAAAGTTACTTTGTTTTTTAGTGGTGAATATTACTATTTGTAAAGCTTTAATTTTATTGGACATTTTCATCATATTTTCTTCATTTTTTTCAACCGTGTTCAAAAACATTAGGGTAGGTGTCCCAAATATCGCCTACTCTAACTTTTTTTCACCCACTTTTTAGTTTCTGATTAGGCTGGAAACTCAAAGAACATCCCTAAGAACTATTTCCTTTGGTATCCTTAGATCAACCAGCTCCAAAACCAGTGCCAGTGTAAGTTATGTAGCTAAATTGGAAAAAATTATAATTTCCAGTGAACTCCAGAGCGGTTCCTAATATCGCCTACCTCTGTTCCTCTTACCGCCTACCAGTCGAAATTAGGAGCACCTGTTAAAAGGCGTTGCTAGCAAAGTCTCTGTTTAATGCACTTTCAAATGGTATAAGCAAAATTATAATTTGGATGCACCTACCTGGTCATTCACTGGATTCGGATTCTTTGGAGCCAAAGTTTACGAAGACAACAGCCAAAACAACTTCAGACGCCATATAGTTTCTGTTGTCAGTGATAAGATCGTTGTCGCTATCGCCGCTGTTAGTACAAACCCAGAACTAAGAAGTTGCTGCAATTTCTCATACATAGCTCGAATCATACTTTAGAAACACGAGTAGGTGATATTAGGCACAGGGGCGATATTTGGCACACCCACCCTATACCAAAAGAAGAAGGATGTCATCTGGTAAATGCTCACCTTGACATGAATGTTTTTAGAGGATTCGTATTCGCGAGTGGAAAATTTTCTCCAAACGTCCAACATACCTCACATGATACTGCATCATCGCCTTTTTTACCATGTTTTTATTAACTTGCTTTCTTGTCTGTGTGTTTGTTTGTGTGTGTGTTTGTCCAGTACAAATCGTGCAATCTATTTTTAACTGACTTCCCGACTAGCTAGACATTTGAAACTTTTGGAATAGCTCAGAACATGATAACAATGCATTTTTTAAATATTTTTAGCCATCTTTAAGGAGAATTAAATTAAGTCATTTTCAGTTATTTTTAGTTAGTTTTGTTTTGTAGACTGGTGCAGCCTTCTATTGGCTGGAACGGTAAAGAAAAGTTAAATGGAAGTTAACTTCCAATTAACTTCATTTTCTATCAAGTTGATGGGATAATTAATCAAAAAAAATTTTTTTAAGCATTTATCATTACATAGAATTGTCAAGTTTATATGATTCAACAGAAAATTTAAAAAGAAATTTTTATATACCATGTTTTTATCTTGTAATTATTATCCTATGAGAAGAAGGAAGAGTAATCAGCCGTGTATTTTAAAAGCACTCATATATCCCTAATTATCCAAACCAGTCGAGTATTTAAAAGGAGCTATTAGCGAACATATAATGCTCGGCGCATTTCAATTTTAAAGCAAGTTTTTTTTCCATTATAGTGAATGGTAACGAACTCATTAAGCGTATTATTTTTGAACACTCGAGTATTTCTCAGAATTGTAAAATAATCGAAATATATGTTTATATGGATGAAAGGTAAGGAATTATTTTCTACATTACAATACGTTAATAGAAGCACTAAAATTTACTATTCTTAAATAAATTCAAGAAGTTGAAACGACAGATTAAGTCCGAATTCTGCGTAAATAAAGTTTCGTCCTTGTAATCATCCTTTGTTCAGAAATGAATACCTTTAAAGGAAGTTATCTTATTAAAAAAGAACACACTCAAGATCTTATAATTCAAAGCCCGTCGTATTTTTCAATAAATATCATTTAGACTCAATCACCTCTCGAGACAACTCAAAGTCACTATCTTTTTTCTTTTTTTTTGAGAAATCCTCAATATATTTTTCTTCAACACCAATTCTCCAATACGTCAAATGCTACTCTATCTATATACAAAAGGCAAAATGTTTGAAAATCCAAAAAATCGATATTGCCTTTTCGACTGTATTGTTTCCCTGCGACTGTCTGGGAAATTACAATGCGAGTGAATAAGACTGCTATAGATTCGAAATTTGCGCGTGGGAGAGGAGAAAAACTCTGCTTAAAATGCATTTTATTTCGATTAGTATTTCTCTGCAAATATCTGAAGTTCCCTGTTTGCTGCAAACACTCGTAATTTTGAGGACTTTTGGAGTAGCAAATATTGCATTTCCATGTCAGTTTTGTTGAACGGTGGGGTTCAGTTATTTGCTTTACACACAATGGCTGAGTTTCCGAAAGCTGTAGAATTTGATGCCGCTCTCTTTAGAGATTAAAATGGGTTTCTTTTATAGGTGTTTACAAATACTACACTTTTAACTCAAATTTAAATGCATTTTCGTCCAATACAAGACATGCATATAAAGAAATGAAAATTTCTTATCGAATATTCTTTATGGATTCTTGATCATATTTATTGAAAAAAATGCATTAGCTTATACTGAAATTTTTTCTATGAGCAGACGTATTTGTAAATTATCTATGAATCTACTCTCTATGCCCGAAATTTATTTTTTTTCAATGCGGCAGGTACTTGTCTCTGACGATAGGTATTTCTTGACATTGTCTCATGATGATCCGAGGAAGTTTTGCTGACTACTTTATAGTATGTATGAGATCGCCATATTGGTGAGCCAGCATTGCTCCCTATGAAGGAGACGGCACAGAAACAAGCATAACAAAAACGAACAGAACGACACAGAAACGAAATTTATATTCAATATTATTACAGATGACATCTATATTACCTCTACTGGTAACTAGAAAGGTCACTCCATCCACGGTGGAAGACGTGGATGGAACTCCATCACGTTCCGAACTCCATCACGTTCAGGTCCTCTCCTGAAACTGGCTAAAAGTCTCTAAAATGACTAATATTTTTATAAAAATGGTGAGATGCTGCGGTATCGAAGACCCAGCCTTCATCACGATCTTTATTGTTGCTAAAATTTGCCTGAGCTATTAAACTTATTTTTTTCTCGGTAGACGGGTTCGAGGGGAAATGGCTCGTTCGTCGTGGTATGGGTTTACATTCTTATTGGGACGAAACCACTTTTCATTCTAGTTGGATTTAAGATTTACTCGACAATCCTTTTGGAAATGTCCCTTTTTGCCGCATCTCCAACAAACCATCGATGCGCGACTGGCTCTCGACTTTAATTTAGTTGGTGCAGTTTTTCATAGTCAAAGTGGTTGTTCTAAGTCTTATTCGGGATTTGAACCGAAGCCAACTGCGTGGCAGCTCAGAATACTGACCACTATAGTATGTGGGTGGCAATTTCTTTAATGTGGTCGAAGGATATTACATTGAACATATTTACGTTGCATAACTCTAACAATCACATCTTTCATATTACTTTGATCCTATATTTTTCATCTATTAAAAACAGAGGCCGGACTGGAATCAAATACACCATTCTTGGCTGATATTCATTGTCATTCAAGCCCCGATGCTAATCCTCCTTACATATTCCCACACTGGAAGAAAGACTGAGCAGTCCCACATGGTCAACAAAATCTCTCAATTTTTATTGGAGGACTCTGTAACTATAGCGAGCAGGACTAAAGAAATTTTCCAGCCAATTTTCATCATATCGATTTTTTTTATCGACATCTCATATGCATCGCCTTATTTATTTCGATTTAAGCAATAGAAGGCTAGTTCGGGAACTGAAGCCGCTCAATTTAACATTTACCCACTACCTTAGAGATATTCTGCAATTAGCATTAGAAAGCCATGACATGATCACTTTTATTTAACTTAATACCTTTTGGCTAATGTAAATATTACATAAGCTCTCGAGACATGAGGAATTATATACTGGACTTATAATATGTAATTGTAGTAATTCCCATATCCTGAATTCTTAAAGATATTAATCACATCAAAATACGTGCCAAAGTGGTACTCTTCAGGTATGACAACTCATCATTATCATTAATCATTTTTACTTTCATTCATTCGTTGAAGTCTCTCTCTTACATCTAGCACTTTCGTTTTGACGGGGTACAAATTCTTAGATATTAAATACTATGGAAACTGAGTCAGCCACAAGAAACTGTTAGAGTATATATCTTAATAAAAAGTATGAACAAAAGCTTTGTTATACTAAAGTTAGAAGTAAAGTATTTATATTTATAGCAACATCAAATAACATTCTGTGTGTGAAATTCGTAAGTCTTTTGAGATTTTCTTACTAATATGTTTCAAATCCTAAATGACGACAGAAAAAAAATTCTTCGTGTTTTATTTCTCTCCTGAAATAAACTAAACTTCAAGGATCCCCAATAAATGTTCATTTTTTTTCATTTTCAATAAAGTATTTTAGCATGGACACAAAGTGATCGGAAAAAAATTAAAAATGCCTAGTATTTCCCCCGAAAAAAGTATTCGAAAAAAGTATAATTCGCTCATAATGCACTGTGTGCTCCCTAGAAGAGCTTTTTTGAAGGCACAAGTTTTGATGTCTGTCATTTATTTATTTTCTACAACGTTTCATAATCATTGATGCAGGAATCATATTGGCTGATGACGGCTTTCATTGTTTCCGAGGATACGTTTACAAGTCCCTAGAAGTGATATAAAGTTCTTCATTTTAGTCTTGGATGTCTCTTGGTTTATCTCTCAGATGTCTTTTTTCTGGGAAAGGCAAATGTTCATAGTGAATCTAGAGCGTTACGTTGCGTTATACCATTGGCTCCAAGACTGTTGACATGACCTGTGATTGGTTTGACGCATCATGAGTTCAATGAATCAAGCTCTGTGATTGGTTAAAGTTTTAACGCTTACACTACGTAACGCTTCAGATTCAGTGTGGATAGGCCGTTGGTTCCATTAAGTAAGCAGCCTATCTCTTAAAATTCCAAACTTTGAAGTGATGAGCGCATATATATATATATATATATATATATATATATATATATATATATATATATATATATATATATATTATAATGATATACAAACGAAATCTGCAAATTCCCAAGCATGAATAAGGAACATTATTATTGAAAATAATATATTCATTTTTAGAGAATATTTTTAGAAAACAGAAACATATCTAATTTTTTATTGCAATGTATTTTGTTGCTCTATTTCAAACACGTAAACTTAAACTACAATTCAGGTTCCGATGTCTGAAAAAAAAACTTTGAAGCAACTCTCGCTGCTTTATACCATCGGTAAACAACCCGATACTTTATGCTTTAACATAATGCAGATACAACATTTCCTGAATATTGATTTATATGAACAACATAGTAATTTAATTCAATTGCTACACGAGACAAATAACCAACATTGATTCCTAGCAGCCGGAAACGCAAATCTCAATCTTTTACACACAGTGGTTTACCGCATTAAAATGATCAATTTATAATCCTCTTCACGGGAAAACAAAATATAATTTTTATACTTATGAGGATAAAGAACGCTGTCAAAGGCAATGAAGAAATGTGTTTTAAATAGCGCAGAGCTTTCCGTTTCAGATAAAACTTGTATCTATTTCTCTCTGAGAATGTAACCTAATTTCTACACTAGTGTGTCATGTTATTTGCTAACTTTGAAAAATAAGTGATATAGTAATGAGTCCGATATTTATTTGTTAACTTGGAGTTTCGGTTGGAAACTGAAATTTTATTAAGTGTATAAATAAAATACTCAACCAAAATTTATTTTCAAATTAATCTTATTAGAAGGCATAGATCTCTTAAGTAGTTTTTTCCTACTTGGTGTATGTATATTATGCCTTTCATAAGACATAGTTTACGTAACTGACTATAATAAACTAGCTGAAAACTCGTACTTCGCTACGGAGTACATTCAAATTAAATAAAACGGTCAATGTATGCAATTAATGCCAAAAAAATAAATATATATACAGTGGTACCTCGGTTTACGAACAAACGCCGAAGATGGACTGCCATCTGGTGTTCTCCGATGCAAGCATTCGCCATACTTGCTTCGGTTCGCGAATAGTCCACATGTCAAGCGCAGTTGGCCTTTCTCTAACACAGATTAAACGCTGGTTGCTCAAGTATTTCATAGATTTGTTTTGCAAATATTTTTGTTTAAATTTGCCGTCAATATGGCTCCCAAGAAAATGACAATAGCAAATTATATTGCTAGCAGGAAGCATAACCTAACTTTTGAGAAAAAGAAGGAAATAATAGCTATACATAAGAAGGTGTGCGTTTTTCTAATTTCGCTACGCAGTTTGGGTAGGTGAAGTTCTACCGTTTGTACTATCCTCAAAAACAAACAGGCAATAAAGGAAGCTGATGTAGCTAAAGGAGATGTTTTTTTAATGAAGCAAAGACCTCAAGTTATAGAAAATGTATAAAAATTATTGCTAGTGTGGATACGCGAAAAATAGCTTACTGGTGATAGTATTAGTTAGTCTTGCGAAAAGGCTAAGAAGTTGCACAGTGATTTGGTAGTAAAGACAATGAGTACAAATGAAGATGAAAGTGGAGATTTTAAGTAGATGATTTAAAAACGTTTGAGAAATTCCGTAAGCGAAGTTGAATTCATAGTGTTGTTAGGCACGGGGAGGCTTCTAGTTCAGATTAAAAAAAAGGTGCAGATGAATTTGTTCGGGAAGTCAAACAGTTTGTGGAAAGTGAAGGCTACATGTCAAACCAAGTTTTTAACTGTGATGAAACAGGATTGTTTAGAAAAAAGTGCCAAGAAGAACCTACATCACCAAAGAGGAGAAGGCACTTCCAGGGCACAAGCCTATGAAAGACAGGCTTACACCCTTATTGTGTTCTTATGCAATTGGGGATTGTAAAATCAAGCTACTTTTAATTTACCACCCTGAAAATCCTCGTGCATTCAAGCAAAATAATGTGCTGAAGGCTAAACTACCTGCAATATGGAGAACAATTCCTAAGCACTGGGTAATTTCAACCCTGGGTAAGAGTCATTTTCATGGTGTGGATTATTGAGGTCTTCATACCTGCTGTCAAGAAATAACTTGAGGAGAATGGTTTGCCCTTGAAATGTCTTCTCGTCATGGATAACGCTTCTGATCATCTTCCAAATTTCGAAAAAGACCTGGGCATGAAATATAACTTCATTAAGGTCAAATTTCTACCACCCAACATAACTCCTTTGATTCAGCCTATGGATCAGCAGGTTATATTTAATTTTAGAAAATTGTATATCACGACACTTTTTTCAAGGGGTTTTCAAGCCACAGATGACACCTATTTGACCCTGTGAGATTTTTGGAAGGAGCACTTCGATATCCTCAACTTCATCAACATTATTGATAAGGCGTGGAGGGAGGTCTCTTTTTGTACCTTGCAATCTGTCTGGAAGAAACTTAGGCCAACTTGTTTGCCAGAAAGAGACTTTGAGGGCTTTGAAAATGGAGAGGAAGTCAAAGTTGGAGATGAGATAATGTCCATAGGAAAAAGTATTACTTGGAGGTCGACTGTGAAGATGTGGAGGAGCTGGAGGGTGAATATAGCGAACTCACCGCAGAACAGGTTGAGCTGCAGAGTCAACAGGTGAACGCTATCCAGGAAGAGCATTTATTAAAGAAAGACAATGATAGGGAGAAAATATCCATTACCATGGTAAAAGAAATTTGCTGCAAGTCGAGTGAAGTACAGGCGTTAATTAAAAACCATCGCCCTAATAAATCTGCGACCAAAAAAGCAGTTAATACTATTCTAAATGACAACGGGATGTCCAACTTCTGTGAAATTCCTCAGAAAAGCAAAAGACTAATTTCTTTGTATTGGATTCTTCTACCAAAATCAGCTAACGAGATTGAAAGTAGACGAAGAGAAAAAAACGCTAAAATCTGAATTGCCTGGTGATATTACTCAAGAGATGGGTGATCATACTACTTTCATTCCAAGCAGTAACATTTGTAGTCCTCCCTCCCTCTTGAACAATCAATCATTGGAATCAGAAATTATCCACTACAAAGCTAAACTGCTGAGCTGAACAATTATCATGTCTGAGATCTTCATAAAAAGTATGTTTTCATTTATTTTCAACATTTCTTTACAACTAAATCCATAAAAACAAGATAAAAATAACTGAAATTCTAGGGGTGGTGAACGGATTAATTTTTCATCCGTTAATTTATATGGGAAAAACTGATTCGGTTTCCGAACGTTCGGGTTTACGAGCCTAGTCTCGGAACGAATTAAGTTCGTAAACCGAGGTATAACTGTATATTATATATATATATATATATATATATATATATATATATATATATATATATATATATATATATATATATATATATATATATATATATATATATATATATATACAATGATCAATGTATGCAATTGATGTAAAAATAAAAATATATATATTTATAAAAAATCGAGAAGGATATTTTTATAGACAAAATAATGTAGAAGAAGATATTGAAATTAAATCTAATAGTACATACTAAAGAATATAGTACAGTGAATATAGTACAGTTTGAGGAACATACCTTTTATCGTATTTTAATATTTTTTTGGATAATGTCCAATCGTCTGCCGCATTAGCAAGAAATTTTTTTTTGTCTATTTCGTTGCTATGCACGTGACGTAAAATTAGTTTAAAGTATCACAAAAATAAAGGAAACCACGTGATCAGCATTTAATAAATTAAAATCGGAAAATTAAAATTTAAAAATTCACCAAAAATCAGAAAATGAAGGTAAAGATTCGAAAAAGATTTCATTTTAAAGGAATGTGTATGATCTTTCTCGTGATATAAATTCTATAACCCTCAAATTATTATTTTAAATGCAAACTTAAAAAAAGTTACTAAAACAGCTTAAAAATTTAATTTTAAAAAATCTAAGAAGAATTTTTCAAAAATCTTTCTTAGTGCACCTCTGCACTATAAGAAGAATTACCATGCAAAATTTCAGCCCTTTAGGTCCAGCGCAGCCGTTTGGTCTGTGCGCGATATGTCAGTGTGTCAGTCAGTCAGTCAGTTACGGAACTGTTTTATATACAGATGATACATTTTTATACTTTAAAAGGTTTTTAAAACAAGTATACTTAAAAATGTTGTTGATGAAAAAATCACCCTTAAAACCCCAATAAAAATAAATAAATATTTTAGATTTGAGATTTTATGAAGCTTCGTGTTTTGCGTACTCCAGAATTTTCATTTGTCATATAACTAAGAATTCAATATTGTCTACAGATGAGGGTAAGTATGCTACGAATCATACTAAAGTCCTCAGGGTATTTGTTCTCGGTAGTAACAATAAGCTGAAGTGGTTATAAACCTAATGTTAATGAACCTTACAGTAAATTATCTATATATGTATACAGAATGTAAAAAAGTTATTTACATATAATAACTATAATTAATACATTCTAGGATTCGAGTCACCTGTTTCAGGTTGTAATTTTTCTGAGAATGCGATCTGCCTGTTTTATAATGACTCTGGGTAGCGGATTTACCTCTTTAAGTCGGGCACTACCTAGACTAGAGTTATCATTTTCGACTTGTTTTGGGTACAAAACAGGGATACCCAGAACGGGTAGATCATATACCCGGGGGTACTACACCCTGAAACAGGTAGGTTTTTCAGCATTTCATTTTCAGTATGTGTTTACGAGGAATAACGAAGCTCGACACTAGCTAAGGAGGTTAACTAACAATAACCACGATAGCATAGATTGCATTCTAATACAATACTTGGTACTGTTCTTAGCAAAACTAAGCTGAGAAGGAGTCAGTGAGACAAATTGGTAAAGGGTAAGAGGAGGAACAATTTTACGCCGACAACACTCTTCATTTAAAAAAAGGAATGCAGATTTTTCGGTTTCGACACATTTTAATACCAAACAAATGGATGTACTAATTCGTTGTAAGATCTTGTCTAGCTGGTAGTGGATAATGTAAAAATCTGATTCAAATATTTAGCTTCAAAACCAGAATATATGTGTCGTTGACATTGTTCAATAAGTCAGATATTCTTATTAGTCTTCAAGATAATTTTCTTAACACTTTTGTGCACGACTAAATATTTAGCTTCAAAATTAGAATATATGTGTCTTAAACATTGGCCAATAAGTCAGTTTTTACTATAAGTCTTCAAGATAATTTTATCAATACTTTTATATACGACTAAATATTTAGCTTTAAAACAAAAATATGTGTCTTTAACAATGGACAATAAGTCAGTTTTTACTATTAGTATTCAAGATAATTTTCTCAACACTTTTGTACGCGACTAAATATTTAGCTTTAAAATCAGAATATGTCTTTAACATTGGCCAATAAGTCAATTTTTACTATTAGTCTTAAGATAATTTTCTCAACACTTTTACATGACTAAATATTTTGTTTCAAACCAGAATGTATGTTTCTTTAAAATTGGTCAAAAAGTCAGTTTTCACTATTAGTCTTCAAGAAAATTTTCTCAACACTTTTGTACGTGACAATCCGAGTAACGAATCATATTTGTTACTTATTTTTAAAAGTTTAGGGATGAATAAAATTTATTCCTGTAGAAAAGAGCATCATGTATTTGCTGTTGCAAAAAACTTTAATGTTTTTACGTTTCCCAAAAGATATTTCAACGCATTTTATCATACTTATAGAGAGACTTCGGAGGACACCCACTTTCGAAAATACTCAGCATCGAGGAATTTACTGGTAATTTTAATACTATGTGCCAATATTTTGAGATAAAACATTCGTAAAATTTGCTATTAATCTGCGTTCCGAATCCTAAGGTAATTTCGATTTGATCCCGCAGAAATCGCTTTCTGAAGAAAATTTAAATTAAGGTTGTCAAACATGCGTAATACTTTAAAAGCCAATTCATGAAATAAATGTTATCCGACTCTTTGTTACGGCTAATAAAAACGAGCTGTTAAATTACTTTCAGGTTTGGATGACTTGAATTACAAAGACACAAAAGTCAGGGAATTACGGGCTGCATTTATAATTAATTACAGTTAAGAAAAATACTGAAAAGTAATATTTCATAGCTAATTATGTTCAGTGACCGATGAAACTTTAGTAATTCATAACTTACATTGATTTTTTTTAATCAATGAGACTATTCAATTATGTCTGTAGATTCCAATACCTAATTGTCGATGAAATTCAATCCTTTCCTTTTTTAAAACATGATGCATTTCTATTTCCTTTATACATTTTTAATAATCACTTGAATATTTTTCTTGTTTTGGAATCCAATTCTAGGACCTGCTAATACTATACCTTATCTGTTCGAGTTTTCCGACAAAATATGGTGTCATTAATTTTCGCTCGTAACTTTGAGAAGTTTAAAAAAGCAAAATAATGTTTTAAGTGTCTGAGAAAAAGATGTTAAGATTTTAAAGGTTCTGGGGCATTACATTTTATATTTTTAATGACTTGAATTTCGTAATGATTTCCCCCTGGAGTATTGTTTTTCATATAAGGTTCACTATACATACGGAAAAAACTTCAGAAATTAGAAAGTTTGTGTTAAAAGATTTGAAATTTAAATTTCAAATCATGTTTGGTCTTTGATATATCTGCAGAACCAAAAATTCTGTTTGCACAACCTTTTCACTCGTGTTCATCGGAAAGATTTCGAAATAGTTTGTCTTGAACATTTAGAAAATTTCGTTTCTACAATGTTTAGTCATTTTAAAGGGCACGAGCATCTTTTTTTCAGATTAAATTTTACGCCAAAGAAAACATTTGTAGTGCTAAAAATATTCAAATACAAAAACCCGGGATATGTTTTAAGGAAAATAACAAAACAAAACAAATGAACAAAATCAATGCTGTACAGAAATTCATAGATACCTATTCAGGAATGTTAGAATATTCTTTAAAAGAAAAACGAATCCTGAAAATTTTCATCGAGAGATAGATTTACCCGGTACTGGTATGTAGTAGGGTACAAATAGACTGTACAAAATAAAAGCATTGTATCTATAGTCATTCTATAAATATGTGATACATTGTCCGGTAACTGTGGTATATCATGGTACATTGAGCTCTACATTATGTTTTCATCTCCTAAAAGTAAAAATGCACCTTTTTGTTTCAAATTTTGAGTCATGGATACATTTAAATTTGGAAAAAATTTTGTTTGTAAATCATACAATTTTGACTGGAGAAATTCTAATGAACTGACTGATTCAGTTTCTGCTTCTTGTCATAACATTCGGTGAAGTGGAAATGAAAATACTCTGGCGGAAGGTCAACACATTTTTGCTCTTAAGGTTTAATCCTTCTGAAAATACCAGAGTTATCCGAGTGCTTGACCCAGATAAGTGTAACCGAGAAGTGTTTGAAGTTTGTGTTTTAAGCTTGAGTAATTGATTGAACCAAAGAAAGCTTAGCTGCCGGAAATATTAAGATCGGCCATAACGAGGATTTTAAAACTCTAGGCGCCAGGGTGAAAGAGGATTAAAGTCTGCAGCTGTTTGTAATCTTTGAAAGAGTTTGAGAGACTTTGACTTTTTAAGTTCTTTTTCGATTCCTCGTACATCCCAAGTAATGCTATGAAGAAATGACTGAAAAATTGCGTTAGAATCAAATTCAATCATTTGATCAACGTTGCTGTATTGATCACTTACTATTTTCAAACACTGAAGATTTTTTTTCATTAGAAATTCATGTAAACTACTGAAGTTATGACTATTGTAGCTACTAACAATAGTGAATGGTAGATAAGTCACCTTTATGAAGTATTTAAAGGGAAATGTTATTCAAAGTAATGAGTGTATTCGTAAAGCGTGTCTCTTTAACCCTTCAATGGGCGTGCCAATTTTTGGAACACCAGCAAGCACGCGTGGCACAATGTGCAACGTCTCTTTCAACCTTCATTATTCCTTTTTTAATAAACTTTTTACTTTCAAATTGAAAATAATTCTGCTTTCTATGACAAGATATAAAATATTTATAATATTGAGATCTATTTATAATATAAGGCCAAAGAATGCAGATACAATCGCCTTATTTCGAAACTGTCCAGTTTATCGTATCTAAGGACAACTTGTGAATTGATTCCTATTATGTACAAAACCCCCCAAAACAATGAGATCATCCATCTTCGTGATATGCGGGATACCGTGTAATAGCTGCACATTTGATAGAGTACATCAACTCCTGCTTTTGTCGCATTGCAATCCAGTATAATCGCTGGTTTACCACGGTTAAATCCCGACTAACAATGAATGGAAAGGAATACAGGTTAAATTTTTCTTGTAGACGTTATAGAGGCACCTGGACGTTTGAAGAAAGCTAAAATAAAACCTGATATTAAAGAAACATTAGAACATTACTTGGGTAAAGTATCTACCAAAAATCAGGAAAAAGTAAATGATTGGACAAAATATGTATTGGCGAATATCTCCTGTTAACTCAAAAAGTAAGGCAGATTGGAACTTGAAAAATATGCGTTCCTTATTAAGTTTTCAGCCAAGATTTTAAAATATAGTATCAACATCATTTATTTGAATACTTGTATTTTGAATGTACTTCAAAAGTAATGGGTTCTGTAACGTCCAGAAAACGTGCCCGCGAGACCAGTTGAACTTTGCACGTACTCACCGATATTGTGTGGGAATTGTTATATTTTATCACACCTGCCAGCCTCCATATAAAGTATTATTACCAGTGTGACGTAATGTTACACTTGGAGTCATTTGCATGCTTATTTATTTTTTTTACTGAAATGGCAACTTGTCATTTGCATGCTTATTTATTTCTTTTACTGAAGTGGCGACTTCGATAGATATTGCTGAGTCAATAGATCTACGATGATATACTCGGTGAGAAGTTGTGGTAATAGTGCTTTGGTGTTCATGTGAATTTGTTAAATTTAAATAAAAAAAAGTTTGTTTAAAGTTTTGAATGTTTTAATTTAAAAAGAGCCTTGTGAAGCCGAGTCAACACCCTCACTGCATGTGAAAACCAAAAAGGATATCACCCCATTAACTTAGGCGGGTGATTTTTACATATCGACTGCTCCATGTTCGGTGTTTGAAAATAAACCGCTCGGAAACTTGTGAATATCTGACATTGCGTGCGTGGACAGTACGGTGTTTACAGGTTCAGTGAAAGAAATATAGATACGATGTTAAACAGCTAACAGTTTATTAAAATAACTACTGGTTACAAAACACCCAGACACATATAGACACACACACAGATGCAAGTCTGCTGCTATCTGTAATTCAGGTACTACTTACATCCGGCTAATTTGCATATATCCGGTTGCCAAATACACCTCAATACTAAACTCAATTCAAAGACAGAAAAATTTAGGGATTTAACTTTTACATAGTTTCTTTTTCCGAAAAATTCTATCACTACCGATATTATTTATGTGTTGACGGATCATAATTGAATTGAAGTTGCATTTCTCCCTTGCAAGTGATATGACAGAAGAATACTTTCAGGCTGTTTTAAAGTATAAACGGTTAGTTAGAATAAAAAGCAGAAATATAAATTTCCACCGTACAGGTAGCCGTGGACCTAGTTTTCTAACTTGCTTTGAGCTCCTCAACAAGACATAACCGATGAGTTCTCAAGGGCAAGGAATTACAAATGCGGAACTTCTATAGTATTTTAATGGTGATTGGCGAAGTGAAGTCACCCAATTCAAAGTGTCCCGATAAAAATTTACAGAAATTCCACGTTTGGAATTCCTTTCCTCCCAGCGTACTCATCAACTATTCGATAAATCGTTAATGGCTCTTGGTATTTTAGAACTGTTAATATCTACAGGGAGCTTGGGCTCCCAACTATTCGAAATTTGATCCAAAGACTAGCTATCAATTTGCATAACTCTGTTGTTAAGGATTTACTCAAAAATCTAGCGGATTATGATCACGCTGACCGCTACGGTGTAAACGATACGTTATAAACTCTACGAGAGATGCGATATAAATTCTAACAGGAAAAGGCCTAGAGCCAGCCTATCTTTAATTACTGAGTGTTGTGTGTCTCTTATCCCTAAACTTTCTTCTCGCAAATATTTACAGCTATAACTTTTTTTAACGGCATCTTAAAAGCGGAGTTTATTTTCTCGAGAAAAAACTCCAAGTTACAGTCATAGGACTCACGGATCCTGAACCCCGTTTCTTTTGAATTTTTAGTAACCAGTCACCTAGTAACTTTAGTTCTTCGTTTCTGCCAATTTATTACACTTGCACAGATAGAAAAACTGCGTTAGAGGGCTTGGCCCAGGATACGTATTTGAACCACAACTTCGGTTAGTCTTTTGGCGTACTCATTGTTTATTCCTTTCTGAGGGGCCCATAACAGGGGCGAAACCTAGGTCTAAAGCTACCTGTATCCTAGAGATATACAGTTTAAGTTTTGGCTCCTCCTCTTTCGTATGCTTTACGCCTTTAGTCAGAGTAATTGGTGTAGTGTTTTTCACAAGTAAATTGCTTTTATCACAGATTTTCTATTCGTGAAGAAATTATAGACCTGCATCTTCCTTCGGCTCATACTCAGGAGACGAATTCGCAATCTAAATATTAAATCAAATGGATAATTGAAGAATATTTATTTTTATATGACAATAGAGATGGTAATTGTATGTATAATTTTTATTCGTTAAGTTTCACTTGAAAATCTGGAAACAATGTAGAAATACAGCATAGACATATCTGAAACATTCATTCGTTACTGATGCAATTAATGTTATCATTTTAAATCCTTTCTAATGACTTGAAAAATTATTTTTCCGCATAATGAGATCTGTGATTAGCCAATATATTTAATGCTTCCGCGAATGGGGAAATGCTGGAGAGAAAACAAATTAACGAGAGATACATTAAAACAATTCCCGAGTGCAAAAAGTGGTCTGAGAGGGCAGACAGCGTGTCATCAATAAATTTTATGCTTTTTTTTCGAAAAATCTAGACATATTCAATTTTATCCGATCGCGCTGTCTCCATTCTGAAATACTTCATGTTAAACAGGAAAAAAAGGGTGGGTTTATCGAAAAGCCTTATTGTGTTGGCTTTGTTGTCTGGAGAAAAATAAATCCCTTAAATTCTTGAAAAGTTAATTAAATACGATCTTGGAAACTTTAGTTTATTTAAAGTTTAAAATCGTTTATTATATCTATAAATGTTAGAATGTTATTATATCTAAAAATGCTAACAGCAATGAAATCCATACGTGGATTTAACTTTGTTTACGACGATGACAAATTCTCAGTACAAACTATGTGATGTACCTAAAACTACAAAGAGAGTCTGGGGCAAAAAAATATAATTTATTATATTTGAAGACCTTACTTTCATCTTTTCATTCAGAATTGATAACTCCATATACGTTATAAACAGTAAGAAACATATTTATTCAGGGTGTTTCGTCAAGACCGCCCAAACTCTGCACAGCCAGATTCCCTGCGTGGAGTACATAAAAACTTCCTAAAGAACTGTACATGTACGACCCATAGTTTTCGAGAAAAATGCGAGAGAAAAGTCTGGCGTCATATCCGGTGTACGAAAAAAAAGTGTATTGGAAACAAGAACATCGGTATTTGCGTATGTTTGCAGACGAAGATGTTAAAAATATCCACAGCGCATATCGAGGCATGCGAGCGCACGCTGTGGAATGACGTCAAGTCGTCGCTTCAATCGTATTTAAAAGGCTGCATCTAGTAGCTACCGGTAATCTTCGCATGGCGATAATGTATTCCGTTCCTGAATATTGCGACATGTACTTTATCTTCTGTCAATAAAATGGTAATGCCTTACGGACTGCTAGGGAGTATGCCCGTCGCTATCCATCATCCCGTCTTCCCGATGCGAAAGTCATCCGCAGGTTGGACGACACACTGAAAAATACTGAAGAGACGACTCGACACACAATCTCCACGATGCTGGTGGAAGAACGTACGGAGCCTGACATGCATGCCTCAATATGCGCGGTGGACATTTTGTTGTTGTTGTTGTTACTTATGCCCCTTGACCGACATCAACGTCAGATGAAGTCCCGAAGGATAAGGGCGATGAAGGTGCGGCTCCTGTTTTGAATTAGCACCACAAGGGTCGGAGTCCGACTTGGCTAAATGACCGGTCCCGCAATTTTGAACCGAGTCAAGTGACGAGACTGGAACACTTGACCCCGCATCTCCAGAGGTAAATTTGAGAACTTGGAGGACTTTGTAGCTACGCCCTATTTTACGTGCCCCGGCCACCATTAGTGAACACGGCGGTAGGTTTGCACGACGAGCATCGAACCAGGGACGTTCAGATCACTGGCCCGCTGCTCTTGCCAACTGGGCTACCGCGCCCCTTGACATTTTGTGCATCTTCCTATGTAAACATATGCAAATATAAATGTTAATGTCTCCAAATAAGTTTTTTTTTCGTACACGGGATACGACGTCATACTTTTCTCTCGCATTTTTCTCGAAAACTATGGGTCGTAGAGGTACAGTTCTTTGGACATTTTTTATATACTCCAAGCGAGGAATCTGGCTGTGCAGAGTTTGGGCGGTCTTGCTGAAACACCCTGTATACCATAAGTATTCATACTTATTTATGACGATTAACAAATTTTCAGTACATTTTAAACTACGTGGTATACCTAAAACTACGCTTAGAGTCTAGGGCAAAAATTTATAATATTTGAAGACCTTACTTTCATTTTTTCATCCAAAATTGATAACTGTTTTTATGTTATAAAACCTAACAATCATACTTATATACTGTATGTACTTTTACTTCTATTACCATGCAATAACTTATTAAATGTAATATTATCATCATATAATCTATGGCTTGAGTTTACAACTAAAGATTATGATAGTCTTCATCCCTTAATAAGACGAAGACTTTAGCTGAGTTTCAGTGTAAAAATAAGGACACAGGCTTAAAAGCAAAAATTAAGTTTAATAACATACTAAATTAAATTAATTTAATCTAGAACTCGAATACTATCGAGTTGCAAGAAAAACTAGTGCAACTAGACAGCCTAGACCAGACTAACTGTCGACTGCATGTGGCATTCCTTAAATACAAGTTAGAGTCAGGGTTGCCACTGATAAAGTAACATAAAAGAAAATAGCATTCATACGTCATACAAAACTATGATGTCATAAGATAAGATGTGAGATAAGAATGAAAGCTTAACAGATTAAAATGCATATCTGTGTTTGCCGTGGAAAGGGTGTGAAGTCCAAAACGGGCTAAAATGAATTATCAAACCAGGCATGTTTGAAAAATCAAGGGCTACTGCAAGGTACAGAAAGTTAAGTCCAATTCCACTCCTATATACTTTTATTCATCAGTGAAAATTTCGAATATATGAAACAAAACACAAACATGTTAGTGTTAAAAGGGTTATGTCCCTAATCAAAGATTTAACACCCTTTACTCAACAAAAATAAAACTGGAAACATTGACTTAAATTTTTTTTTTAATTAAGCTTAAAAAAACTGACTTTACAAAAGCTGTTTTTTTTTCAATCCCGTTTTCCTCAAAACTACGATTTTAGACTTGACATTCTTTACACAGTAAAAACAGAAATAATATAAAGGGTTTTAGCATGCGCATGATTTCTTTTATTTATTTATTTTCTTTCAAATGATTCGAGGAAAAATAAGTTCCAACTAATCTAGCATTCCAAGTGTGTATTTTAAAAAATATTTATAACAATTTTGCATTTTTTCGCAGGTTTTGGCAAAGAGAGAGTGTTATGTGAATATCTCATACATCCCTACACAGTTTTGATATACTGGCACAAAAGAATTCTTAGAGATATGCCAATTTTTCTTTTATTATGATATTCGAATTCATTTAACTTGTGGTATAGAGCTGAACAAACCTCGACCTTGCCAAAATTTCCATGCTTATTCCGATGATATTTTGGAATCATATTCAAAATCTGTATATACTTCTTAAACCATAAACTAACATTTCCATTTATAAAGTTTATATTTCTCTCATAAGGAAGGGAATTTATTTATTGTAGGTTAAATATTACCTTTCATATAAAATACTTAAACATTATACTCTGTATATATAACTGAAACATTTATTATAGGGGTTAGAAACCATTAAAGTATAACATTTCAGGCTGCTTTACGTGTAATCCTATATGATGCAATAAATCTCTTTTTAAAATCTTTCCTAATGATTTGTTAATGTATTCCCGCAGACAGCTAACGTTTTTATAGGGTAATCTATTTTAATTTCTCAGAGAATTTCGTAATAATGAAGGATACATTCACGAGAGATTCATTTAAACAATAGCCGCCTAAAAAGTGGGAGCAGACGGTGATTCATCAAGCAATTTTGTGCTTTTTCAGAACATTCTAGACATCCGATCCTGCTGTCTCCATCCATGTTAAAAGTGAAAGAAATGAAGATTTACAGAAATTGCTCGAATTACTGTGACACAGCTTTGTTGACTGAAGAATTTTAAAGTACGTTGTAAGCCCGATTTCATTTTTATTAGCGGACCAGTGAACATAAAAGTGAAAGTTTGTTGATAGCTTTGTTGACTGAAGAATTTTAAAATACGCTGTGAGCACGATTTCAAGTTATTTTTTTTCGTGGACCAGTCAACATAAAAGTGAAAGATTGTTGATAGCTTTGTTGACTGAAGAATTTTAAAATACGCTGTGAGCACGATTTCAAGTTATTTTTTTTTCGTGGACCAGTCAACATAAAAGTGAAAGATTGTTGACAGCTTTGTTGACTGAAAAATTTTAGAATACACTGAAAGCCCAATTTCAAGTCTATATATATATATAAAACAGTTCCGTAACTGACTCATTCATTCACTGACTGACTGACATACAACGCACAGACCAAACCGCTGGACCTAAAGGGCTGAAATTTTGCATGGCGATTCTTCTAATAGTGTACGGGTGCACTAAGAAAGATTTTTCAAAAATTCTTCTTAGATGTTTTTAAATTAAATTTTTAAGCTGTTTTTTAAACTTTTTTTACGTTTGCATTCAAAATAATACATTGAGGGTTATAAATTTATATCACGAGAAAAATCATAAAAATTCCTTCAAAATCAAAATTTTTTTTCGAATTTTTACCTCTATTTCCTTATTTTTGGCGAATTTTTAAAGATTAATTTTTAGAATTTAATTTATTAAATGCTGATCACGTGATTTCTTTTTCTGGTACTTTAAATAAATTTATCGTCACGTGCATAACAACTAAATAGACAAAAAAATTATCTTTTTCTTTCTAATGCAGCAGACGATTGGATATTATCAAAAAAAAATAAATATCCCTTACGATTTTTTTATAAATATATATATATATATATATATATATATATATATATATTACATCAATTGTATACATTGATCGTCGCATTTATTATAAATATATATATATATGTATATATATATATATATATATATATATATATATATATATATATATATATATATATATATATATATATTTTGGCATTAATTGCATACATTGACCGTTGTATTTAATTTGAATGTACTCCGTAGCGAAGCGCGGGTTTTCAGCTAGTTATTTTATATAGCGGACCAGTCAACATAAAAGGGAAAGTTACAAGAAATTCTTAAGGCTGCTGTGTACTGACCCCTAATGGGATCGCTCACCTCAATATTAATCTAAGGAGAAAATTTGTCCAAGGATTACGGACGGATTTAAAGATTTTTTTAAACATTGTGATCCATAATAGAGAAAGAAATTTTACTCCTTGGGGCATTTTTTGTTTCTTAAAAAAATGCATATAATATTTTAAAATTTTAATTATTCGGGGAAAAATCAGGTGTTGTGGGTTTTAAACACCCATAAATTCCTTTGGTGGACGAAATTTATAAAATGAATCTTGTTGTAAGGTGCATAAAAGTTCAGGCTATCTGAAAATACCATTTTTGTCGGACTATCGTCATTTATGTAGCTGTAAATAGTAGACAAGTTTTCTCCATAGGTTAACATTGAGGTAAGCAAATCCAATAGGGTTGGTACACAGCAGCCTTAAAACTGAGGTATAAAAAACAGTCTTTTTTTTCTTGACTGTGGTTTAGAAATGCCGAAATAATGTGAAGGTTGTAATGCCTTAATTGCAAGATGTAATACGAGGTTTAAAGCAGGTGAGAAAATCATTTAAAAGTACCGTCTGAAAGTCGGAAAAACAATTTAAATGTGCATTGAATAATGAATATATAATCTTTAACTACTTTTTTAAAGAAAACTGTAGTTTTAGGGTGTTTATACCATACTTTAATCTCAAGTCTTTTCTAGATTATTGACAGACTCTTCAAGAATGAGTTTAGTGATTTCGGATGAAAATGTTTTTGTTCAGTTCCATTTGTTTAATATAAAAATAAAAAAAGCTATAGGTTGATTGTGCTGTCATCGACAACATCTTACATTGAAAAATCAATTAAATCAGATAATGTTTGTATCCCCGGGTGATCTCATAACTGTATTTTCTTTCAAATCTAGCCTAGTAGCTATTTCAGAGGACTTTTATTTTAAAATTATTTCATTGATTGGAACCAGGGGGTGTCATGAAAGTTCCATATATCGATTCATTTCATCGCAGCAATGGTCATTCCTCTATAACCTTTAGCTATGTGTGTTGGGGGATCCAAACTTAACATAACTTTAAGAACACTCTTGAATTCGTTAAAGTATGGTAGATAGCAAATGCACTGTTATTACACAAAACATATTAGCTGAAATAAACGAAGCTATTAGACATACTAATCGAAAGTGCACATTTCAAAGATATTGACTTACGATTTGCAATACTTCAGATAATGTGAAAATTTCTCCTATAATTGGTAAAAATAGTTACAACCTCGGTAGGAGGACAAACAAAATTTTTGCGTTGTTGTAAAAAACCGTGTACGTCCACAGAAATAGCAAAACAAATAAACAAAAAAAACAAACGCACACACAAACACTTTTGTTTATTTGACAGCTCAAGAGAGTTTCACACGGCAGCTGATCAGACCAAGATCTATCTTTCCTTTCTTTCCCTTGATTGTGAGGTCACGCTGATCAGATGCTCGAATCAGAAGCATAAGATAGAATTAACATAGGTTATATAATAACTCATAGAGTAAAGGAAATACAAATTTGTATGTTTTATCCACGTAATGCTTTATAATTTTGTTATTTTAATTAATGTAAATAATGTTGGTTAACACACACACACTTAAAAGTTTCAGTCGGGTTGTACTCAACATGCACTGTAAAAATAAATACTGTTTTAGGTATATTACAAAAATGGAATTATGAATAAAGGGTGCAAAAGCATGTTTAAGATACGAAAGTGGGCTACCCAAAACTGGTAAATTCCCTTCCCCGAAACCGGTAGATTTCTTGACCTGATTTTTCAGTCTCAATATTTATTCTAATAAAATTATCAAAGTCCATAAACAGTTATATACGGTGCAATGCTATAGATCAATACTATACGCTGAAAACTGAGGCTTTTGTGTGGCAGAATTGAACAGAATTTCTATTTAAATACTCGTTGTAAAGAACAATGCATAATCAAACTACGAAATAATCAAACTGCAAAATTTTAAAGTTGTATATCAAGGATTTGACGGGGTGTATCAGTTTTGAATTTCACTCTTTAAATTTTCAGGAATTTAATATATATATATATATATATATATATATATATATACAGGGTGATTTTTTTAAAAAAACTGACGCTACTCAGAGCCATCTGTAGCGCGATCTATCAGCCGGAATTCCACCAAAATTGATAGAGGGACTAAGGACGACATGGGAAAGAGTTTCGGTGAAAAAACAAAATTATTTCCAAAAGTCGCCGATAGGGGAACACAGGGCGCTTTTGTTGTCGGCGCACCCGAGAATTTGCATAAAACGAAAGTAATATATCAAAATACAAATTCACGACTAAGTAGTCGACAGCAGCGCCAGTATTTCGAGCTATAAAGATAAGGGAGGAATACCGAAAAAGTAGTAAGCGGACAAATGAACAACAAAGAAATTTCACTGCAACACCACTTTATGCAGCAAATTCACTTCTCCCTCCTTCAATGTGACCACAGTCCTGGTGGACGACACATTGCATCTTGAACACTACGTTCTCAACGGCCAAGTGTAACATGTCACCAGGAATGTTCATGAATGTCCGGGATATGTTGTCCTTTAGGGCCGCCAAGTTCGAGACTTCGCCAAGACACACCTTGGATTTTAAATATCCCCAAAGAAGTGATATGGATTAGATCCGGGAAGCGAGGTGGCCAAGCAAGTGGGAAAAAGCGACTGATAACCCTTTCTTTTTAAAAGCGAAGGCACAACAGATTCCGCACCGATCTTTATAGCTCAAAATACTAGCGCTGCTATCGACTACGTACTCATAAATTTGCATTTTGATGTTTTACTTGCCTTTTTTACAAATTCTCGGATGCGCCAACAACAACAGCGCTATATATTCCCCCATCGGCGACTTTTGAAACTAATATTTTTTTCACGGAAACTCTTTCCCGTGTCGTCATTAGTTCCTCTATCAATTTTGGTGGTATTCCGGCCGATAGATCGCGCTACAAATGGCATTGAGTAGTGTCAGTTAAAAAAAAAATCACCCTGTATATATATATATATATATATATATATATATATACAGAGATAGAGATACAGAGATACATACATACTTGCATAAAAAAAGACTATATTTCTATTCTAAGTGAAAAATCTGGAAAATTAATAACAAGGAAGGTATGGTATTGGAAGACGAGAAAGGTAACATACTACATAATAAATCGAGTATAATGTTGTCGAAAGTGGGTAACATCTGTAAAACAAGCAGTTTTAATAAAAAAAGATTCTTCTATGCTAATTTTTAAAAGATTTTATGGACGATACATACATCATATCTACAGAAATAGAAGATAATTTCCTCATTTCGATCGGTAACAAATTACATACCTTTCAAATTATTGAAAAGATCATTCCTTTATTTTTGGAATTTAAATAATCTGTTAGAATTTACGTATGTTTGACGTATATTATAGACACCTGAATAGCTTCCATATCGTGCCTTTATAAACTTACACATGTTTATTTCAAAAGGGGATTAATCTATATATATATAAAATAGTTCCATAACTGACTGACTGACTGACATATAACGCACAGACCAAACCGCTGGTCCTAAAGGGCTGAAATTTTGCATGGAGATTCTTCTCATAGCTCAGGGGTGCATTAAGAAAGATTTTTTAAATATTCTTACATTTTTTAAATTTAATTTTTATGATTTTTTGTAACTTTTTTCAAGTTTCCATTTAAAATAATGATCTGAGGGTTATAAAATTTATACCACGAGAAAGATCATAAAAGTTCCTTTAAAATGAAATCTTTTTCGAATCTTTACCTCCATTTTCTGATTTTTGGTGAAATTTTAAAGATTAATTTTTAGAATTTAATTTACTAAATGCTGATTACGGGTTTCTTTTCTTTATGTGTTACTTTAAGCTAATTTTGCGTCACGTGCATAACAACAAAATAGACAAAAAATATTTTTTTTCTTCCTAATGCGGCAGATCCAAAAAATAATCCTAATGCGGAAATTATCCAAAAAAATATTGAAGTACAGTAAAAGATATGTTCCTCAAACTGTAGTACATTAACTGTACTATATTTTTTAGTATGATCTATTAGATTTAATTTGAATATTTTCTGCTACATTATTTTGTTTATAAAGTATCCGTTACGATTTTTTTATAAATATATTTTTTGTTTCTTATTACACCAAATGCATACATTGATCATTGTATCTATTTTTTATATTTATATATATATATATATATATATATATATATATATATATATATATATATATATATATATATATATATTTTATATATATATATATATATAATATATATTATATATATATATATATATATTTTATATATATATATATATATATAATATATATTATATATATATATATATATATAATATATATTATATATATATATATATATAATATATATTATATATATATATATATATAATATATATTATATATATATATATATATATATATATATATATATATATATATATATATATATATATATATATATATATATATATATATATATATATTTTATATATATATATATATATAATATATATTATATATATATAATATATATATATATATATATATATATATATATATATATATATATATATATATATATATATATATATATATATGTAATGATTACGGTGGCGATGCACTTCAGGCCGTTGAACTCGTGATATTTTCGGGTGTTAGTCGTGACGGAGCACAAGGCAATAGAAGTGGTCGAGTGTAGGCAGGCCACATCCAGAACGGCGAGGAGTCAGCCACATTTTCAATATGATTTTATTTGGAAACTTCACGGTGTCGAAAAACACTATATACAACTGGGATGAAGACATTTGGATGAGTTTGAAGCTTTCACAATAGAATGAGGCCATATTAAGTCCAGAACTTGTTGGATCATCCCAAGACAAAGGGGACACAGCGCGTTAAAATTACATCTTGACAGTACCGTGGCAGAACACAAAGAGACCCCCAGAAATGAACGCCAGGCTCCCAGGTAGAGGCGCACTGACCTTTTAATTGGCCAGAAGCGAACACGTGACCCCGGCGCGTCATATCGGAAGATGATCGTGCGATGTCCCTTATATAATGCTTATATAAGACTCTCCGTCCGCACGTGGCATTAGGGGAAAAGATAAATCTATGTTGGTCGATTATAGGTCGCAATCCAAAGTTAAGGGAACGGTATTCTGTTGCACAACGATAAAGGAATTTGGAAAAAGCATGTTAGGGGTGTTTAAAAGGATTAAAATTTGTTTCAATTTCCCCCCTCCGGAAAAGACTTGCGTGAGGGGCCGGCTCCCTCAGCAAGACCCTCCATCAGGCGAGAACCGCGTAGACAAAAAATAATTTTGATAAAAATTTTGAATAGTAATTCGGAATAAAATTTTGACTCGGGGGTTGACAAATTTAAATTTTGGTTACTATCACCTTTGTGTGTCTGCCCAGATCATGAAACATATAAATAGCATAAACTAGTACTAAACAAAAATTAAAAAAAAATATCAATGCACTTAAATCACAGTTTGGATTGAGTATGGCACTTTTCAAAATCGTTACAACACAAAAATATAGGAACATTAAATGTTGATATGATTAATATACTATAATACTTTCAACCTTCGTATAGTCCTTTCTATACCATTGGCAAGTGAAGGTTTATCATTAGAACATATTAAATAAGTAATAATTCACAAAATAAAATATGAAGATTTAAAATACACAACTGTTTTCTTATGCTGATCAGGGTAACACTACAATATTCAATAAAATTTTAATATGACATGGAATGTAAAAATGCAAAAATTTCTTACCAATAACACAATATATCACATCTGGTTGTTTTTGTAAAGGTGTTAGTGTTTGTGTGTGTGTATCCCTCAACTGCCTTAGGTTCAAATTCTTTCATAACTCTACTACTAAGGAGTGAGGGGGTGTGTTGTTGTTTGCGTGACAGCGTAAGTGGCCGTACAGTGGACCAACCGTTATTCTCCCATAGGACATGACAGCCGAAACAACATCTTGCTTGGGACAAAGATGGGAAATAGGAAAGGTGGACAATTGTCATGCCTATGGAAGTATGAGTAGGAATTGGGAAGGCAAAAGGAGCGGTCATTCCAAGGCCTGTCTTTAGTCATTATTTTCTAGTTTTATTTCTCAGCACTTCAAGTGACTGAAATAGGTGAAGCAAAAAAAAAATTAAAAAGGATTCTAAACAGATGGGATGACTTCCAACGCGCGATTAGAGGTGGGTGATAGGATAGCGTATTCGAGAAGGAGAGAATTTACTGAAAGATGAAAGAATTAGAGGTGTCATTTTCAGTAGTTTCACCCATGGGATCCAGAAGCTCACACATAATAGTTTTTCTAAGAGGAAAGTTAAAAGTTTTTTTTTTTTTTTTTTTTCCACAATTTATTTCATTTATGTGGACAACACGCAAAATTTAAAACCAAAAAGGAAAAGGATCTCAGAGGTCATGAAGTTTGTCATTATTCAGGTATGATTAAATTCTGTCAGGTGGATTATCAATTTTTACCATAGTTTTTTTTTTTTAATTTTGGGGTTTCTAGTTCAATGTAAAAGAATAAGTTATTTAGATTGGATTTATTTACTGTTGTTGTATTAGGAGCATATTAGTAATTTATAGTCTGTCCAAATATAGGTTTAGGCTTCATGATGCATTTTAAAAAGGTCAGGTGAGTGATAATATCTTAGTTTAGAAGCATGTACAATTTCAGTTGCTCGACCAGCTTGGTAATTGGGTTTATATATTTCATAATTTACGTCTGAATATTGTCTAAGGATTGTGAAAGGCCCAGAAAAAGGTTGACTTAATTTACGTGTATTTGGATAGTTGAATTCCTCATAAATTACTTGATCACCAGGTTTAAATTTTGATGCCAAAAAACGAGCGTCATATCTAATTTTATTTTTGTTATGGTAATTAATAGTTCTTTCTTTTGCCAAAAGACGAGCCTGATCCACAGGAGGATAATAATTATTGTGATCAATTGGTGGCGGGTAAGGCAGGGTGCCAAAAAGCAAATAGGCAGGGGAGATTTTGGTCACAGAGTGGGGCGTATTATTGTATTCATTAACAACTTGTTCTAATAATTTGGTCCAGGGTACTTTAGTGGAAGAAGTATTAACTTTACACTTTAAACGAGTTACAATAGACGGGTTTACACGCTCAACCTTGCCATTCGTCTGTGGATGGTGGGCCGAAGTCAAAAGTTGTTTCACGCCATTATGCTCCAAAAACCGTCTAAATTTGGAAGAAGTAAAAGCAGCATTACGATCTGTTAATAATTTTTCAGGGACATGTACTTGGAAAAGTTGTTTCAGACAGTTTGCATAAGTTTCTGTAGTAACGCTTTTAGAGGGGAAAGCCCAAATGTATCTAGTGGCATGGTCAATAATTATATGAAGGTATTTTTTTATAGAGTTATAATAATTAAATCCACCAACAGTATCTAATGATAGGCACTCAAAAGGTTTCTCAGTAGGGGGAACTTCCTGCATTAATCCATAACGTTTCTGTCTGGGTTTCTTGTTAAGTTGACAGGTGTGACAATGTTTAACATAGTTAGAAATATCATTAGTTATAAATGGCCAATAATACTGAGGAGAAATTAAGTTAATCATTTTTTGAATTCCAGGGTGTCCAAATTCTTCATGAGTTTTTTGTAAAACTTTTAACCTTAATGACATAGGAACAACAATTTTGTTAATACCATTCTTCTTATACACTATTACATCATTGATTTCTGAAAATTTATTATGTGAAACATTATCCATCTTTTGATAATGCTTAATTTCATTTAAGTCCAATAAGTGCACATGGTGTTGGAGATGCTGAGACACGGGGTGCCTGGATAACATGTCAGCTTCATAATTGGTTGAACCCTTTTGATATTTTACTTCATACTCGAACATGCTCAACTTTAACGACCATCTGAATAATCTACCCCTTGGGTTTTTCACATTCTTCAGCCAAACTAGGGCAGCATGATCAGTATGAACAGTGAATTTGGTCCCGTGTAAATAGTGATAAAATTTGTCAAAACTATCCACAATAGCCAAACATTCCAATTCCGTGATGGGATAATTTTTTTCATAATCTCTTAAAGTTCTAGAAAAATACGCGACAGGGTGTAAGTTGTTACAAGCATCCGACTGTTTCAGCACAGCTCCAATAGCATATTGAGAAGCATCTACAAACAAATGACACTCTAAATTTGGATTATACAACTGTAAAATTGGTTTTGACACAAGAAAATTTTTTAACTTTTCAAATGATTCTTGACAGTTATGATCCCAAACCCACTTTATGTCCTTCTTTAATAGTCTATTTAATGGCAATCTTATTTGTGCATATTTTGGAATGAACTTATGATAAACATTTACTGAACCCAAAAAACTTTGTAATTCTTTAATGTTGGAAGGGGGTTTCAATTTTTCAATACTTTCAATGTTTACATTATTTGGAGTAATTCTGCCATTCTCAATTTCATATCCTAGAAAGTTAATGTTACGTTGCATGAATTTACATTTAGATTGTTTAAGTTTAAAAGATTCTTGCTGAAAAACTTCAAAAATTCGTTTTAAATGATTAATGTGTTCTGTTTCTGAGGATGAGTAAACTATGATTTCATCAAAGTAATGGCACGCAAAATCAATTCTATGTTTGTCCAAAATTCTTCTAATTGTCCTATTAAATATAGCTGGGGCATTCTTTAGTCCAAAAGGGAGGCGTAACCATTCAAACAGGCCAAAACTGGTGGCAAAAGCAAGTTTTTCAGTGTCTTTAGGGTGAACAGGTATATGCCAGTATCCTGAGGTCAAATCAAGGGTGGATAAAATTTTGGCATTACTTAATTTATCTAGCAAACAATCAATTCTGGGGAGAGGTTCAGCATCTGTCTTAGTAATAGCATTTAATTTACGAAAATCAATACAGAGTCTAGTCTTTTTGCCTTCGTCCCTCTTCAGGGCAAGCGTTATTGGTGCTGAGTACGCAGAGTAGCTTTCTTTTATTATTCCTGCTTCTAATAATTTCCCTACTTGTTTCCTGATTTCTAACTCTTCAATTTGGGAAGTACGGTATGGTCTTTGGCTAACAGGGAGTTCTGAGGTTAACATGATTCTTTGAGGTTCTATTCTAATTGTACCAATGTCATACTTGTCTTTAGAAAAAATGTGGTTGAATTTCTGTAGTAGTGAATTTAGCATAGGATTCTCATTAATGATAGTCTGTGGTGTTTCATCCGATTCCACAGAGATCTTTGGAAACTCACTAAACTCAGTACTAATTTCATGATACATTTGTTTGGTTTGGTTGTCGAAGGTTTTGATTTCTCGGTTTGCAGAATTATTTATATTTATATTACAATTGTGTTGGGGATAAGTCATTGGAGGAAACTTGGTCTGACTTGATTCGGGTTCACTAACTTTGTTAATGTGAAGCGAGATTCTGCACTTAGGTAAATTCTGTTGCAATTTTATCCTCTTTTGCAGTTGGCATACTTCACGTCTCTCACAGTCAATTGTTAATTTAAAAAGCCCACATTCGGGCAATCCTAGGATTAAATATGGTAAATTTGAGTCCAAAATATAAAACTCAGTTGTCTTAATCAGTTCTCCAATCTTCAATTCTATAGTGCACTTCTCTTCTAACTTTATGGTACCATCCGTTTGTCTAACATGAATTGGGAATTTAGTCTTAGTAGGTAAAAAACCATATTGGTTCACAAAATGTCGGGGAAGGAGCGAGATAGAGGATCCTGTGTCTAAAACGCATGAAATGGAATTCCTAGTTAAGTTTCTTGCTTTAATTTGAAAGTATCCGGATACAATTAATTGTCAATATTGCGGTTGGTGTTCTTCTGATTCAGGGGAGTCTCGTTCAGGAGTGTTTCTTGGGTTGTTTTGTCTAAACTGGCACGTTTGTGTCCAATGGAATGCATTTATTATACCCCGCCTCTCACAGATTCTGCAGGGAGTAGGTGGTAGTTGACTCGAATTATAATGGGTATAGTGGCCAGGGGGCCTAGGTCTCATATTCATATTTGGGTTTGGCATAAATGTTGGGTCGGAACTCCTAGGAGCATAATTGGGTCTCCAGGGCTGAAAAGGGGATCTAAATCTGGTATTCTCTTGTTCTGGTCTATGCATGCGAAAAGGAACTGGTCTCTGAAACTCTGGTCTTTTATTTTTCTCACTGTCTTCCTCTCTCTGTACCTGGGTCAATTTGGTGGCAATCTGCAACCAATCCAAAAAGTTCTCGGGTGTATTTATTATTAGCAACTGACGCATGTTGATGGGCAACCCATCAGTAAGTCCCTCTAAAATTAATTTTGTATTAAGGCCCAAGGCCTTGCCAAGACGAACCTTTTTATGGAAATAGTCTGTAATCTGGTCTGTTGTTTTGAATTTTAAGTTAGAAAATTCACTGAAACTTGTCGAAGTGGGATCAAAAAATTCCTCACTCAGAGTATCTTTTAACTCTTTCCAGGTGTTAATGTCCAAACAGTGGTTGACAAAAGTGGTGAGGGCATTGCCTCTCAAAAACCTGCTCACATTTCGAAGTTTCCACTCATCAGTTTTTTCAGTTTCTACACATTGTTTTTCAAAATAATGGAACCACTGAGAGAGTCTCATCCCCGACTCGGGGTCAAAAGGGACAAAATTTGTATGGTTAGAATTAAAATCTGGTTCATTGCTATTCCCTCCATTTTCATTACTTTCGGTTTTCACCGCTGTTTTGGTTGTATCTTTTGATGTCATTTTTACTGCTTTAGGCTACTGTTTAACTCAAATCAACACAAAATCATAAAAATATTAAACATTTCATAAACAGTCATACCTCATATGAATGAAATTTCCTTATGAATATTATTACCACCATATACTTTTCCAATTTGAAAGTAAATCATGACAGGAAAAATATTTAAAAACACTTCAAAAATCTTAATACTTTTTCAATAGAGTACACACCACTATAATTTTTCTATCAGATTTAAAAACAACTAATTTTCTCAAAATTTTAACCAATACACTGAAAATACTCTTTATCAAAAGAAACTCTACCAACATAACTCATAATTTCAACAATAGTTTACTCGCTATAATGAAAAATATTCTAATATGCTTTATAATTCAAAATACTTCAAAATAAATTTTTCATCAAAATACTACTATAAATATTAAATATAATTGTAAGTTAAAATAGTTTAATTAAATTTAATTTTAGATCTTTCAGGAAAAATTAAACAGTAGAAATGATCACCACATCAGTAATATTTGGTTGGCTTGGATCCGATATTCTGAACAACGCTTGATTTTCATCGAGATGACCTGTTATTGATACGTAGACAGCATTACTCTCACACATGAAAATGAGAGCAACATTTTTGTTTCACTGAGGTCGAACGCAATACAACACACAACAACCTTTGACACAGTCTGGAACACTTCACAAAACACATGGGTAGATGCGAAAAAAAAATTTCTCTTTTGGTGACTCGAAAATCACCATAACACCGATGACTTTCAATTTTGTCGGAAACACAGCAGCACTAATCTCGCATAGAGACGAAAAATCGTTGAAAAAGTTTCTTCTTCTTCTGGGGTCACACACTTGAGTTTCAAAAACACAGATGACACTACACTGACGCGGAATTTTCACGAACGACGCACACATTGAAAATCCATTGGCTTAACGGCGCAGAATAACTCTCTGCTGCCGACTTTAATATATGTAATGATTACGGTGGCGATGCACTTCAGGCCGTTGAACTCGTGATATTTTCGGGTGTTAGTCGTGACGGAGCACAAGGCAATAGAAGTGGTCGAGTGTAGGCAGGCCACATCCAGAACGGCGAGGAGTCAGCCACATTTTCAATATGATTTTATTTGGAAACTTCACGGTGTCGAAAAACACTATATACAACTGGGATGAAGACATTTGGATGAGTTTGAAGCTTTCACAATAGAATGAGGCCATATTAAGTCCAGAACTTGTTGGATCATCCCAAGACAAAGGGGACACAGCGCGTTAAAATTACATCTTGACAGTACCGTGGCAGAACACAAAGAGACCCCCAGAAATGAACGCCAGGCTCCCAGGTAGAGGCGCACTGACCTTTTAATTGGCCAGAAGCGAACACGTGACCCCGGCGCGTCATATCGGAAGATGATCGTGCGATGTCCCTTATATAATGCTTATATAAGACTCTCCGTCCGCACGTGGCATTAGGGGAAAAGATAAATCTATGTTGGTCGATTATAGGTCGCAATCCAAAGTTAAGGGAACGGTATTCTGTTGCACAACGATAAAGGAATTTGGAAAAAGCATGTTAGGGGTGTTTAAAAGGATTAAAATTTGTTTCATATATATATATATATATATATATATCAAGCAGGGCGGTCGACCTGCAACGACAAGCTAAAAAAACAAAATAGACGCCATATGAATAAACGCGCCAAGTAGAAAAATGCGTTAGCCCGCTGTACTGCTTAATATACTCTGCACCGCTTGCTCCTATTCTCCGCATGTTAAAGCAGTTTGCGTAAATTATAAAATTATGAATGAACCAAGCATCGTACAAAATTAAAACAAAAATTAGAAGAATCTTATCAGCGAGTACTTTAAATTGAGATAAAAATGGACTTTCCAAGTTAAAAATTAACCGAGATATGGAATTTTTAATTTTACGTAAAATTAGGGATTTTGCTTCTCGCCAACTAAGATTTCGTCAACATTTTAAGAAGACCTATAGAGTTTAATATTGAACAGATTCGATTGAGGCTTGGTTTTTTTCGATAAGTTATTCGCTAACTTAAAATCTTTTATATGTTTCAATTAAAAAAAATAAATATTTTTATCTTTAATTAGCATAGAACTGCAAAATTAGCATCTCAGGGCGATAGTACGCCAAAATGGCAACCATTATTCAGCAACACAGCTATTTTCCCAACCGTTCAATCATAGAAGAATTGCAACAGGAGCCCGGTGTGTGAGTGGTCAAGACATCACCCTTCCATGCTGTGAGCGCGAGTTCGATTCCCGCAAAAGACATCTTTTTCTTCTGGAGAATTTTCAATTATTTTGCATATGTGTGTCCGTATTTGTTTGTTTGTTTTAAATGTCCATAGAAAATGCTAAGGTTTGAATTCAAATAATAAGCATTAATTATTATTCATATTTCACTTCTTGCTACAACCACGTGGGTTTGCAAATTAGAGAAATATTAATTTCTCAATAAAATATACATATACGTATACAAAATATACATATAGCAAATGATTAATCTTTATATATATACAGTCGGACCTCCTATTTAACGAAGTCGCTAAATCCCGAAAAAAAGTTCATTATATGGAAAATTCGTTAAATAAAGATTCACCTTTTAAAATACTTTAAACTACACAAAAAAGATTTTAAATTCATAAACGCTAAATATTATTAATAAAAGAAATTAAGTCAACCTTTATTTTGTAAATTAATGTCTATTTCTTTTATATAACTTACTTCTCAAACAGAAATCTGCAAGGAAAACAAGAATAAAACAAAACATTGTCCGGGAATACACTGCATTTTCGATTTAAAAAAATTATATTAAAATTAATGAATTTTAATGACATTATCGCATTTATTATAACAAGTAATTTTAAGCATACATTGCAACATATGTCCTTAAATTTAATTACTAATAAAGTCTCTTAATTTTGTCTAAGGTTTTTGTTTGAAAAAATGTTTTCTCTCATAATACGTCTCGCATGATTGCAATGTACTGAAAAGCCCTTCAGGCGTATTTTCTTCAAACTGTAATTCACGTCGGAATGTGTTAAAAGAGAGTTAATGTGTTAAATGTGTTAAAAGAAAAAATTAGTTGGAAATGTTCAGAAATATTTTGAGAAATATTGAGGAAAAAAATATTGGATCACAAGAAAAGGTTCGTTAAATAGAGAATGCACTTCGCTATTTGGAGGTTATTTTACGAAGAAATTCGCAAAATGTTCTTGGTTCCAAGGAAAAGTTCGCAAAATAGAGGTTCGTTAAATAGAGGTCCGACTGTATTTCTTCTGTCCGTTTGTATGTCAAAGAACTCCTCCTAAACGGCTGGACTGAATTTTCTGAAATTTTGTGTGTCGATTAAGATGATTCGAGAATGGTTTAGATTCCCAATAAGACACCCCTAGCACCCAGGGGGGGGGGGGCAGGGGACACATGTAAAAATAATTGAAAACGGCTGATATCACTGTCGAATCCATAGTTTTCGGGGTCGCTAAGATTAATAGTGACACTCCTGATGTCGTTTAAGTGCAAGTTCAGCCCCTCCCCTATTACCATAGGGGTGTGAGTGGGGAAGAAGGGGGAATATAAAATGTCCAAAATGACCGAGAGTAGTGTCGAATCCATAATTTCGGAGTCACTGAGGGGAATATAGGAAATTAAAAATGTTGTTTATAGTCAAGTTTTGAGTTAAATTAATAATAGAGTGATTTTGCAATTTTACTTTATCATTTGTATACTGTATTTACTTTTAAATTCCTGCAAATTAAATTACTTAAATTTTATACTATTTGTAGAATCCATTCCTTTTCCTGTGCAATAAAAAAAAATTTAGATAAATAAATACCCGAGCAACGCCGGGGAAACAGCTAGTTATCTATAAATAGTGTTTAGTACGATATTTCCCATTGTGTTTATAAAGATTGACTAGAATAGAAAAATGCCATCCGAATTACAATTAAAACGAAAAAACAACCGAGCCTATTACAGAGATTCGAAAAAACAAAAAGTTCTCCAATTAAGTTCAAAAAGTGACACATATGTAACTGATGATGAGACTCCAGGTATCAGGCAATTGTTTGCTTACAAAAGCCCAGTTTGTGAATGGTTATTTACCTATTTCAAAAAAATAACTGATATCCACTAAAAAAACTTTTAAAAAGTAAAAAAACGCCAAGCTTCAAAACAAAAGATATGACAATAAAATGGTGTGATATCAAATATCCAAGCTTATTAAGTTCTGGTACTTAATTTCCTAATCACGAATTTTTCACATCTAAGTGAAATGGTTAAGCATGACTTGTTGATAGAAACCCTTCTTCCCTAGACCAAACTCATCATAACCTGTTTCTGAAAATTTAAGTTTTAAATATTTATACATACCAGGCTTGCCGGCCGTCTTAAAAATAAAATCATTAAAATAACAGAAAGCCAAAAAATAAATAAATAAATAGTTAATGTGAATTTAAAACATCAATTTCAGAGTTTAACTGCGCACTTCGGTGCTCTGTTAGACAGTATGTTAATAAGATTCAACAGCCTCATTCCAACAAAAGGTACGACAAAAAATGGTGTTATATCCGATTTTATTAAGCACTGGGACTCAATTGCATTTCTTAACAGATTTTTAATGGGATATTAGTCATTTTAATCAGTCTTTTATTTGAAGTTAATGCATGATGTCAAAGAAAACAAACCGTTATCTAGAAAGAAAAATAATAAATAATGTTGTCAATCCCCAAAAGAAAAAATTTTGCATTAAACAACAAAAAATATGAATACCATGCTTCGGAATTACGTTGCCCAAATGTAACGTGAAAAGAAATTTGAAATTTATAGAATAATTCGTGACAATCTTAAAATTTCTGCTACATTCATTTTAAAAGTAACCAAATAATAGAACACACATATTTTGCATAAATAACTAAAATGAATAATTTATACAACTAAATAACATACTTTCGACGTTTCAACAGACAAAATTTATTTATTCAAAATATGAAAAGACGGCCGACAAGCCTGGTATGTATAAATATTTAAAACTTAAATTTTCAGAAACAGGTTATGATGAGCTTGGTCTAGGGAAGAAGGGTTTCTATCAACAAGTCATGCTTAACCATTTCACTTAGATGTGAAAAGTTCGTGATTAGGAAATTAAGTACCAGAACTTAATAAGCTTGGATATTTGATATCACACCATTTTTTAGTCATATCTTTTGTTTTGAAGCTTGGCGTTTTTTTAGTGGATATATATATATATATATATATATATATATATATATATATATATATATATACACACACACACAGAAACAGACACACATACATACATATATATATATATATATATATATATATATAAACCTGTTTAACCTGAGCCAAAAATAACCTTTTAGAAAACCAATTCTATAGATTCTCAAAAAAATCTCTACTGAAACTCCTGTACTGGCATGGCACTTAAAAATAACGTATTAAATCCGATAACCGAAAACAAAAACAACTTATCAGCAGGTTACACCCAGTCCGCACCCGCATTTCTCTCACGAAAAGGGCATAAAAAACTACTTTCATGCTAGTCCCAAAGCACATATATCTTTAAGAATCCCCCGAGTGTAATACTTTCCCGACAGTTTGTAAAGCACAGCCTGTTAGTTAAATGTGACGGGGGTGCCACACTGCCTTGAAACAATTTATTGGATTTCGCTCCGAAAAGGCTGAACCACGGTCTGAAAATGGTTTTTAATGGATTTAGTTCCTACATCGCTTTTTTTTCCTTTATAAAAATATGCTGAACTTTATTTAGCGATTTTTTAACACTATAAAATGTGTAATTTGCGCATTTCAAAACTTATTTAAGTCCTTAATTGTTGTTGTTGTTAATGTCCCCTGGTTGGAAGTTCCATTCACCAGGTCTTAATAGGCTATTGGGCTGAAAGGGGCGGCTCCTGTTTTTGAATTAGCACCACGAGGGTCGGGGTCCGAGTTGGCTAAATGACCGGTCCCGTAATTTTGAACCGAGTCTAGTGACGAGACCGGAACACTTGAACCCGCACCTCCAGAGGTAAATTTGACAACTTGGATGACATTGCAGCCACAACCTATTTAACGTGCCCCGGCCACCATTAGTGAACACCGTGGTGGATTTGCAGCGACGAGCATCGAACCAGGGACGTTCAGATCGCTGTCCCGCTGCTCTTTCCAACTGGGCCACAGCGCCCACGACCTTAATTGTAAACTATGAAAGCTATTCAGTCTCATTTAGTGTCTTTCACATGCTAGCATGTGAAACCATATCGCTTTGCAATAGAAAAACCATAAGGTGTGTATTATAAACTAGCTGAAAACCCGTACTTCGCTACAGAGTACATTCAAATTAAATACAACGGTCAATGTATGCATTTAATGCCTATATATATATATATATATATATATATATATATATATATATATATATAATAAATACAACGATCAATGTATGCAATTGATGTAAAAGAACAAAAAAATATATTTAAAAAAAATCGTAATGGATATTTTTATAGACGAATAATGTAGAAGGAAATATTCAAATTAAATCTAATAGAACATACTAAAGAATATAGTACAGTTAATATAGTATAGTTAGTTTGAGGAACAAATTTTTTCTGTATTTTAATATTTTTTTGGATTATGTTCAATCGTGTGCTGCATTAGAAGGAAAAAAAATTGTTTTGTCTCTTTCCTTGTTATGCACGTGACGGAAAATTAGCTTAAAGTATCACAAAAAGACAAGAAACCACGTGATTAGCATTTAAGAAATTAAGTTCGAAAAATTAATCTTTAAAAATTCACCGAAAATTAGATAATGGAGGTAAATATTCGAAAAATATTTCATTTTAAAGGAATTTTTATGATCTTTCTCATGGTATAAATTTTATAATACTCAGATTATTATTTTAAATGCAAAAGTAAAAAAGTTACAAAAATAGCTTAAGAATTTAATTTAAAAGAATCTAAGACTAATTTTTCAAAAATATTTCTTAGGGCACCCTTGCATTATAAGAAGAATGGCCATGCAAAATTTTAGCCCTTTAGGTCCAGTGGTTTGGTCTGTGCGTTATGTGTCAGTCAGTCAGTCAGTCAGTTACGGAAC
The DNA here is from genome assembly GCA_907164885.2 of Dolomedes plantarius. Taxonomy (NCBI): domain Eukaryota; kingdom Metazoa; phylum Arthropoda; class Arachnida; order Araneae; family Dolomedidae; genus Dolomedes; species Dolomedes plantarius. The sequence goes on from OU015495.1 coordinate 119,162,705, forward strand.
TGTTTAATATATATAGATAACGGTAAATAAAACTGATCTTTTAATAGTAAGTATGCAGTTTTTTAATAGAAAATTAAGATGTTTACATTCCCGATTTCTTTCACAAGTTTTGGTGCTATTTTTACAATCCCTTAATGTTTACTACACATTCCTTCATCGCTTCCTTTAGGACGGGCACACATCGCTTTTTAACAAGGCTTCCTTGTAGTTTCTTGGATTGAGTTAATAAAGCTATGCAAAGTCGAGTAACTCACCAAATCTATAATCTTCAGTATGAGTATTCGAGTCACTTTTCATCTAGGGAAGATATAATTAATTACCTCTGTCGCATTAAGGACGCACGCAACAGCGATTCTACCACATGAAGACGACTGAAATGGTCGAAGCGGCGAGACGCTACCACGTATTGCGTTAATTTTTCGACTTCATAACCCAGCAGGATATCTTTATTTTAGAACATCTATATATTTAAGTTGCTAAGCCGACTTTTTGGGCAGTCCGTCAGAGAAAACTACTGCATCAATTTACTTCATTTTGGTCTTAAACGAAAGATTGTAATCTGTAGATTTGTCAAATTCGCTTTTTGCAACAGCAAATTCTATAAATTAGCGATAATTTATAATTAAAATTTACTTTCTGCGCATGCTTAGTGACACAGTTAAATCTGGTTTAGCACGAGGCTGAATAACACATTAATTTATTTCTGCGCATGCTCAGTGCCATGATTAAATCTGGCTTTATGTACTCACTTAGCACGAGGCCGCCTAAACACGTTAATTTGTTTAACCCAAAGAATCTCTCTAGCTCTCTCTCGGCCTTTTTTTATTTTTAATTATGTTTGTGAGATATCGAATTAAACCTGACAGAAATTGTTTCGCGCTGTTGAGTAACCATATTTCTTTTTGCTGGGTTCAATAGTAATTTTTTAAAGTATTTCTCTAATATTATGATTTTCAACATTTGGAAATAATGTGTTGAGCATAATTTGTGTATTAGTACATTTATTTACTATCCAGCGGTTATGTTTTGACGGGTGCACACAAGTAGTAATTAAAAAGTTAATGGATGTCGCATAATCGTAAATATTTTAATAAATGCCAATATTTTTTTTTTACTTTATTCATAATTTCGAAATAGAATGATGAAAGCATGTTTAAATTTACTGTTTAGTTTTTGAGCCCAGAGGAATCTTAAATTTAAAAATACATTACGTATGAAAATAAAATGTTATTAATTAGATTTGAAGTCGGGGTACAGCGTAGACCTACCTCCTCGTGGTGTAGCCTGAGTAACGTTTTTAACGGCAAAGTGGTCTACATATTTCGGAATGACATCTCGACGTCCTTCTAAGTGTTCGCGACGGTATCGGAGGAATTGGAGAGTCACTCTGAATGCTGTTGCTGTTGTTGTTACTTATGCCCCTTGACCTACAGTAACATCAGATCAAGTCCTGAAGGCTATGGGCGATGAAGTTGCGGCTCCTGTTTTGAATAAGCACCACAAGGGTCGGAGTCCGACTTGGCTAAATGACCGGTCCCGTAATTTTGAACCGAGCCAAGTGACGAGACCGGAACACTTGACCCCGCACCTCCAGATGTAAATTTGAGAACTTGGAGGACATTGTAGCCACGCCCTACTCTGAATGTTCTGCAGTGGAATGCGGGTAGGCTGTCTCAGTCGAAGAGGACATACTTATCTTGAACCCTTATTAGGGAAAAAAATTGATGTTTTTGTAATCGTAGAAACAAATCTTACAGTAGATACTCTAAAGTACTATCCTTTTCCGGGATATAATTTATAAATATTGCTCAAATATCAAAAAATCGATAGTAGAATATTGGTGTGAGTGAAGAGAGATCTTATACTTTGTGACCCATAAAGAAGTAGGGGAGAAATAAAAACTAGAAATAAAAAGATTTTAAGTAACCGGTTTAACCTTGGCCTTTCTTGTTTCTAAAAACCTACGACTATAATCGATGGTCCGTTGGTTTGAACATTGGATCACTACGGTCATAGAAATCGTTCGAAAAACTGGTCCGAAACAGACTAGGACCTACATTTTAAATCTGAAAACTCTACAACTAAATAAAAATACTGGTGCGTGGTAAAGAAAAATAACACCCAACCCGGTCAGTTGACACTGTCGGTCGTTTAAAGTCTAATGTATACGACCTTTAGTTTAAAGAAAGGAATGTTGTGCACTGCAGGCTGACATATGTTCTTGCTGTGACCATACAGCTTATATTTTACCATTCTAATTGAGATTTAAAAAATTCTGGCGTTCTGAATCATTCCACTTGTCTAGATGAACACTTGCATTATTTATGTGTGATATTTAAACTCAAATCTTTTAAAGAATGAAGCGGGAAGTACCAAATGTTTCGAAACATCAGACAATAGTATTGTGACATCACTGCTTTTCACGATTATCCTTCATTCATTCTGAAGATTATTTATGCATTGCTTTTCACCACTCTGTATTGATCGAAAGATTATTTTTATACTTAAATATTGTCTGACTGACTTTTAATAGAATCTTTAGAGTTAAACCTAAACATATATCTACGTAAAGACTTACATCTACACTTTTCTTGAAAAACGTTTTCATTTGATTCTCAGATAATCTATGCGATTACGTCAAACAAAAAATTGTGGTCGGTTCACATGTAGAATTTAATGAGACATTTTACTGCAATTCTTAGACCATGAATTCTAGCAGTGATGCAAGAAAAAGCAACAGCATTACACCAGGGACTAATCTGTATTGCACACGACTAATTTTTTGTAGTCGTAATGTTTTTTCAGTACGGGTACTCCATTGGCAGAAACCGTTTCGCTCACACTACAGAAGACGCAGCTTTCTTCTACAATTCCTAGACCACCTAACAAAAGACACCTTTTTAATAATTTTTAATAAAAATATTAATTTTATCTATATCATTTGTAAGATTCCAGATTTAATTATTTCATTGAGATCCCTTCTGCTATTCTTCATGCTTTTACCATGAAAAAACTAAGAAAATTTGCTTTACTTGCCTACAATAGTACAACGCATAATGTGTTAGCTCAGATCAGTTAGATTTTCTAAAATGTGCCGATATAAACAAGTTCAAATTGATTATTCCAAATGAGGATATCCCAACTTACCACCACATACCACCACAACATGCCAGTAAGTTTAAAAATGCTTTCTGTGGCATATTGAGGAACTCGAATGCTAAGAGTTAGACAATTTAAAGTAATTGTATGATCATATCTGTGTTTGCAGTGTAAAGGGTGTCAAGTCCAAAATCGTCCGTAGTTTCGAGAAAAACGGGATTTAAGAAACGGCTTTTATAAAGTCAGAATTTTTAATTTAAATTTAAAGTAAATTTTTCCAATTTTATTTTTGTTGAGTAAAGAGTGTTAAGTCCTTGATTGGGACATAACCGCTTTAACATGATTTTGTTTTGTTTCCCATATCCCAAATTTTCCCTGATGAATCAAAATATTTAGGAGTGGAATTGGACTTAGCTTTCTGTACCCTGCAATAGCCCTTGATTTTTCAAGCATGCCTGGTTTGATAACTCCTTTTAGCCCATTTTGGACTTAACACTCTTTGCACAGCAAACACAGATATAGATACCAACCCGCGGGCCGCATGCAACCATGGACAGAAAATAATGCGGCCCACATATGCGTACACTTTATAAGACCTACGATGTATCAAGTCACAAATATTCCTCAATTCACAATCATGTCTTACTTATGTCATCGGTTTTGGGCTGCACGTACATTTTTGAGCAACTATTTCCAAACATGAAGCACAGGAAAGCCAAAATGAGATAAAAAAATTTCTTATGGGTAGCTTAAGTACTACCCATGAATTCGAGAAATACCCATGAATTCACTGAGGATTGCTGCCACTTCCAAAAAACCAGAAATTGATGCAATAATTTCACAAAGACGTCAAATATCCCGATATCTTTATGTTGCCCTCTTTCTTTGATAGTATGGTAAAATGATGTCATAGTGTAAAAAAATAAAAAATAAATAAAGGAAAATTTGTTACCTATATGCATTGATTGTATTACATATTTTAAAAACAGCCGAAGACAATTCCTCTTACCCAGCGAGGCCCAGGCAAGCCTATAGTTTAGACATCCATGATATAGATGTATGACAACAACTCCAATCAAGCTTTAGTACATTCTTTTAAGGGGATAGTGGGCATTACAAAGAGATTTTTGAAATTTTTACCTCAGAGATATGAAATTTTGCATATATAGTCATTAAAATGTAACTATAACCAACTGATTTAAACAGGGCATCATTATGTGCAAACTCTCATATGTGTAGCCCCACGAACTGCGTACCATCACTAACTGATTCCCAAAAACTCTCATGATGCCCTAACAGCGTAAAAAGGTCTTGAAAACAGCCGCCGAGATCGTAAGAAGCAATCCCTAAAACTCTCTCTGAGGCCGTGGACGGAAACAACTACTAGCGTTCGTGCCGACGTGCCGACACCCTCTGAACTCTACTTGCTGAGAAAGGATGTTTGTCAGTCGATCCACTGTTTTCCTAGATGGTGGCAGTATATTTTCGTGTGTTCCTGTAACCTTGTTAAAATTGTGTAATTCTGTAACTAATTGTTATGCTTTCATTAAATTAGTTAAAATGTCACCTAGGGTTTCCTTTTTTTACTGTCGGGATCAAGTTTACTTTCTCCCTGAAGTCAACAGGTCTCGGTTGTTATGCGACTGTTCCGGCGAATGGCCACATAACTATATTAAACACCTTATAAAATTGTATAAATATTTAAAAAAAAATTATAGTTAAAAAATTGAAATTAATTTTTTTTTAAATACTCCTTGCGATCCAATTTTTAATTTACCCCCATAATTTTGCATTTACATTGCTTATAAATACATTTTGAACAGAGTTATATATTACTTTGGGCTTTCGTTGAATAGTTAAATTTTAGGAAATATTTATATGCTTGTACTCTGAATTTTCGTGAAATTTTTGTACTTTTCTACACTGAAGTTAAACTTTGATAATCTGACTGATGTCGAAACCTGAAATGGATACATAAATTTATTTGATGTATTACAGGAGTCTTTTTTTATAAATTTTATAAAATTTCGTAAAGAATTATGACACAAGGAGCATTTTAAAGACTTGCAATTCTAGAAATTACTTATTTTGAGAAAAAGCCACTTCAAAGACGTTTTTTGACCTACCTTTAGTACTAACTTTTCTAAAGCCACCAACCAAGATTTCATTTTACTTTTCACTACATATTTTAAATGCATTTTATTTCAATATTTTCATATTTTTAAAATAATAATACACCAAAAAAATATTCCAATTTTTGTTCGATTTTTGGTAATTGGAAAGTACACCATCCCCTTAATCTAGTCAAAATCAAAGCAGGATAGATATGTTTCCAGATTTTGCTGTTCCTAATATAATATTCTCATTAAGACTCGTGTCTCGTAGTGAACTCAGTCACTGAGTATAGTTTATTTAGTTGTTAATTGGCTTGTTACGTTATTTTTTCTCTAAGGGAAGGTTATAAAAGTCATCATTAATCCTTCAGCGGGCGCGCGTGGCACAAAGTGCAACGTCTCTTTCAACCTTGATTATTTTTTTTGTAATGAGCTTTTTTTTTTTTTTTAAATTGAACAAAAATAATTCTGCGTTTTATGACAAGATGTAAAATGTTGATAATATTGAGATATATTTATAATTAAAGGCCAAAGAATGCAGATACAATCGCCTTATTTCAAAACTGTCCGGTTTATTGGATCTAAGGACAACTTGCGAATCGATGCGTAATATGTCCAAAAACCTAAAAATTAATGAGATTGTTCATTTTCGAGATATGCGGGATACCTTGTCATAGCTGCACATTGGATCGACTCCAACAACTCCTGCTTTTTTCGTATTGAAATCCAGTATAATCGCTGGTTTACCATGGTTAAATCATTATTAACAATGAATGGATAGGAATACAAGGGTAAGAAAATCAGACCTTTATTAGAAAGGTTGTAGCTATAAATAGAAACTGCTTAGAACATTCAAACCTTATATGTAAAAAAAAAAAATTCAAAATTACAAAATTGTTGCACTTTGTACACGGACGCACCCTCTGAAGGGTTAAAAATGCGGCTTTTAAAAATATCTATTGAGTTAAATGCACAACAGGAAGTGAAAACTTTAGAATTTTGCTCTGGGAGATCCAGTCTTTCCCACGAAAAACTCGCGTGAATAAAGTTCTATATCTAAGCTACAGGTGAGACCAGGCGGTAACAGAAAAGTAACCAAATATGTCATTTTTTTCTTGCCCCATTTTTATCCCATATAAAAATGTGGATACATTGACACATTGACTAAATTATTAACTCGAATTCATCAAACTCAATATATGTAGAGAAGGAAATAGGAAGAAAGCGATTTTGGAGCAAATAATCCACCAGCGGGTACTAAATACCATTACCTTACAAGTTGATGCATTCTTTAGACTGTACCATTCATGTGTACTTTCATAATTTCTTTCTATGTCATAACAACTAATAGAAAATTGCCGCCCAATATCTCAACAAACTGAAACAATAAAAATGCTACGAACTCCGGCGATTATCCGTTGCAAACATAAAAGAATATCGATTTTTCTCTTTTATATCGCAGCTTTGAAATTGCAGGCGTAGGCAAGCGAATGACAAAACATTCATTCCCTCCCCCCCCCTGAAAAGCGGAAGTTTATCGCAAGCATTTCTCCTAAATTAAGCAACTACAATGGGACAGAATGCAACAGTGGGCATGCAAATAAATGATGCGTTCTGCAGAGCGAGGGCATTGAAATCGAGAAAACGCTCAGGAAAGAATGGCAGTTTTGGGAAATAATGCATTTTCTAAGTTTGCATAATTACGGGTCGTTAATTTAAATAATGAGTTATAGCACATAATAGCCAAATTCCGCAGATGCGAGTGAAATGTTTAAAAGGATGCGTAGGCTGGCTCTGATGCTCGATTGTGATGTTTGCGAAATGTGTGCGAGCGAATGCATTCAGCATTGCAATGCGTGTGTTTTCTTAGTGTTCCTCCTGGACTTGAATGGAATGAGGAAAAAGAAGAAAAAAATAGACTCATTCGCTGAGTAATATTTGAATAAGATTAACAATCGTTTTCTAGCGTGAAATATGATCTGATCTTGAAATCTCTTTGAATTCATTAAATCATAAAAGTTATGAATAGATATAATTTAAATGCATCAAGCTCTTGAGAAATCTATATTTTATGTAAAAGAAGTGTGGTAAATTAACTTTGAATTTACGTAAGAGGAACCTGGAGTTAATCTAACTCTGAATTAATCAAATAAGCCAAAGCCATTTTGCCATATTTTATGATTCCCCTAAGGAAATCCCCAAGAAAGACAAAATGTCATATATTTGATCGAATTTAATTATTCCTTGACTTAAAAATCCTATAGTTTCCTGAAACACTTTGTAACATATCCATATATCATATAGTAATTTACTGCTAATATTATAAATGTGCTATTTAATTTGTCCAAAAAGGGCAGGAAACTTTAAAAAATACATTTGAATGTATATAAAAGAGTAATCTATACACAAGAATACACAAGAATTTGTAATATCAATGTAATATTTGTGTTTATACGAAAATGTAAAGCATTCACATGTTATACTACAAATACTCTTAAACAGGAGTATATAAACAATGCATGGAACGCACCCAGGTATATCTTTGCATAAATGGATCCTGCAAATATTCAAGGGCGTCCAGAACTATGGACCTAGGTTTCACCTTTGTTATGGGCCCCTCAGCGGGGTTTTGCCCATAACAAAGGCGAAACCTAGATCCATTATTGTTAGTACCATTAGAGATGTAAATATTTATGTAAGAGTATATCCGACAGTGTTGTATTTTTATAGACTAAACCATATAAACAAGAACAATTCTGTTCAATTCCATAGGATCGGTTCCATAGAAATCTTCCTTGAAAGACGGACTAAAAAGAATTTAGTCAACAAATTACGACAGTTAAGGAAATTCCCGATATTCATAGCAAATCACTATTTACACAAAGTTTGTAGGAAACACATAACAGGAATATATTGCTCCTTAAAATACCAAACGAAAATACAGAATGGCAACTAGTTTGAAACTAATTAAATCAGCTCGTTATCAGGCATCAGATATGTCTCTCTCGAAGGACAGTTCACAAATGCGAAGATAATTAAAGTCTTTTATCTATGCATTCGGTAATTTACCACATAAACAGTGACACTTAATTCCCCACGCCTGATGTGATGAACTGCCTCTATCAGTTCAAAGCTAACTGCTATTCTGTATGTTTATTGTGAATTTTGAAAAGCTGAGTTTTCCTGTTAACAGAACAATTATCAGGCATATACACTGAGGAGTAAAAAAACTGGTACAGGTGTGCGTATGCAAATAACAGAGATATGTAACCAATCAGCGTAACGTGATGTGGTCAGCAGCGCCTATGTAAGACAACAAGTGGCTGGCGAAACTGTTAGATTGGTTCCTGCTGCTACAATGGCAGGTTACCACGATTTATGTGAATTTGAACGTTGTGTTATAGTTACGCACGAGAGATGGGACACAGCTTCTCTGAGGTAGTGATGCAATTTGGCTTTTCGCGCCCTACCATTTCACGAGTGTACAGTGAATATCAAGTATCCGGTAAAACATCAAATCTACGACAGCGGTGCGGCCGGAAAAAGATCTTGAATGAACTGGACCGTCGATAACTGACGAGAATCTTTAAACGAGATAGACGTGCAGCACTTCCTCAAATTGCTCCGAATTTCAATGCTGGGACATCAACAAGTGCCAGCGTGCGAACTGTTCAACGGACCGTCACTGATATGGCCATCCCGAGCTGCAGGCCCAAACGTGTACCGTTGTTGACTGCACGACGCCAAGCTTTACGCCTTGCCTTGGCCCGCCAACACCACCATTGGACTGTTGATGATTGTAAATATGTTGCCTGGTCTGACGAGTCTCTTTTCCAATTGTATTGGGTGGATGGACGTGTGCGGGTATGGAGACAACCTCATGAATCCATGGAATGTTCATGTCAACCGGTGACTGTTCAAGGGGAGAAGCTTCTGTGGTGGTATCGGTCGGGTGCAGTTTGCGTGTTATGGGACCATTGATACGTCTAGAGATGACTCTGACAGGTGACGGGTACATAAGTATCCTGTCCGATCATCTACACCCATTCATGTCCCCTGCTTGAATTGTCCGACGGACCTGGACAATTCCAGCAGGACATTGTGGCACCCCACATGTTGAGAGTTGGTACAGAGTGGCTCCAGGTTCACTCTTCTGACTTTAGACACTTCCTTTGGCCTCCTAAATCCCCAGACATGAACATTATTGAGCATATCTGGGATGCTTTCCAATATGCTGTTCAGAAGAGATCTCCACCCCCTCACACTCCTATGGATTTGTGGAATGCCCTGCAGGATTCATGGTGTGAATCGTCTCCAGGATACCTTCAGACATTAGTCTAGTTCATACCACGGCGTGTTCCGGAAAATCTGCGTGCTCGTGGGGGCCTACACGATATTAGGCAGGTGTACCAGTTTTTTTGGCTCTTTAGTATATATTAAACAAGTTGAATTATTACTGAAGAAATTAAAGGCAAATTATAATACTATGCATAAGACTGTGTAGCAATCACAAGACTTCTACCGAATCCTGCACATGACATTCAAAAATATTTGTATTACAGGTTTTGAAGAAGTTGCCTGGCAACTACGATGAGCCGGTACGAGAGTAGCAGAAAATAGAATTATTCTGTATTCGTCGTTAAGTTTTTTGCTTCATAATTTTTGGTATCCATGTTATTATTTAATTTTTACGAGTTGTATTTTCAATGTTAAATTTTTGTAATAAATATTTTGTTTTTCATATTTAAATTGTGATAATGTGCTTTATTTTTGTGGTATATAAAAGTAGTCCTTGAATTCACTACTAGACAGTGACTACCACAAACTGACTCCTCCTCCAACTATACAATTTATTTTACAGATGGTTTCTGTTGTGAAAACATCAGCGTAAAACTGGTTCGGAAGCATCGTACTTGAAACTAGACGGAACCGGTTTTATTTCACTCCTGATCGCCCAATCGGACATTCTCCAGATCTTCCTACAAAGTAAAAAATGAACGTTGGCAACAGGAGGATACTTAGTTGTGGCCGTGATTATAAAAGATCAAAACATTGCAAAAAAAGAAAAGAATAAAACTGGAATTCACTTACCACACTTTATTTAAGACAAGTTAGGAGAGCATAAAAAATATTTGCACGTGGTGCATCACAATTTATAGCACGCATGTTGAGGTCACTTATACAGCACGGTTGTTAGCACGAAGATTATGTGCTAGTGAAAATTATTTGCACGTGGTGCATCAAAATTTATAGCACGGATGTTATGGTCACTTATACAGCACAATTGTTAGCACGAAGATTATGTGCTCTTGGAAAATACAATTCTCAGCAAAAGAACCAAGAATCATCGGTCAATTCCGTATTTCTGTAAATCTTTCGTAGACCAGTTGAGTCTCCCTTGTGCCACTCGCGCAACCACGTGCTTCAGACAACCCTCTCTCAAAGAACAAAGACGTACACCTTCGCCAAGAACATTCGAGGACTGACTTTTCATAATGTCCTTCCGCCGGAGAAATTTCCACACCTTTCCTGTTGCCAACGTTCTTTTAAAACTTTGTAGGAAGATCTGGAGAATGTCCGATTGGGCGATCAGGAGTGAAATAAAACCAGTTCCGTCTAGTTTCAAGTACGATGCTTCCGAACCAGTTTTACGCTGATGTTTTCACAACATCTCTTCCCCCCACCAAATGAAAAAAAAAGAAAGATGGTGATGCTCAAAACAAATATAAAAATTACATAGTATCCAAAACCACATTACAAATAACAGACTAATATACACAAAAACACAATATACACTAATTGCTCTCTGGAGTGTGGTAAGTAGTTCTTAAAGGAAAGAGGAAAAAATACATATAAGTCTATATACACCATTCAAACTCCCTTTGTAGTAACGTTATGTCATATTAAGCTTTCAATTATCATCTTGTATCTTTTAATGGCTGAAATTCACAGCATACATATTTGTTGAATTTAGTTTTCAACTTAATGAATTCTAACAGATGCAAAACCGCTAACTTTTCATATGAGATTAGATAAACAACCTGATATAATCACTAGATGGTTATTATACTTGCAAAGTTTCAGCTACACTATTGAACATATTCCTGGTTTCTCCAACCCAGCTGATTTTCTTAGCAGAGTTACTGAGGACAATCAAAATCTAAATCTAAATGCCTTAAACATATTTGCTTCTGAAATCACACAATTAAATAATGAAAATATTTAAAAGCATCAGTTAGAAGATCAAGAAGTAACACGCTTAAGAAATAAAATTTTGGAAAATGATGCAGACATAGAATCTAAGTATTTTATTGACACAGACACAAACTTATTAATGATTAAAATTAAAGCAAATTCAGCAAACAGCATCCAAAATTTTGAAAACAAAATTGTCATTCCAAAAATTTTGATTAAACACTGCCTTATTGAGGCTCACAAACCTCACTTTGGCAGCCACAGGACCTATGAGTTGGCTAAAAGACAATACTTTTGGAAAGGTATGTTTCAGGACGCAAAGTTTTTGTAGTCAATGTCATAAAATGTTTGCAAAATAGGTCAAAAAAATTAGAAACCAAGCCAAATATGATTACTAAATCTAATTTAATTCTAGGACAAATGTTAGCAATCGATGTGATAGGAAAGCTACCTAGGTCTCATGATGGAAAATTCTATATATTAACCATTATCGATCACTATTCCAGATTCCTAGAGGCGATTCCTTTAATGAACGTAACTTCAGCTTGTGTAATTAAAGCCTTAAATGACTATTTCTCTAGATTTGGGATCCCAAAAATCTTATTGAGTGATAATGGCACGAACTTCACATCATCAGAATTTGAAAACTTCTTAAAATCTCTTAATATTGAACACAGAAAAGCGTCAATTTATTTCCCAAGATCAAATGGTGTGATTGAAAGAATTCACAGATCTCTTAAAGAATCCATTGCTTCACTATCGGAGCAAATCATTGAGTGGTCCGATAGATTAAATTTTTTCATTTTACATTACAATAATGTGAAACATGCAGTCACTAACTTCTCGCCTGCACAATTATTCTTTGGAAGGAATTTAAATATTCCATTGGATCAAATAGCTCCTTCCCAACAGGCTCAAGAGCCATCTAGATATTTAAGACTGCAACAACAACATATTGAAGAAGTGAGAGAATTTGTGGCTAATAATGAAGCGGAATATTTCAATAGGAATGAAAAATATTTAAAAGGGAATAAAATGAGAAATTACGACACCGTGAATCTGGTGTACTTAAAATCTTTTAATAATCCTGGTTCTCTAAGGCCAAAATTCTCTGGTCCTTACACAATATTGAAAAAACTTCGTAATAATAACTATATTATAAGGGAAACTAATGATGACACAGCCAGAGAAATTAAGGTTCACATTAGCAAAATTTTCAAAAAAAATGGTGATAATTTTCGTTCCATAGCAAATAACATAGGTTAAATGTTGTTAACAATAATAAATATTTGTGTGATTTGGGTACAATATTTAAAAGGAATGAGGAATATAAGATATAAATTGTGCTTCGATCATATTTTTTTTCCTGTTCTATTATTTATGCATGTATGTACATATGTGTTAATTGCTATAGATTATTGTTCAGTATGATACCATAAACCCATTCAGAGCTCATATTTCTAGCATTGTAGTAATTGTTTGACTTATTCAGTGTTTGTTTATGTGTCAAAGCACCTGGCACATATTTGGGAAATTGCAGGCTGATCCAAATTTCCTACTAAATTGTATGAGTTATTTTATTTTCAAGACAAATAGTTAAATTTAAAGTTGGGTTAATCCAAGACAGCAACTTGATATTTAAAATATAATAGCTGCTGTACCTAAAGTAAAAGGTCAACTGTTCAAACTCATATGGTGCAAAATCTTTAATTGATGTCAATGTACAGTCATTGAAATGTTCATGCAGAAATATATAGAATTAATAAGACAGATTTTTTTACATTTAATCAGTTTTGCAACTGCTAGAATTAATTAAGTTGAAAACTAAATTCAACAAATATGTATGCTGTGAATTTCAGCCATTAAAAGATACAAGATGATAATTGAAAGCTTAATATGACATAACGTTACTACAAAGGGAGTTTGAATGGTGTATATAGACTTATATGTATTTTTTCCTCTTTCCTTTAAGAACTACTTACCACACTCCAGAGAGCAATTAGTGTCACAACAGTTTCATTTCCTTTCAATGGAAAAAAATCAGCGTAATAAGATGTATTTTAGTCACAGCACAAATGTTTTTTGAAAGTGCAAATTCAAAGTCACAGAAAACAATAAAAACTGCAAAGAACACTAAAAAAAAATTTACAGCATACAAATTTACTTTTTAGTTGATCATATATTCTCGTTTCTATGCGGGAAAATTTCCCCTTCCATAGGTTATCGGTGCTTAGAGAGCCATAATTTATATCAATAAGCAAACGCTAATATATTTCTTAATATGCAAAAACAGTTAAAGAAACCTTTAATGATCTGCTACTTTTGATCTATCATGAAAACATTGTATTTACTCAACATAAACACAAATTTGCATATTCATCACTAGCTGTGATTAGCATTTGTAATTTAAGAAAGTGTCAAAGTAAGAGTAAAGAGTTGTTAATCATTAATTTGGTTATCTCATTTTGAGATTGAGTTTAAAAACGCTTAAAAATGATGAAGGAAATATCTAGGGAATATTAGAATACACTTGTAAAGAGAAATGAGAGAATAGAAATTAAGAGAAATTTCTCGGGAAAAAACATTTTAAAAGAGCATTAGTTTATTCTTCATAAAAGTTTACAGAGAGTTGAAACTGTGAAATCACACTAGAGGGAAATTTTTTAGCAGTAACTTGAAGGATTCAATGCAAAACTGCTGGCAAAAGTTTCGGTTTCTAATCACGTTGGAATAAATTTGCGTCATTCAAAACATTGGGATCCTTAAAAGCAAGGAAAAAAATGCTTTTATAACTTAACATTTGTTTCAGGGAAAATTACTGCTGTTTTGCATATTTTAACTACAGCGTAATTGAATCGAATGCTTTTTTTAAAAATAAGGCATGTTTTCACATGAATGAATTGAATTCTTTCAATTGTAATTCTGTATTATTTATGTCTTTGTTTATTCCCAAGGCACGTACTTTTTATCTGTAAAACTTTGTGCATACAAGACCAATTTGGTTAAAATTTATATCTAGAATTTCAGTACAGGAATTTAGAGCATAGAAGTAACTGAAATTAGACATAGAAAAAAGTTATGAAAGATATCCCAGTTGACTAAGAAAGCAGTTATACCCGGACACCCACGTTATAGGGAATCCCCCAGTTTATTAACTGGAACAAGGGAAATAATAGAATAGAAAAAATTTAAAAAAGTATGGAATACTGCCTCGTGGTAGAGGCACTAATGTAAATATATACAACCACAGTACTGTGAAATTTCTCTACGGCAGCCGGTAATAGTGGTAGAGGCACTAATGTAAATATATACACCCCAGTACTGTGAAATTTCTCTATGGCAGCCAGTAATAGTTCCGAGAAAAAGTAGCCGTTTTGAGAGATGGCCGTAGAAAGGGGTTTCTTCCATAGAATTGGTGGTGGGGAGTCTTGAAACTGTAGTTTAGAGGGGTATGGCAGTTTAGAGGGGTTGCCTGCCAAAGCAGTTTCACAGTATACAGTCGATTCCGGTTAACCGGACCACATCGGAACGCGACCATTTTGGTCCTAATAACCGCTGGTCCGATTACACGAACATACGCTATTAGGCTTTTGCAATAGGATTTGTTCCGGTTCTTTAGGACTCGGTCCGATTAATTGGCTGGTTCGATTAACCAGTGGTCCAGTTAACCGGATTCGACTGTATATTTGCAGAC
The DNA here is from genome assembly GCA_907164885.2 of Dolomedes plantarius. Lineage (NCBI taxonomy): Eukaryota > Metazoa > Arthropoda > Arachnida > Araneae > Dolomedidae > Dolomedes > Dolomedes plantarius. The sequence goes on from OU015495.1 coordinate 119,177,807, forward strand.
ACAGAAACAGTTACTAAATTTACTATGTACGAGAACAGATTTACGAACATCTAAGACTTGAGGTCCTCTGCCTGGAAGTCTCGACCACGGAGGGAGTCCCGAAGTTTTTAAAAGATCTTTCCACTCATTTAAATTCAAATTTTAACCGCTTTTAAGTTTCTTCATAATTCAGAGAGTCAGACAAAATACGAATTCAAGGCTATCGAAATGAAAATAATCCGAATCTGATACCTGATACGAAGCAACTGTATCACATTTACTGTTGGGACACATTTCACAGACGGTAGACTGATCCTTCCTGATTGGCAGCCTTCCGGACCAATGAAACAGGATAGTGGTTGGTTCTTCATATCATCCTGAGATTAAAGGAATATAAAACAAACATGAGATACTATTAAAAGAACAAGCTCTCCAATTAAGTAGTCTGAATATTTTTCGCTTTAACAGATCGATTAAAATATACTATACATTTTCTCAGCTTAGGGCACGGTGGACCGGTTGGCAAAGACGTCGAGCCAGTGATCTGAGGGTTGCGGGTTAGAGGCTGGTCACTGACAAAATCCACCACCGTGTTCACAAATTGTAGCCGAGGCACGTAATATAGGGCGTGGCTTCAATGTCCTCCAAGTTCTCAAATTTACCTCTTGAGGTGTTGGGTCAGGTGGTCTGGTCTCGCCACTTGTCTCGTTTCAAAATTCATGGACCAACAAACGGGTGCAGTGTGGGCCCACCCTCTGTAGTGCACCCGTGGCAGCGCATGAGGCGAATTGGTCGTACGCTTCCGGCTCAACCCGAAGAAGAACCTCAGTTATCCCAGCCATTTGAAAAAAAAATAAACAAATTCGCAGCCTAATACTAGCGTAGGATCTGACTTATTCAAAGAAGTCGAGAACCTAGGCCGAAGGGAAAAATTAACCCTGATCAATGAACATAGTACGTTAGGCTTTTGTGCTAGAACGGGCCTCTACATTTTTTGAGCGTTGATAATTTTACCCTTTCTTCCTTCGTATTGTTTGAACCTGGTAGTATTAATAATTATGGAAAATAATATTTTATTGAACAAAGTAAAACTGCAAATTTTATTTCAAGGAATGAAATATTGCGTGCATATCGGGGTAATGTGCTGTCTCTTATATTTGTAAAACTATTGTCGTTGCATCAGAGAAAAGTAATGTAATAACGATTATATTTTTCAATGTATTCCATCAAAATATATATCATTTAAGTTAAAGAAGGATTCAATTAAGTTTTATATTTGTTTTATATAACTTTACATCCAATTTATGTATAGACGATTTTCAAAACGTATTTAAACAAGTGATTTACACAGAAAAGAAACCTAAAACATAACTTAATTTGTTGTTTTTCAAATTCCCTTGGTATAGAAAATCGTACACCAAGTCCAAAGGACCTAGGTCCCCAAATACTAGGTCCTTGGAGAAGGGTTGTAAGCATCTCCACTTTAAGGCGAGGTACCACTAGGGCTGAAGTCTGGCTTGACCTCGAAGAACTTCGGTCCCGTAATTTTGTACCGAGTCAAGTGACGAGACCGGAACACTTTCCCCTTACCTCCAGAGGTAAATTTGAGAACTTGGAGGACATTGTAGCAGCGACCTATTTTACGTGCCCCGGCCACCATTAGTGAACACGGAGATGGATTTACAGCGACGATCATCGAGGGACGTTCAGATCACTGGCCCGCTGTCCATAACAACTGGGCCACCGAGCTTTTTTAAGCTTAATTTAAAACAATGATAGGAATGATGAACCTGTCAAAAATAGAATTTGAAATTAGATTTTAAGTTTAATCTATATATATATATAACAGTTCCGTAACTGACTGACTCACTGACTGACATACAACACACAGACCAAATCGCTGGAACTAAAGGGCTGAAATTTTGCAGGGCGATTCTTCTTATAGTGTACGGGTGGACTAAGAAAGATTTTTGAAAAATTATTCTTAGGTTTTTAAAATTAAATTTTTAAGCTGTTTTAGTAACATTTTTTAGGTTGCATTTAAAATAATAATTTGAGGGTTATAAAATTTATATCATGAGAAAGATCATAAAAATTCCTTTTTAATGAAATCTTTATCGAATCTTTACCTCCATTTTCTGATTTTTGGTGAATTTTTAAAGATCAATTTTTAGAATTTAATTTATTAAATGCTGATCGCGTGATTTCTTTTTCTGCTAATTTAAATAAATTTATCGTCACGTGATAACAACGAAATAGACACAAAAAATATTCTTTTTTTCTTGCTAATGCGGCAGACGATTGGACATTATCCAAAATATTAAAATACAGTAAAAGATTTGTTCCTCAAACTGTACTATATTCTTTAGTTTGTGCTATTAGATTTAATTTGAATATTTTCTTCTACATTATTTTGTCTTTAAAAATATCCCTTACGATCTTTTTATAAATATATATATATATATATATATATATATATATATATATATATATATATATATATATATATATATATAAATACAGTCGAACCTCCATATATCGAAGTAGCAAAATGCCGGAAAAAAATTCGATATATAGAAATTTCGATATATAGAATTGATCTTAGTTTTATTATAATTCTCCTAAAACATTAAAATTAAAGCTAATTTTCGTATACGAAACTCCATTTCTAATTTATATGCGAATCACATTAAATGAAAATAAATAACTAAAAATGAATTAATATGAAAGATTTATTGAGTACTATATACCTTAAAAAAACAATCTAGACAGTGGTTACAGTGATCACAGTTACATTCTTTAAGAAAAATCTACGAATATCTTGATGAACAGCCAGTTTTGCGGAAAGTTCATCAAAGAAATGCTCGCATTTATTCAGTCTACTAAAAACTTTATCAGGGACATTTCCCGCGAACTGAATTCCACGACGTATTGTTTCAAATGCCAAAAATTGGGAGATTTTATTCTAAAGTGGAATAAAATCTCGCAATATGTCGTGAAAAAAAATTTCGAAATATAGAGATTTTTTCGATACATAGAAACAGTTTTTCTATGTAATGAACATGAAGATATGCTGAGAGTTCGATATATAGAAAATTTTGATATAGGGAAGTTCGATATATGGAGGTTCGACTGTATATATATATATATATATATGTGTGTATATATATATATATATTTGGCATTAATTGCATACATTGACCATTGTATTTAATTTGAATGATCTCCGTAGCGAAGTGCGGGTTTTCAGCTAGTATTTCTATAAAAGCAAATTTGAAAAAATTGAATTCTACAGTATTAAAAACTGCAATACATATAACTCGATAAAAATAAGTTTAACTTAAGAAGCAATTCCGATAAAGCTTTTATAACAATTCACTCCTTTCTACTCGTAGTTTATAAATTTATCTCATTTCTTTATTACAATTTCGTATCTGAAACTTATCATTTCCCAAGTAGCATCCCATTCACGGGGAACTATTTAAATGAGTGCTTTGCTAGAAATTGCACACGCAATCTAAACGGAATTAAATAACGGTTTAAGCAATTTCACTTTGTTTCACTTCTCCGTCTAGGATCTAAGCGAACATCACATTAAGTAATTCAGTTTGGAAATTAATCTAGAAACTGAATATTCATTGCATGAAGAACGATTTCAATCTTTTGATTCCTTTTAACTTACAGAGAAGAGGTTGCTTTTAAAGTTGTTTTAAAGAAGTTGATATTAAAGTTTGATTATAAATTTATCTAGTGTCCCTAAATAAATAAATAAGGAAATTCCCGAAAGCCGGAAAATTTTCCTACTAGAAAGATTTTGCTTAAAGAGAGTTACATAATGTTAACTGATTTATTATACATTGAATCGGCAAGTAACATTTGCTCAAGATTCTAAAGAAGGTATCAGAGTTTCGGTATAAATGTATAGATAAGATATAGATAAGGAAGCACTCTCTCAGAATTGCACATATGCACAATTAAAAAGCAAAAAATATAAGCTTTAAATTTGAAACTGCTACATTAAAAATTAATTTGTGAATAGAACTAAAATCTTTTGAGGCAGAGACCTAATTTCGGATTTAAATTCACGAAAAAAAATTTACACAAAAACGTAATTAAAAATTTTAAATTTCATACACCTGGGAGGTTGACTTTTGAAATGTTTGTGGATTGTATATTTTACTCAAAATAGAAGATCTTACTCTCTGGGGTATGCAGTTTTATAGAGTAAGTTATTGTAGCTCAAAACAGACTTGATAAATATAGTTTCCATCACAAAGTGTCATTTTTATAGTAAGTCTCTTCATAAAAAGTCTACAAAATGTTTCTTTACTTTTGGCGATGGAATGCTACAAAACTCATTTCCTAAAAATTTTAAAGGGAAGCCTTAGAATAAATAGAATCCTTTCAGTGGCCTAATTCTTCCTAAATTTACAATTCCAGCCTTGCATGAACATTTCTGCCCTGAATCGTTTCAATTGAAAAACAGAATACAAGAAAATGAAAAAAAAGGTAAATTTAATAAACTATCTGCTTCCTTTGAGAAAGCAAATTAGAAAGTAGACAGTCTTAAAATAAAACGTATAATTCTGAAAATTGAACGGTGATGTTTCATTCTGTTCTATGATAGTTATCCATAAACTTAATGGCATTATTTTATCTGTATTTTTGGCCTGTTTTTATTTTCTTTGTAGTATTTTACGGTGTTTGGGTCAATGGGTCTTCCCTCAGTTGCAAAATTGTTACCCCAAGGGTAATATAGAACCCCCAAGGCTTAAAGTTATAATAATCAATCAGCATGATATAATTTTTCTTGAAAATGTTTGTTGCCTAACGAGTATGAAAATATCAGACATCAAATTTATACAATTACTAGAATATTGATCCATGGACAAAGCGCTTGCACATCAGACTTTAAACAATACCTTAAAATTCGAATTTACATTATTGAATGCTAAATTTTATATTACTACCGAGTAGGTGTCTAGAAAACAAAACTAATGCATTCGTCTTACAGCTTATAGAGTCTATTTTAATATTTCGTATATAAGAGCGCGCATGTGGGCTTTATAACAAATATTCAAAAATATATATTCAGTCCCTTCAATGGATTCAGGTTTTAATGATTTACCTCGTCCCATAGAAACAAAACAATACAAAACAATAAGACACGTCGATCTTTCTTGCGTGTTCTAATGACAATACCCTGTTCATAAAACATTCACCATCGTATAAATAATATATTTTCCCTCGTGTAAAGGCAGCATGCATCCAAATGTATTTGGAATGCACACAAGAAAAAACAAATGCACGGAAAAGAAAATTGTTTTTAAGATTACTTCCGCATTGTTAAAAGACCGTTTTGCAAACTAATATCGACAGACAGTGCTGCTTAAGCGTGGTTCTTATTTTTACTTTTAGTTTGACGTTGTTCCGGCCTCGGATTTGCAACATATTTTTAAAGAAAGATGAAGGGGAGAGAGAGTATTACTTTAATTTAATGTATATTTCTTGAGTCGGGATTAAATTGCATAATTAAAATATAACACCCCTTAAGAAAATGTTAATATCAAATGTTCGAAAGTCAATTAAGTCCTCGAAAGGATTTTTACAAACGCATATTTTTCTGCTGAAAAGTGGTAGTGAACACTTACTTTTAAATTGATACGAGTTTAACATTATATAATTCTGTACCTCTGCACGAATTGCTTACAACTGCATTATGATTTTATCAAATGTGTTAAACAGGGGAATTGAAGAAATATGCTTAATTTAAATTTGAAAAGAATAGACGAATTTTAAAAGTAAGACATACAGAAATACACCTGCATGGGTATGCAACGCAAAATATTGCAATTTAAAGTGTTTATTAAGAGGTATAATCAGTAGTAGGATTCAAATTAATTAACAACAGGTTTTATGTCCCAATGACAATTTAAAGTATTCCAAAATATATACATCGAAAGGTAGTTTAATAATTCATGCATTAATTACTCAAATAAATCAATAAAAGAGGCACATAAAACTGGATTATGTTTTAAGAAAGAGTTTTCAAATATTAAATTCCTGACAAACTATCATTGAAGATATTTCCATATTGCTGTTTGATTGACGTCCTCATTTTCAATTTTCTTTGCTTTCATCATAGGCTGTGGGATTTATTCTTAACAGTATTTGCACTGTAGGAGAAGGATTCCATTCCTTTCCGATTAGGCTTGACCGGCTGCCCGGTGAATAGTAGGTTTATTTAAAAAAAAAAAATTTGTCCTGTGAACGATTCAGCTGGTGCTCATCGGCAAATGGTTCACAAAACCGATACAAGTATTAGGTATCGGTTCTACAGAGCCGGTGCGAGCTGGCTGAATCCCACCACTGGGTATAATACAGGGTTGTCATAAAAAAACTTTGCCGATATATGGACCTCTAGTGGCTGTTCCGTTCAACGGTTCGAGATGAGATTTCAAATGTAATTATTCAGAGGTATGAGCTCGAGATTCTGTGAACGACAACAAAGTGGCGCTTACGGTTATAGGTATAAAAACTCAAAATTTTCGAAATGCAACGACCACTTTTTCCCGTTGCAAAATGCTCAGCGCATGCGAAAACCCTAAAGAACGTTGGAACGGTACGTGTATCGCAAAAAAAGGATGCGTTATGCACGCACAAAAAAACAGTCTGCGAACAGTCTACAAAAACACAATCGGGGCGCACGGAAGACATTTCCATATGACAGAGGCAAGACACCCATCGCTGATGACAACACAGATCAGAAGAAAGGAAAACTTTTATTTGGATTACTCATTTTCCACATGAGTGTCATCATCGTGTTTTTGTTAGCCTTTCGCAGAGCTGTTTTTTGTGCGTGCATAACGCGTCCATTTTTTGCGATACACGTACCGTTACAACGCTCTTTAGGGTTTTCGCATGCGTTAAGCATTTTGCGTTTGGAAAAAGTGGGCGTTGACATTTGAAAATTTCGAGTTTCTATACCTATAACCGTAACCGTGAGCGCCACTTTGTTGCTGTTCAAAGAATCCCGAGCTCATACCTCTGAATAACTATATCTGAAATCTCATCTCGATCGGTCGAACGGAACAGCCACTAGAGGTCCATATATCAGCAAAGTTTTTTTATGACCACCCTGTTACTACAATATTTCAAGCCTTAATTCTTTACAACAAGAAATGTATTTATTTATTTTTAGTTCTACTCATGAAAAATGTATATCTCGCTCTCTGGTATAGTCGATTATTTGTACATTTAATGCTTTTATGATGTCAGTTATGTTTTTAATGCCTTTTATAGTCTTGTACAGTGGTTGTCTCTACAGTCCACTACTGGGTGATTCAAGTTTTCATGGTGAACGAGGAGGGGGGGGGTGGCGTTGTTAAAAATTTTATTCCTCCATAAATCGACTACACCGCTAACGACTAGGGGAGTTTGACTTTTTACAATGGGCTTTTGCAATTTACTTTTCAATTCCGTCTCTAAAATTGTTTAATATAGATAATTACTCACCGGAAACTTCTATAAGTAAACTCGTAGACAAGTGATCTACGAATGAGCTCCTTAGCCACCCGTATCTATCAATGTATAATGATTCAGAAAGTATAAATATAGAGATAAATTTAAGTACATATATTTTACATACACCCCCCTCTAAAACTTACCGTACACTTGCACTAAATTCAATCACTGCGCACCGGTGGGCAGTGGGGAAATTTTACCATAATCAGAGGCAAAAGTTGGGGGGCGTAAGTATTAAAAGGTTGACGACCCCTCTCCTAGGATATTCGCATCAATCAGATCTAAATATTCGTCAGAAATATTAGTCTCACTTGATCTATTCAACTAATGTTTCTATACTCTGTGTTAACGGAAACATATTTACCTTCGGGATATATATGTTTAAAATCTCTGATAAAATATTAAAGATAAACCTTGTAAAGTATTATCAGAAAAGTTGCTGGGAATTTAATTTTGAAGTTCTGGGACAAGTTACTATAAACTCGCATCCTGCAATAAATTCATTTTCACATTCTCCGCTATTTCAATGTCCAAATCATGAAAGATATATTTTGTTAGAATGTAAATTATTATTAATAAAGGGGAATTGCTTTTGATACAAGTAGCTACACAAAGAGAAATATTTATCTTTGTTCTACGATGTCTTGTAAATATGATCTATACATTGTTCAATTCCTTATAGTAATATTTTGTTTTCTGATGTGTGTTTTAATTTTATATGCACTGTCATATTTACAACAATCTCGAAAAGAAATACTTTGTTTATATGCGAAACATTTAAATTAAGTTTTATTTGGCATTTAAAAATGGTAAAATTTTGAATTCCATCACAATGATGTTTTCATTAGCTATTTGTTCGAAAAAGTATGAAATTTCAATACTAGTATTACTGTGAAATAATTGTAAAATATTGCTTCCTAAAATTCGTTGCTTTTAACTATTTTGTCGTTTAAAACATACATGAATTTTTTAAAAACCGACTATTTAGAAGTTTCATCAACAGAAATATTAATTTTTTTCACATACAGGTTTCGACTGACAGGCAACACCTGTTAAACATGGTATTCCTTCAACACGGTTTCGCTTTATCAAGACTCGAGAATTGGGGAAGTCTGCATACGACACGGTACGTAATATGGATTTTTAAATCATCTTTAACCCTTACGTCGGCCCATTGGTCTAGGAGACCGCTGTTGCACTTGTTCTGAAGGGTGGGGTGGTAGTGGTGGTGGTGGGGGGGTGATCAGACTGTTGAGGGTTTGTGAATTCTTCAGTCGGGTCCTGATCTTCAAGTACAACACATCGGAGATTTTAGCCCGCTAGTATTTTGTCGGTAAATTTACTCTTTGTGAAACAGAGTCGGTCTTTTGTACCGATTAGCCTTGAACTGATTTAAATATTTGCCGGTCTGTATGACCGATAAGCCTTGAACCGTATTAATTATCTGTCAGTCTGCATGCATTCTCTTTCTAAGATCTTTGTTTATTTGTTGTAGCTAGCATGGCTGGAAGAAATCCTCCTGTTTCACAACGAACCAGACATTTTATCTTTCTTGCACTATCACAGATTGAGGAATCGGATTCTGAAATTTTTGTTGAATAATCTATTTTTTATTTGCCCTTTTCAAGAATGAGAGTTGGAAGTAGTTTTTGCATTAATGACTTACAACTGCGAAAAACTTGTAAAAATAGGAAAATATCCTAATTTCATAGCGTGGCGGTCTGTGCGACCGATGAGCTGGAGAACAGTATAAAGACAGATGAACCGACGTAAGGGTTAAAAGGGACAACAGTGTTATTCGCAGAAGAAGAGGCTGGTGAAGCAAATTCGATGGAAAATATTAATTCAGAGGACGACGGAACAGATGAAAAAGTACAAAATATTACCCTATAAAGCAAAAATTTAGACCAACAATTGAAGTTCTGTTTGATAAATGCAGATTCTTCCTCTAAAAGATTCGTAAAATATACGAGAGAACTTCACAAAATAGCTCCAAACAACGAAACTTCTAAAGAACTCCCAGGCAAACGTAAAATTCCTTTTTTTGAAAAGATCGAGCACAGAGATCAAGAAGCTGCCGATGAAAGCTCAGATGATAAGGATTCTTTGCCAGGAGGAAAACGCCCTCGTTTAATGATGCTCAGCAGTGAGGAAGGAGAAAACTTTTGTCATAATTATGTGTAATACTTTTCCCATAAATTATTGTTTTAATAAACATGATTATCTTAGTTGTAAAATGAGAGTAGTAATTTATTTTGCTTTTTGGAACCTGACCCTGTTTTCTGTACTAGTTCTTTGTTTGTAAAACGAATATGTACAACACGGCCCTTTTTTAGGAACATTTCCAGTATGTTATAAGGCGATTACCTGTACATAAATTGAAATTTAGAAAACCTTTTACTACAACAAAACTATTAAATTTAATGAGCAAAATTATCATTCTTTTTAAATTATAAACACTAAGTCTGATTATTCCACCAGTTGATTTCAAAATAACAATCAGAGCATGCCAGTTTCGTGATATTACCGATTGCTTAATCACTTGTGTTACTTAGAGAGTTGTAGGGGGCAAATAAGAACTTGACTTTCATTCGGCTAGTTCCTTTATTAGATATTTACACTCCGTTTTTAATTTCAGTGTGCGATGGGTAGATACTGATATTTATGCCCGAAAGTTTATTACACTTCAGAATAAAGCTGATCAGATTATATGCGAATTGATGGCAGAAGTGAATTTGAATCTGTAGAGGCGGTCCGTTTCAGTGAATCCGTTTCAGTGAATATGTTCCATACCAATGTTAAAAACTATGGGGAGAATTTCCCTCAGAATTTATCTAATTACAGATTAGCAAATGCGTATTTTCGAATCCTCTTTTGAATGTAGGACGGTGTTTAGATAAAGAGTGCATAAGATGTTAATTTTTTGACAAGGAATTATATTACAAAACACGAGCGCGGCAGCCCAGTTGGCAAGAGAAGAGGGGCAGTGATCTGAACGTCTCTAGTTCGATGCCCGTCGCTGCAAATCCATTGCCGTGTTCGCTAATGGTGGCAGGTGCACGTAAAAATCTTCTGTGGCTCCAATGTCCTCAAAGTTCTCAAAAATTACCTCTGGGGGTGCTGGGTCAGGTGGTCTGGTCCCGTCACTTGACTCGGTTCAAAATTCGCGGACTATCAAACGGGTGCAGCGTGGCCCCATCCCCTGTGGTGCAACCGGGGCAACGCATGGGGCAAAGTGATAGCACAGTCCCGACCCCCAAAACCAAGACAAGGGCCTACGCTCAGTCCCAGCCATTTGCAAACAAAAAAAAACTCCAAAATTAAATTTGTTTTTCAAAGTATTACATTAATGGTCTTTTTAAGAAATAAAACTACTATTTATTTAAAATTCTAGCTTGATATGAAAAATAAAGCATGCAAAACTGTGCATTTGCTAATCTTTTTTTTTAGAAAAATACTAAGAAAATCACCCATAGCCTGACATTGAGACTGAAGATATCAAATGATGTATCTCAGTTACAACTCTTTAGAAGTAATTGGACTTCTTTTGACAGTTCGACTTATTAATCTCACAAAGAAAGCTTCTTTTCTCTTTTTTTCTTCTTTTTCTCCTTTCTTTTCTTAACCGTTCCTCTGTAATCCGTGGGAGAACTCGGAAGCACGTTACCCTCTTGATTTAGATTCCAGCTTTACCAACTTTTGCTGTCGGTTGCCATTGCTGCGCTATGGCCTTGGTGACAATGTTACCAGAGCGTAGCGTTGGGTTTTTCCATTGGCGCCAGCATAACATGCGATTAGTTTGACATATCACGTGGTTATTGTACTTAGCGATGTGATTGGTTAATTTTTTTCCCTGATGCAATGTCAACATTGTCTTAGTAGAACTAGCAACTGCACGACATGGACACTAACTCACTAGCGTTTCCATTCTAATTATTTCCGTAAATTCAGTCATTCAAAACAGAACTAAATTTTAAAAAAATTTTACTTTTAAATGTAAATTCTTTCTTTAAATTTCTTTTCTAATTTCACATGGTTGGTTTTTTCCCTATTTTTCCTTTTCTGTTATTGGTGGATTAATCACTCAGGAACATGACGTTGCCCCATCTCTTACAGCCAAATCGAGGATATAGAGAATTTAATGTTCTCAAGTGCCTAGCAGCTGTTCATGTCCATGTCCAGACAAGTTAATTTACTGTATTTGACACCAAAACACGTTTTTAAAAGAGTAATGGAATTAAGACTAAACTGAAGAAAAGCAGCTGAGATTTGCTCAGCTATGTGAATGAAATTTAGATCGTTAGAAGAATACAGAGGAATCCAGTATTTAAATTTTCCAAATGTTGATAACAAATTCCTTGAATTTTCAGAGAATGAAACTAACTTGATATAAATCAGAAAATCTTGTGGAATGGCGTCAGCGGAAACGTTGCACCAGGAAATTCAAGAATCAAAAGAGCTTAAAATTCTATGAAAGTATATAAAAAGGGTTTTTTTAATTCTGAAGGACATTTCTCGTAGCTTGTAACTATTAATGTAGTTTGTGTTTTATCTGAGGTTAAAGTTAGTTATAGAAAATCTAAACCAGGTGCTAAATCATAAGATCTGAAATTTATTGAGAAATGTGTACTTAAAATTGATTGGACGCGTGTCATCATCAAACGTTGGCGTTATGAGGAATTTTGTTTGATGACACGGTAGAAAAAAAATGTATATACCTTTCCAGTACTTCCCTCCCTATCTTCCGTTTTCGGGATTTGCTTTGTCGCAGAGTGGGGTGACTGATCGCCACAGGTCTGGAACATCTGCTTCCGTCTTGGGGGGGTCCGGCCAGCATTAATTTTCGTGGCGTCCCCCACTGGTGAGTGGATGTTTTGGAGGACTGGCTACTATCTTAACTGGGTCAGCACTTCCTATCATTATGTCCCAGTCATTAGGGGTATGGGTTTTGGCCCACCTTTCCTTGGCAGGCTTTGTTTTTTTGGCGGTTTTCGTAAAGCACACATTTTCTGGTAACCCCCATTTGAGAAGGACTGACACAGCCGAAAGAAAGGAGTTCAGTTGGGAGTTGTCAGTTGGATATGTTGATTTTTTTGACTGGCGAGAGTGTCTATTCGCTGTACGCATATGTTCTAAAGACTTGAAAACGAATTATAAGTCGTATTTTGTGCTCCTCGAGTCCTGTTGTACTGCCGCGCGGGGTTTTCTTCCTGCCAAATAGTACAATGCAAGGTAAAACATGGAGAGGAGGTAAAGCTGAAGAGGAGGAATGTCCTCGTAACATTGGCAGTTAGCCTTTTAAAGAAAGGAATACGGATAAATATTTGTATATTAATAGTCAGAGATTAAATATTAAAAAAACACCCAGGAAATTTGAGATTGGTACACGACTTTCGCCATCATCCAGACAATGAGCTAAAGCATAAATCTTGGCATGTGAAAAATTTGTGGCTATGGAGGTGTCCCCATGCACATAGAGATGCGTTTCTGGTTTCATCTCTTAGTGTCCCTTAATGAAAAATAAATTTATAGCTATGAACAAAGTGTTCCAGAGCATAACATATCCACAAAACAGATTTAACACGTACTTCAAAAGGAAGTGTTCGCTAAAACCAGACCATTTTATAGCAAAATATTAACAGAATCAATATTTGACTTTAAGCTCTCAAAGATAATCTAATAGGTACCAAAAATATAAAATAATTCCCCACTTCGGATTTGAAAATACGATATTGAGATACTTATACTTGTCTTCATTTACATAATTTTCTAGGAATACAAAATGCAGTAAAATTTTGAATATTAGGAATAAAATGTGTAATCAATTGTCTTTAATTCAGTTTGAATTTTTTTTAATTATCTTTTTATTCTATGATGTACCAACTATACTAGTTGATTTCACTATGTCGTTCAGTTTTCACATTGACACTCTGTACTTAAGCATATATATATTTAATAATTCGTTGGAGAGCGTATATATCTAGTCAGATTTTCCCCTTAAGGCTGCTGTGTACCAACCCTACTGGATTCACTCACTTTAATGTTAACCTATGCAGAAAATTTGTCTACTATTACATAAATGCGGATAATCAAATAAAAACGTTATTTTCAGATAACCTGAACTTTTATGTATCTTGCAACAAAATTCATTTTATAAATTTTGCCTACCAAAGGAATTTATCAGCGTTTAAAGCACACTATACCAGATTTTTCCCCTAATAATTTAAATTAAAAAAATATTATTTGCATTTTTAAAAGGAAAAATGCCCCAAGATGTAAAATTTCTTTCTCTATTACGGAGTACAACTTAAAATAAAAATCTTTAAATCCAAGTCGGCAATCCTTAGACAAATTTTCTCCATACGTTAATTAACATTGTGGTGAGCGAATCCAATAGGGTTAGTACACAGCACCCTTAAATATACCTAGGTTTGGGCTGGAATGGAACATACTTTGCTTGCTTATTGCACAGATAAGCCCGCTATTTACACAAGAGACGCCAGAATATCTCTTAGTGAACCTCACAAAATTCAAGAGATAAATGCGCAGATTCGTACGAAGTGTAAACTCTTACACGCACTAAGAAAGATAATTTTTAAGAGAATACGCAAGCTACATAATACCAATATCTCGAGTATGTGACATATCGTTTGATAAATTTTAATCAAAGAATTTTAATCAAAGCCTTTGCTTTTCGCAAAGTTGCATAACAATCCAGCTCAATTAAATTTGACTGCAATTAAGGCCACTCAAGTTAATGAAGTCCACTCGAATGTGTAAGATTCTTTGAATTTTCGAAGATATTTTATTTCCTACTTTTTGACTAAATTAACTCTAGCCTCGCTGTTAAAAGATTGATATCTGTGATGTTACATCGTTTCAACAATGTTGCTTTAATTATTATTCCAATCAACAATCTTAACAAGGGAAAGAATTTAATGCCCTTTTTAATAATTTTGTTAAATTTTAATTTAGAATTGCTTGTTTCGGGAAAAATAGACCATGCGCTTTGGATTTTAATTTATTATTTACGAAAGAATTGGTGTAGATATTTTAAATAGGAAGGAAAAATGCTATACAGTTACACATAATTTTTGAAATGGATATTTTAGATTAATCTGGAAGTTTTACTGTAAAAATAAGCAACAACTTTTAAGTCCTCGTGAACAAGCATAATTTGTGTCAGAGAGCTAATTCAGATAGTTTGAATTTACTTATTTTTATTATTTTCAATGCTATCCAGTGTTTATAGAATTTTTAGTTATAAATAAAATTTTTAAAAGGATATTTATTCCAAATTAATCCATTTAATGAGCTTTTACCATTACATCTGCTGGAGGGAAAATTACATTAAGTCATAATTAAAGTCATGCAAATAAAAATGAGGAAAATAGAAAAATATTTTTTTAAAAATTCATGTTTTGTTTCAGCTGCAATAGGATAGAGGATTAAATTAATTTATAACGTTTATTTGCTATTCGAATTCTGATTTCAGCAATTAAAAAAAAGGAATAGACGTTCAGTAACCAGTTAAAAAAAGTTAAATTATTCGCAATTTTAGATAAAAATTAATTGAAAAAAACTGCAGCTACAAGATATAAGAAATATCTAGCGATTCTCTGCAAGTATGATACTGAGTACTGAGATTTTACAAGTATACAAACTTATAGAAGTTGACAAACCGTGATCTACTGTTTTTACTTCGGGTAAACGTTTGACATACAGTAGTTACATGATGCACGACAGAGATCTGGTTATTTTACTCTAGACATTAATTTAAGAACGGGGTCAAAAGAACGATGCTTTAATTATTGTACCTGAAGTACATATCCTTTCTTATATATTGTACAAAAAATATTTTTCTACCTACTTAATTTCAGATGTATAATCATTAAACATCATGACATTCTCAGAAAAACTCTTAGTCACTTGTTAAGGATATAATAAACTTTAATTTAAAACCAAAATCTAATGAAAAAGTGCTGACAAAATTCTCTAATTTACATTAAGGCAATTTTAAAATTTTTCATAATTTGTTGCATTTTATTCGGAAAAACCTAAATATATGTACCCAATTTTTAAGGTTTAAAGTCGCAAATTAACGGGGAATATTATTATGGATAAATTTGTATGCATTTTGCATTTGTAGTGGGAAACTATCATTGCCCCCAATCTTTCTTAATTCTATTAAATTTCTCCATTCTAAGAAAACTCAATTTAAGAAGTTTCCTTATAAATTTAAAGTTGTAATTATTAAATCAATGAGTTAAAGAGCTTCGGAAGCATAATACATTATTTTAGAGGATAATTCGACTACTGTCCTTTTATTTAAATGAACCTTTAAACTGAAACTTCAACACATTCATTTCTCCGTATACTTAAGGCTTCTTTTATTGGATGATGTAGCAGGTGTTTTAGAAACGGCACGTGAGATATAGTTGATCACTAATGAGAGGACGTTGAAAACACACCAGTATTTACTTTCTTATCAGTAGAATCCTATCAATAAAATAATCTGATATCAGTAACACAGTACACTAGATCTATGCGTGTCACGAACGGAGACTTACTTCCCCCAATACTGACATGCGCATAGCGCACATGAACTAGAAATCTTTTTGTTTTCAAACTGGTAGCCATTGTTTTTTTGTGATGTCGTTGTTTTGAATTACTAGCATGTAAATGTGTGTTAATAAATGTATAGTGTGTTAAAATGGATTTTTTACTAAGCTAGTTCACAGAGGTTGAAACTGCCTATCCTACGAATTACCCGCAGCTCTCCCCTGAGTATGTAGGACAATTTTGTATTTCTATAGGATATTGTTCCTAACAATACGAATACTCATAAAATATTCATAAACTATTTTTGGATAGAAAAATAAATATAAGTATACGAAAACACCAATATGCACCAGTAAAAATCAATAGGCTAATATTGGTACATCAGTAGAGTCCAACTGAAGTCTGTAAAAGTATATTGGTGCACCAGTATCCACCAATTCAAATTTATAAAATAATATTAAAGCCCCAGAATAAACTGACAGAAATCAGTAAGGAAGTATTAATATCAATAAATGTGTTTACTAGTTTCCCTTATTTTTTAAAAGATTTTACTACAGTGATCAAACTCATATTAGCATATTTGTGTAAAATACATGCCATTGTTCTTCATTATAGATACCCCATGATGTAACATACCTATATATCGATCAACAAACCAGTTACAGGTAAATGAAATGAAAATTTCTCAATTAGTAACTATTCTATGAAAGCTAAAAATGTTACAACTAGTAACTCAGTAAAGAAAGGAGGTCTTCAAATTGTTATGCTAAAATGACAATATGAAAAACTGATGAATATGTGTAAAACAAACAAAATATAAATTTTAGAGATCACTGTCGCAAAACTAATTTGTATAATAAAAGAAACAAATTATACGATTTATTATTACATAAAGATAATTTTGATTTTAATAATATAAACATTTAATTTCATAGCATAATTGTCATGAATACGCATTTAATCCCATTTGTTTATCCCGGCTTTTGAATGAATTTCAATTGTATCATTCTTAACTTAATATAATGACTTGTACATTTTTATAGAAAATATTTTCCACATTTTTCTGAAAACAAACATATAACAAACAAAATAAAGACTTAAAATGCCGAGATTTGTTGTTTATGGACTATCGCTGAAACAGACAAATTTTTCCCAAAGCAGACTTTTGTAACCTAATGTATCAGATAAAATTCAGTCCCCCAGGCTCGAGAATTTACATGGTTTTCTAAGCAACACTTACCGAATCGTGTTAACAAAGCAAACAACATTTATTCCTGCTCGAGACGTGTTTGTGCCCCCGTATTTTAAAAACCTTTACGACACTGAATTGCTGATAAGCTACTTATTGTGAGACAAATCCTTCGAGTATTACTGCCTGAATATGCTTCTTTTTTACAGATTCATAAATTTTAAATTTCAGCTGAGCGAGAGAGCGACCTGTTTACAGTTTAGAAAATTCCCAGCAGCATTTTAGTTCCTTTTAGGTCCTGTGCAATACGCCGAGTCGCGAAAAGAGAGCCGAATAAAAATTCATGCTAAATACGAGTGTTTCGTAACAGAAATTAAATTGCTTTAGTTCACACTAGGTAAATGCTAATACATGGTATTTAAATATATTTTCTTTCTACCGTGTTTAAAGCATGTATATGAGAAATATGCTTAATTTCTGTGAATAAACTCTTCAGTAATTCAATGTCAAGTTGCGTTCTCTTTTAAAATATTTGAAAAATATATCTCATTAAATTACCTTTGTATCTAAATAAAATATGCTTGTTATAAAATTATTGGATAATCTTATTTGATAAACATTTGTTTCGACAGTATACTGTCATTTTAGTGAGTGGCATTATTAGTTCAAAAATCAAGCTCTTAGATTTATGAGTATGCTAATTCATGCGTATGCTTAACCAGTGACAGGATATATCGATTACTCATAAATCATATTGTGACGAATTTTAAGACTCTTTGTAATCTCGCCAAATATGAGAGTTATCGCCAAATTGGCGATGGATTTGGTGACTTATTTTGGTCGCCAAATTTGGCGATATAGCGCCAAATGGTCGCGAATCTTCTAGATCTTTCTGAAAGCTTCTGGAGATTTCTAGCTCGTTGACCGATAGGAGCCGCTTTGAAAGTCTATAAATATATGTGGTGCCCATGTTTCAATGACCAACAATATTTTTGCATATCATGGACGTAATACCAACTACGACCAGTTGACGAGTGACGCCGTTATTCTACTTATGACGTAATAGTCAATTCGAGTAATAGACTTCATTCTCATCCCGTGTCCATACTTTGAGATTTGCCTGATATGCAAAACCACCTGGAGGTTTCCAGCATAAATGCAGTGTGCCAGAAGAATGACAGGTAGTTCAGCCGATGCACTCGGTGTGTTCGTTAAGGTTATTTACGCCGTGATTTTTGTGTTGAATAAAAGTGTGTTTTTAAATTTACTGATTTTTTATTTATGCTTCCGGCGGCTGAACACCTGTACCGTGTACCCATTGTACCCGACGCCGAGGGGGACTTCAAGAAAGTGGTGACCCGGATTTACGGACTGACTAACTTTGAGTCTAACGTATTCGACAAATAGAATTATGAAGTAGGCAGTTTCTATGGATTGTGGTATATTTTTTTGATGCAAGCCTTGTATCGCCGGTTGGGTGAGTAACTTTAAGGTGATTTCTTGACAGTGTTTTGCATAGCGCATGGTTGTTATTCTCTCGTCCATGAGTTGATCATTCTTTTATTGTATACACTTTGATTATACATTCCTTTTGCATAATTTTGTTTTATTGAATTATGGAGAAAGAGGGGGGGTGAAGCTGAAGCTATAGTCCCTGCAGAACCAGTTATGGTTTCCCGTGTCGCGTTCAAGGTACCGCCTTTTTGGGATAGTGATCCGGAGCTTTGGTTTTTACAAGTCTAATCTCAGTTTATAGTAGCAAACATAACTTTGGACTCCTAAGTTTCATGCGGTTGTGGCGGCTTTGAACACCCAGGTATTGAGTTGTGTCAAGAACATTATTAGAAACCCTCCCGCTCAGAACGCTTATGTTACATTAAAAAACATGGTGTTGCAGCATTTCGCGCAAACTGGAAGTTTCAAACTGAACTTGTTACTTAATGATTTGCAGTTAGGTAGTAAACGGCCATCTCATCTACTGAATGAAATGGAAAACTTAGCTTCAGAGTCCATGGATAAAGAAATGTTGCGAATGTTATGGTCACAACGATTGCCCGCAAATGTACAGCAAATTTTATCTGTATGCAAAGCCGCGTTACCTGAATTAGCTTTAATAGCTGACAAAATTCTTGATGTCTCTGATAATGCGGTACCATTGTCTGCGATATCGAACAAAGATTCGGATTTAATTCAGCTAACATCTGAAATTGCTGGCCTTAAAAAGCTTGTTCTTCGATTATGTCGTTCACGTAGTAATAGTGGGGTTCTTCGCGGCCGATCTCGTGAAGCGCGATCTACTTCTAAGGCCTCCGAACAGACTAAACGCTTTTGCTGGTATCATTTCCGTTTTGGTAAAGATGCCAAAAAATGCATTGATCCATGTGCGTGGGCGGAAAACTAGTAAGCACGTCTGTTCTGTCGGCAGCAGACCAGTGCAAGTCAAATGGCCGACTTTTTGTCTTAGACTTTAATTCTAAGCACAGATTTTTGGTAGACAGTGGTGCCGCTATTAGTTGCTACCCAAGAACATACACTAGGGCTAGAATTAAACAGGATCTTGTGTTGTATGCTGCAAATGGTTCCCGTGTATCAACTTATGGTACAGTTCACCTGCAACTAGATTTTGGATTACGTCGCAGGTTCCCCTGGTCGTTTATTGTCGCGGACGTTCCCCATCCTATATTGGGATCTGATTTTTCAGAGCACTACAGTTTACTTGTTGATATTAAGAATCGCAAACTTTTAGATCATGTTACTTCAGTATGTATAAAGGGCTCGCTGTTTCCCGGTGGGTTGAAACGTTTAACTTTCGTTTCAGATTCGACACCGTTCCATAACCTTCTTTCTAAATTTCCTCAGTTATTGACAAGCAATTTAAATGTCAAACCGAAATCTAGTTTTATAACTCATTGTATTGATACCTCAGGTGCTCAGGTTTTTGCTAAAGCTAGAAGGTTAAACCCTGAGAAACTCAATTTCTTAAAACGCGAGTTTCAAACTTTAATGTCACAAGGTATAATTCGACCTTCGAAAAGCCCGTGGTCAAGTCCCATCCACTTTGTAGCAAAAAAGGACGGATCATGGCGAATTTGTGGGGATTTTCGGCGTCTGAATGCTGCTACTGTCCCTGATCGCTACCCTCTCCCACATATTCACGATTTCGTAAACGGGTTGAGAGGTAAAACAATTTTTTCAAAAATCTATCTTGTGAAAGCCTATCACCAAATACCTGTGGAGCCTAGGGATATTCCTAAAACAGCCGTTATCACCCCAATTGGCCTTTTCGAGTATGTATACATGACCTTTGGACTCCGAAACGCAGGACAGACAATGCAAAGGTTTATTGATAGTGTTATACGGGACGTTGATTGTTGTTATGCATACATTGACGATTTACTTATTGATTCGAATGATGAGAAAAGTCATGTCAAAGACTTGGAACTTGTGTTTCATCGGTTAAGTGAGCACGGAATAGTTGTAAACCCACAGAAATGTGTTTTTGGTAAATCAGTTATACAGTTTTTAGGATTTCAAATTGGTGCAAGCGGACTTTCGCCAATTCCGGAGAAGGTTCAGGTACTGAACAACTTCCCCGTGCCGAATAATACGCAAGAGTTGAGCAGGTTTCTTGCTACCCTAAATTTCTATCATCGGTTTTTAAAAGGTGCCGCGGAAACTCAGGCCTGCTTACATGACTATGTAAAGGGCAAAAGCAAAAACGACAAATCTCCAATTGTTTGGACTGATCAGGCTAAATCTGCCTTTGAGCATTGTAAGGAGTTGCTATGTAACGCTACTACATTGTCTTTTCCTGCTCCCGATGCACGCCTTTCTTTATCAGTCGATGCTTCAGAAATCGCTGTTGGTGCGGTTCTTCATCAGCACGTAGATTCCGCTGTAGAACCTTTAGGTTTTTTTCTAGGAAACTCACGCCAACGGAACGGAGGTATAGTACTTTTGATCGAGAATTGTTGGCTGCATACTTAGCAGTGAAACATTTTAGACATATGTTGGAGGGTCATTCTGTTTCTATCTTCACAGATCACAAGCCTTTCACATATGCCTTTTTATAGAAACATGATAAGTACTCTTCTCGGCAGGTTAGGCATCTAGACTTTATCGGTCAGTATACAACGGATTTCAGGTACATAGCAGGTGGCGATAATGTGGTTGCAGATATGTTTTCCCGTATTTCCGAGATAGATAAATCTATTCCTTTTAATTATGAATCTCTTGCTGCGGATCAACTCTTGGACGGGGAGTTGCAGTCACTGATGCGTTCTGACACTACGTCTTGATCTCAGACCTATGTATCTTGCACCCTCGAATAAATCTGTCTATTGTGATGTAAGGCCGTACACGTCCAGTAGATACATCACTCCGTCATTTCGACGACAAGTTTTTTGACAAGTTGCACAATTTATCGCACCCCGGAGTTAAAGCTACTCAGAAACTCGTTGGGCAGCGTTATGTTTGGAAGTCTCTCAATAAGGACTGTGCTTTGTGGTGTAGGAGATGTCTTGAGTGCCAAAAATCTAAAATTTTCCTTCATACCAAATCTTCCATTGGCACATTTCCATTACCAAATGCGCGGTTTTCCCACGTTCATATCGACATCGTCGGCCCTTTTAAAGAAGTCATGGGTATGTCCTACTTACTGACGTGTGTCGATCGTTTTTCCCGATGGATGGAGGCTATCCCCATCGAAAACCAATCAGAAGTTGTGACGCGTGCATTTTTGAATGGCTGGATTTCCAGATTTGGTGTTCCTGACATTCTTACTTCTGACCGTGGAACTAGTTTCCAAAGTAACCTTTTCATGTTTCTTGCGAAATTTTTAGGTTCCACTCAGACAAGGACTACTTATCATCCACAAAGTAATTGTGCCGTGGAGCGTTTTCATCGACAGCTTAAGTGTGGTCTCAAGGCTCATAGTTCAGGATCTTGGCTTGACGCATTGCCTATGGTGCTCTTAGGTATCCGTTCCAGTGTGAAAGAGGACTTAGGAACATCACCGGCAGAAATAGTTTATGGTACACCTTTAAAGTTACCTGGAGAATTCTTTATTGATTCAAAAAACCAGTCTCCATCAATGCCATTTTTTCTGCAGCAACTGCGTCATCATGTTCGAGCTTTACGTCCTGTTCTGGGTACCAGACATAACAAAGAATCAATTTTTGTTAATAAAGATCTTTTTTCTTCTAGTTACGTTTTCTTGCGAGTTGACAGGCTACGTAGGTCCCTGGAACAACCTTATTCTGGACCATTTAAAGTGATAAAAAGGACTGACAAGGTCTTCACGATTTTGGTCGACGGAAAAGAGACTACCGTTTCCGTGGATAGGCTTAAGCCAGCTTACCTGGATCCTGAGACGATCTCCTCAGACAAGTCTTCTGTTGTCACGCCTTCTACACTCAAGTCTTCTCTTAAGAGCCCAGATGTCGTGACTCGCTATGGTCGTCATTCGAAACCAGTCGTTCGTTTCGCTCTTTGAACCCACGCTTTCTCACTGCAGGGGGAGTACTGTGGTGCCCATGTTTCAATGACCAACAATATTTTTGCATATCATGGACGTAATACCAACTACGACCAGTTGACGAGTGACGCCGTTATTCTACTTATGACGTAATAGTCAATTCGAGTAATAGACTTCATTCTCATCCCGTGTCCATACTTTGAGATTTGCCTGATATGCAAAACCACCTGGAGGTTTCCAGCATAAATGCAGTGTGCCAGAAGAATGACAGGTAGTTCAGCCGATGCACTCGGTGTGTTCGTTAAGGTTATTTACGCCGTGATTTTTGTGTTGAATAAAAGTGTTTTTAAATTTACCGATTTTTTTATTTATGCTTCCGGCGGCTGAACACCTGTACCGTGTACCCATTGTACCCGACGCCGAGGGGGACTTCATATACCTGACATTGGCAGTGGAACTCAGTTATCTTTTCTGCTGAGGATTGAATGTATTGAAAGTGCGTTAGGCGTGTATAGTATCGAAGACTCTGTTATCCTGATTGTATTTTTAGAGTTTTCTGCTGTTTAGAAGACAGTTGTTACGTGCTTTCTGTGCGAATTTGTGTATGCACTTGAAGAATTTACAGAAAAATAAATTTTATTTTGTGTGCACTTTCTGAAGAGATTTTATTCAATCCTATCAAACCCAGGAAAACAGAACAATATTAAGTTTTTAACTTTATTAAAATTTCGCATTTGTTTATTTAAAGTTGAAATGTTTTCGAACCGCTGACAATTTAGAGTGATATCTCTTATTTTCAGTAAAAGGAAGCTGCTTTCATATTAGCTTTTAATGATGTCTACTCTTATTTTGATTTACTGTTCCTAAATGTGAGCATTCCTTTTCCTCATTCAAGTATTCAAATATTTTCTGCAACCATGAATTGGTCATTTTCAATGCATCCTCAATTAAAATGTTTTTAAATGTATTTAAATACATATCTGTTTGTTACTTTTCGGTCAGGAAAATTTTTCATGAAAAGAAATAGACAAAACAAAAATCATACTTCGTTTACACTAGCTTCCAAGAAAAAATCTTCAATACCCATTCACTACATTTCAACAAAATGTGACCCAATCAAAAAAAAAAAAATAGACTCTTAAAAAAAAAAAACAATTAAAAAAATTCCTTTTTTCAGTTCATTTCAGTTTAGTGTTGATATTTCTCTGTACTTGTCATGATGTGAAATGTCATTCCTGTGCTCCCGAGCTTCACAGTTTAAATTTCCTCTGTAAATGTCAGCACAGCTCTATGTATCATCGTTAATTCCATGCGCATTAAAGAATCTTAGCATAAACTAATGTAACTGATTAGGCAGATAATCTTATTATAGATCTTTACATCCTTTTATTACATCCAGTATCACGTAAAATCACCGCTAGTTTCATTGCAAGTTATCTGTATGAAACTTGATGCAACGTTCTCTTGATCTGATTTAGCTAAAGTATCTTAGTTTATTATTGGGAGTAAGAAATCTGAATATATTTTCCTTGAAAAAAAATTGCTCTAATAAGACTCTGCGCCTTTTTCGAGTGATTTTAAAATTTTTTAAATAAGATTTTTGAAAACCCTGAATTATTAATTAGCTCAAAAATAAATGCCAGTCTAATTTTTTTTTAAATTTGGGTAATTAAGAATCTTATGTTATTACTAGCTGAATACTCGTACTTCGCTACGGAGTACATTCATATTAAATACAACTGTCAATGTATGAAATTAATGGCTATATATAAATATATATATATATTTTTTTTTTATTCATAATAAATACAACGAGCAATGTATGTAATTGATGTACAAAAAACAAAGTAATATACTTATAAAAAAATTGTAACTATTTTTATAGACAACATAATGTAGAAGAAAATATTCAAATTAAATCTAATAGAACATAGTAAAGAATATAGTACAGTTTGAGGAACATATCTTTTACTGTATTTTAATATTTTTTTTGGATAATGTCCAATCGTCTATCGCATTAGCAAGAAAATAAATATTTTTTGTCAATTTTATTGTTATGCACGTGACGCAGAATTAGTTTAAAGTACCACAAAAAGTAAAGAAACCATGTGATCAGCATTTAATAAATTAAATTCTAAAAATTGATCTTTAAAAATTCACCAAAAATCAGGAAATGAAGGTAAAGATTCGAAAAACATTTAATTTTAAAGGAATTTTTATGATCTTTCTCGTGATATAAATTTTATAACCCTCAGTTTATTATTTTAAATACAAACTTTAAAGAATGTTACAAAAACAACTTCAAATCTTAATTTAAAAAAATCTAAAGAATTTTTAAAAAATCTTTCTTAGTGCACCCCTACACTATAAGAATCACCATGCAAAATTTCAGCCCTTTAGGTCCAGCGGTTTGGTCTGCGCGATATATGTCAATCAGTCAGTCAAGGAACTGATTATATATATATATATATATATATATATATATATATATATATATATATATATATATATATATATATATATTAGTTATACGTTTTCCCGAAGCTTTATGTCGTAAATTCAAAATTCAAGTAACTCAAAATCTAAACTATCATGGATCATATATGGCTTCGGTAGAATTATTGCTAATCTAAAGGCTGTTTTTATACGAAAAGTCTCAAGGTATTGTTTATCTCACCCTAATACCTAACTTCTAACAGAGAATAACACTAATAGTGCATTTCTGTGTTCAAACCCATTTCTCCTTTCGGATAGATGTTATGTATACATAAATAGTGAGAAATGCATTTTCTAAAATATATTTTCTGAGATACCTGTCTACAAGATTTTGCAACTTGATGCGAGTAATCTTCTGAAAAGAGGGATATAGTTCATTCAATTTCTACATTTTGGTGCTGGAGATCGTACCATTCATAGTCTTAAATCTGTTTAAGGGAATCGTTCAATTAAGATCAGGTAACCGCATATTAAGATGCTATTATCAACCAAAACCCGTAATTCCTACTAATTCTAGGCAGATACTCTGGTTTAATTATATTGTCGGGATATAATAACCACAATAACTCACGTTAACACCGCAATTCTAAGCAGTGTTGTCAATTACGATGAGCTAGATTTGATGGTTTGTAGGTGTATTCATTTCTATGAGTTGATACCAATCCTTCAGGGCGTTCGTAGAACCGAACAAATAGCTGGTTGAGATAACATACGTGAATAACTTCAAATTTCCTTTAAAGATGTGGTAAGTATTATAATTCTGTATGAAAATTAACTTAAGCGAAGCAAGTTTTGTTCCGTAAACATTGATAGTTCTCTGAAAGTCTTCAAGAGTTAAATTCGAAAAAGTTTAGCTGTAAACCGCGCTTTCTTAACTAAAAGTAAGCAGTTTGCTGTTATAAGTAGCATTCAGATTTGTTTTTCTTGTATGTTTAAACTGATGTCAAAATGTTGGTTTAATTTCATCTATTTTGCCTATTTTCATGTTTTTAAATTAATATAATTATTAATAAAAGGCTCATATAGCTGCAATATATTAATAAAGGAAATGCTAATTTGTGTCCTGCGTAAATTTTGGTAGAAAATGACAAGTTTATTGTGTAAAACAGAGAATCTATTTCAAATACAATAAGTGTAAATACTCCAAATTGGTATCCAACAAAGCTATTACGATTGGCTAATGTCAGCACTTTATACGCAACTAGCTTTAAATGTTTGTAACACGGACATTTCTCATGGGCATATATGTTTGCATGTGCGCCGAAAAGTTAGTTCCGTTACAACCAACACTGATCTCGCCAAAGTTATCAGCATGTTAGAAACAAGTAAAGGGAATAACCGGCAAAATTTAATGATGCCTTTTGTGAAAGATTAAATAGAAATTGTACCTCATAGATCGTTTTAGGGTTGACAACATTTTGTACAGGGGACAAAGAAATACCCATAATATAATATTTAAATACAGTTGGATACCTTTGCAATGCATATTTATACATCTCCAGCATATTCAGCAGCCATGGACAGCTGTTTCCATTGTTATGGCCTCCTCAGTATGGAGTAGCCGATCCGTCCGATGGAGGGAAATTAAGGGCCTAGTCACCTAGAATCCATTAGTGTTACAAGTAATGACATATTTTAAACCAATCACAGACCTTAACAATTTCGTGGCTAATCGTTTGGAGGTTTCTAATTGGTAACGGTGACACTGACGGATTCTATGTGAACAGGCCCGAAAGTGCAGTCAGTCAATCCATAGTCTCCAGTAAAAAATTTACGCAGCTTACGTCTATGGGACTGTTCACATAGAATCCGTCAGCGTTAGCGTTAAAAAATTTAACCAATCATATACCAATCATTGACCCATTTAACCAATTAGCTCCAACGATATCGCTGACGCTGAGGGATTCTATATGAAAAGTTTCTAAGGCTGCTGGGGGCGCTGAAGTCGTATTTGCCTTAGTGATCCCTCCCGCAAGGGTGGAGTCGTATTATACGCATTTATCGTTGTATGCATTTTTTTATACAAATACATTAGTTCAGAATTACAGAACAGTATATAAGAGTACAACTGACGGCTTCGAACTGATATCATGAAAAAAGGAAACTATGATCATTGTCTCTCAAAGAATTTTCAAATAAGATTATTCAATTACATTTTTTTACTGCGTTATTATGTATTTCGTATTGTAATAAAAAATATATAATTCCTAATTTTGGTAAAGAAATAAACATTGATATCAACTTTCGATAACACTTACGTAAGCCTGTTTGTGCAATGAAATGAGAGAATGATGACGGTTTAATGTCTCGAACAAAAAAGTAAATAACCTACCATTAATAATTTGGTGTGAGAATAAGTTCAAGTTAATTTTCATGGCTGGGGGTCTCTTATTTCCATTTTGATTTTTAAATGGGCTTTGCAGCCCTGCCTCTTTAACTTGCAATCTCAAGCGAATGTATATTAAATTTCCTCTTTGCTACTCGAGTCTGGAGTTAAAATCTTTCAATAAAACCCATGGAACTTGACAAGCAACTTCTTTTCGAAAAGGAAGATTCTTGCCTGTTTCAATATTTGATTGTTTATAAGAAATCTATAGCGTACTTCATTTGATATCCTGAAAACATAAAAATATCTACAGCAACTGCCACACGTCTGTTAAATTCGAAAAAATCTTTTTATTGATTACATTTTTAACACTGTTTAGATTATTTACCTACTGGTCATAAAGACAATCAACATGTGATCAAGAAATGTTTGTAGATTTAGAACATTTCAAGGCTTTTTAAAAGAAAAAGAAAAACTACGACTTCTTATGAGATAACTCAGACTTTAAATGTCTTGTTGCGCTTCCGGGCAGTTTTATAACATAAAGATAACGTAATCCAAAGTCACAGCAGAACTCAGTTGTTTAGTGTAACGCCACATAATGTTATTGCCCCGTTGAATTAATGCGCTTGTGTGAACTCATTAAATTATTCTGGTAAGTAACTTCGTAGAGCAAGCATTGCAGTTCGGCGTATTATCAAGATTGAGAGAGATAAAATGGCCTACAAAGTTATAAGGGTTACCTGGCTAATAGGTAATGAGGTTTACTTAGTTTATCAGTTAAGGGGACAAAGAATTTTCATACTCGAAATTTTAATTTCAATTTTTGATTCTATATACAAAGTGAGAATAATTTATTTTATTTTTTACTACATTGAAAACCCTTAGAATTAAAGATAGAAATTTTTGCAGGACTCTTTTTCAAAAAAATAAAATAAATAAAAAATGCTCACTTTTTTCAAAATGCGTCGTGAGCATTCCATATCAATTAAAAATCTTAAAATTTTTACTATAAGTTTACCGTATGAATATAAATATAATTGAGCATTTAATTTTTTTTTGTGTGTATATGATTCTAAAGTCTAAAATAATTACTTTTCTAATCTATCTGTTATTTTATGTTTTTTTACGTTTTTACTTTATTTCATGATCTATAAGTTTGAAAAATATGTGTGATTTCAAAGAATGATGAACAGTTTTGTGACAACACTTTCATTAACAATCCTGAGAAATTTAGAAGAAATCTGAAGAAAATTAATGCGCTCGGAGAATTTTGAAAAATGCCAGCATTTTTGAATAATTTTTTGATAAATAGGTCTTCCACAAAATGCTTATTTGGGAATTATAAGTGTCTTCAATGCAGGAGAAAAGAATATTAATTATACTAATGTGGTATACAGAGTAAAATATTTAAAATTAAAGAAGAACGAGGTTGAATATCCCTTATCCCCTTAAGTTTATCAGTTAGAGATGTAATCTCCAGTTAAGGAAACTTATGCAGTTTCAATTTCTTAGTTTGGTATTTTACCATAACATTTTTAGCTTTACTTTCAACTAGAGTAGTAATAATTTTTCTCTTTTATCAGTGAGTTTATAATGCAATTCTGACCAAAGAACCCAGGAAGTCAACAGACAAATACTTTTTAAAACTTAAGATTTATTTACTTATCTGTATCAATGTTTGATAGTTTAAGTATTAACAACTAACTTTTCCCCAAATTTTCCATTGCTTGGAAATTACGAAAAGGGTGTTTTTCTAATTAAATGAATTTTTAATATTTTTTTTTGAGGGGGGAGGGGATCCTGAAAACATCTTAATGTAGAGAAGAAGGTTTGATTATGGACCCTGCATTAATTATGGATCCCCAAAATATCTGCCCTATGCGCAAGCGCAACCGCTCGAAACAGCTGTGAACTAGAGCTCCTAGAAGGCTGCAATGGATAGCAAGGTCATTGACCTCAGTCCACTCCCGAATGACTTCCTGTGACCAATTTATTTTTTTCCCGAGCTTTTAATTTTTTTTCTAGGTAAGTAAAAGTGAATATTTTACATAACTACTACTACGTTTGGTAAAAACTGATTTCTGTGCCTTATTCTACATGAGATAAAGCTTCTTTTAAGTTAGAAATTAAATTCCATGTAGCTCATAATGTGGAGGGAAATGTTGGGGGTCTATATTAACCTCCATTTTGGGTCACCTGCTAGTTTTGACTTTTTTTCACTTATGTGATTGTATATATCTTAAGATTTGATTTAACGACAAATCCACTTAAGGATGTTTAGATGAAGAGTTTTGGAAGAGGTTAGAGTCCAAAAATATGAAAATCAGTCTTTGTTATGACTACAGTTTGGGGGTCCATAATCCCACCTTCTCTATCTCATGCATTAGTCATACGTCTTTGAGGGAACACATTTTTGACAGCTAGTTACAATTTAGTTTAAACATCTAACAAGTTACAGTTATTTGCAATAGATTATTCTGCGGAAAATCTGTTAAGATAACCACGTGCCGTATTTTTTAAAAACAGGCATTCGATGGCATATGAAATTTTCTATACATATTAATGCATGATTACTACCCTTATTTATCTATTTATGATAGATTAAACTCCTATCAGTAAAGTTATTTTCTTATATTCGCTATGTTTACTTTTATTCAAATGCACTATGACGTTATTTAAAACATTTTAAACCCAGTTTGTCATGTAATGACTGGACCGATTCAGAAGTCATACATTAACATAAAAGAAAACCCAGATTAGTTAATAGATATATTCAATACAATAACGTAGACAATTCTACACGAACTAAAACTTATAAAGAGGGCATAGACTGCCGAACAAATTAACTGAAAACTTACCCTAGCGCTGAAAATTTTAACTTTTCAATAAAAGATTACGCAGTTACAATAAATCCTCATATTGAAAACGGGGGATGTCTTTTGGTTAGATCTGCCTCCTATTCAGAAAGTTCCCCCTTGAGGTAACTGATTTGGTTTGGCCTCCTGATGACGAGACCAGTCGGTTACCTCGATATTTTGTTTAGTTCCTGTACTGCTGCAGAATCTTGCCTTATGGTGTGTTGAGTCCTAAGTGCATGATTTCTGTTTGTATTTCTGTTTGTTTCTGTTTGTAGCATGATTATCAAAATGTGCATTACTACGGGAATTTTAATCTTAAAAGCTTAAAATGGTTTTTAAAAAGGTTTTTAATGTAATGTGTTAAACATTTAATATTTTACTTTTTACTATCCTAATCTGTTAAAATGTTTAATGGATTTATGTTAATTTGTCTGCATCTTACTGATAATAATTGTCTTGCTCTGTTAAATTATTTAAATTCGGTTATATTAGATATATTCAAGTTATATACAATTCCTTTTTCCTAGCAATACAAAAGAGAAACTATTGGTTCCCTTAATATCTACCTCAGGATCAATTTTAATATATTTTCTTTCAATAAGGCTAACTTCTGAATTTCACCTTCGAAAAATTTGAAACGTAAAATGAGGGAAAAAAATTCTTTATCTTGAAATTGCAGAGTCACTTATTTATATCGGGGCAAGAAACAGTTTCTATTTTCAAAAATGGTAATAAAAAGGAAGATCGATATTTCTCTCCTGGAGCAAAGGAATTCGAAAGCTACTTACGCGTCGAAAATGCACCGAATGCGGATTTTGTCTTTTCCGGGAAAAGCTGTGCGGAATCTTAAAATATTTGCAGTCTCTCGCCCTGGAATACAAAATGTTTCATTCGGTTTCTTTTTCACTGAAATTCACACTTTCAGTTCAATCATGTAGCGTCCTGCAAAAAGGGAATTCTTACAATTCTTTCATTTAAAATCTAAGCATGATTATCAAAATGTGCTTGGCTACGGGAACTTTTAACCTTAAAAGCTTAAAATGGTTTTTAAAAAGATTTTTAATGTAATGTGTTAAACATTTAATACTTTACTTTTTACTATCCTAATCTGGTAAAATGTTTAATGGATTTATGTTAATGTCAAAACACCACACATAAGCCAAACATAAAATTTCATTCATTCTAATGAAACATAACTATTTTATTTTAATTAGAAAGAAATTAATGAAATTGAACTAGTATTTAGTAATTAATTTTAAATTAAATTATCCACGCTCTTATAAGAGTAAAGGACACGCATTTTATTTTAATAAAATTTTAGTGAAAGAATACATCGATTTTCTTGCTTAATAAAACTGGTATAAATTTGCTTTGTGTCGAATATATAGATTTCTTTCGGAGTATTCAAATTTATAAGACTCAATGCTTGATAATAATTTCAAAAAAGAACTGAACTAGCTCTTCAATATTTGTTTTATCATCCTCTGTTTATCGTGATTTTTAATTAGGAGTAAAAATGAACTTGATGTCTTGAATATTTACATCTGCTAAAATCTCACAGTTCCAATCAGCATCACAATAAAGATTGTTTAATAAGTAAATATTTTCAGCTAATTAAAATTTCATGAAGATTCGAGATCTAAGTTATGAAGAAAAGAATCCTTCACAAAAAATACAGCATCAATAGTATCGCTTTTGTTAGAATAAAGTAAATTCACTATATACATTTTCAAATACTAAATTCGTTTTCAGTTGGAGAAAAAACCTTCAAAAGGCGATACGTGAAATACCTCTTTAAGAAACGAAAAAAAAAATTTAAAAAGTGGAAATTCAGGATATTGCGGTAAGAAGTTAAAGCAAATACAACCTTCAGAAAAAAACATTATAGAACCCCTGATGGTGAAAACATGGACGTGGTGACAAACTTGGACACTTGCGTACACTTTCATACACGGATAGATACCTTTCATTTATAAACTAAGAACGCATATACAATACAATACAACTTATCTTATGAGTTCGGTATAAAAGCGTAAATCTCCCGATGTCTTTTGTAAACATTAAAAGCAACAAACATATAAAAAGGATCTGATATATACATACAGAACAAAAAATTCAA
This sequence comes from Dolomedes plantarius, assembly GCA_907164885.2. Classification (NCBI taxonomy): domain Eukaryota; kingdom Metazoa; phylum Arthropoda; class Arachnida; order Araneae; family Dolomedidae; genus Dolomedes; species Dolomedes plantarius. The sequence goes on from OU015495.1 coordinate 119,210,339, forward strand.
GTAGTCTCTTCTTACGAAATTACCGCGGATTATTGACGTAGGATTACTTATCGTTGCTTACCTCTTTTGTATGTATATATGTGTTATGTATATATGTATCTATACATATGTACGTATGTATATATATGCATATATGTCTGTCAAAATTTTGACGCATTTTGGTACTTTTCTGTTTATCTATTTAGTGCTTGTCCAAGCGATACAGACTAGGTTTGCGGCGCTTACAAAATTATAACTCGCGAGGTACGGACGGAAAATTTTGCTTTCCGGAGGACCGTTATGGAGGAACGTAATTCTACGTTTAAAAATAGTAAAAATAGCTTTAGAGTTACTATGACCAATTGGTAAATTATTAAAACCTTTTTTATTTTTGGTACAGAAAAGCAAAATATGTTTCAGAGCCTCAAGATCTTTAGAGCATATTGGACAAATATCAGTAGATACAACGTTGAAGCGATGCAACTAGAACTCCGTGACAACATGGCCAATTCTAACTCTCTATGAACTCATATTGCTTATAAGCAAATTCCCAAGCCCACATTAGTTTTTTAAACAAATTTATTTTAAAATTTCTGCCAACCAGTTAAATAATACTTCCGTTTGATTTGCAGACAGTAAAGGAATCATTTACTTTTTAAAATGAATAAATGGGACTATCTTTATGCCAAAACCATTTCAAAGTCCTAATAATATTTATGTATGAGAAGTTGTGAGGATCACAAACTTTATCGTAGTACAGTGGAAGTAAATACACTGCTGGCCACCCAAATTGCAACACCAAGAAAGACAAGAGATATCACAAGAAAATTTATTTTGTAGATAACATGTTGACCAAGTATCAAATAATTAAATTTATAAACTTCTGTGAAGTGTGGTTCCTGCCAAAATCACTAGCCAGAGTAGCCGCCATTGCTGGAGATCACCGCTGTCACACGCCTCGGCATTGATTCAAAGAGACTTTGGATGAGTTCTTGGTACAGCAGACCAAGCAGCTTCCATACGTTGCCACAGTGGATCTGCTGTGGCAGCTGGGGATGGAATCTGGGTCAATCGTAGATCAATCATGGACCACATGTTTTCTATCGGCGAAAGATCGGCGAGGCTGCCAGGGAAGCTATTCAATCTGGCGATTGACGAAGAACCGTTGGACAATGCGTGCCACGTGTGGTCGCGCACTATTACAGAAAAACACAGTCCTACTATTACAGAAAAACTCCTACCTTAACAAAAATGCTCTATAAACTGCAATAGTAATGCCAAATGTGACAGAACAGAATGATGAAAGACAAACGGAATGAGACTCTCTCCTTTAAAAAATCATCACTGCCCTACAGTTTCAAATGAAATAAATATTGAGAAATTTGTTTCCGTGAAATACGCTAAAAAGTTATTTTATTGGAATAAAATCGTGGAACTCCTACCTCCCATTTCACCCAGAACCGACTGGAAGATCTGAGAAATGTTACAGACGACAAATACTATTCAGATTACCGACGACGCGTACCCAACCATCCCTCCACTATGTCGGTATGACGATATCGAATGCAAGCAGGCCACGAAATTCTTGAAAAAATTCTTGACTATTATTTTTAACAAATTAGCTTTATACTTGTTACATGCTACTCTGAATACGTCACCAAGGTACGAATTAATAAGCCTTTTTCTATATACGTTCATTACATATTTCCTTTTGGAATAGCAAGATTCACAAAGATATGCGACTGATATACAAAGATCATGATGTGAACACATCAAAGATTTGATCACATCAAAGATTTGATGTGAACAACGTGGGCAGCTGGTGGCACATTTTTTTACAGTTCTATATTTTTCAGGCCCAAATTTTTAAAATCATGTTTATAACCCACCTCATAATGAGAGAGAGAGTTCTGCGGCCCACAAAAGAATTGTGGGCCGCAGTTTGAGTATTTCTGTGTTAGGATTCTCATTGCTTATAAAGTAAAACAGATGCAGATCGCCAAAGAGAACGAAATATTATTAGCAATAAAAAGACCAAACAACGTTTCAAATTGACATTTTTGTCTTTCAGGGACATGTGTATCAGTCTTGATTTTGAGGTAGATGTACTGATAAACAGGGAGGAACAGTCGACATAAAGAATTTATTTCTCTAAAATCCACTTCTATGACGTTCGGAAGGAAACATGCAAATAACATGAAATTTAAAACATGCATTAGCGGAGGTGAGATATGCAAACGATTAGAATTTCAGCGCAGACGCACATCACGCGCGCCTGTGGCGCCACTTCAAAGCGCTATTTAAGGCTTGGAGATTTCGACGATTTCAAGTTCGGCAATTGTGTTTTTCTTGTGGTTTTTTCAAAAAAAACGATCAATTATGCCTCGTCGAAAACAGCGATCATCTTTTGATCAAGTATCCGAGTTCGACAGAGGAAGGATAGTGGCCTACCGATATTGTGGGTTATCTTTCAGGGAAATCGGTAGTCGTTTTGGACGAAACCAAACAACTGTAATGTGGATATGTGATCGTTGGATGCAGGAGGGTACGACGGACCGGCGTATTCGATCACATCCACCTCAGCGCACCACTTCACGTGATGACAAGCAAATTGTGCGCATGGCAGTGACGGATCGCTCAGTCACATTACGAACCATAGCACAACACATGCAGTTTGTAACGCATCATCAAGTGTCTGCGCGTACCATTCGATGCCGTTTACAGCAGAGTGGTCTGTCCGCAAGACGTCCATTGCTTTGTCTACCCTTGACGCAGAACCACAGACATCTCCGCCGCCAATGGTGCGATGACAGAAGGATATGGACGGCAGAAGGGAATGAAATTGCCTTTACTAACGAGTCACGCCCCTGTCTGCAACACCACGATAGTCGCATTCGAGTCTGGAGACACCGTGAAGACAGGATGCTGAACAGCTGCGTTATGCACCGCCACACTGGTCCTGCACCAGCTATTATGGTATGGGGCGGTATTGGATATCACTCTCGCACACCTCTAGTACGCATTGCCGGTACTTTAAACTGCCAGTGCTACATCTCCGAGGTGTTGGAGCCAGTTGTCCTTCCATACCTTCAGGGCTTGCCCACAGCCATATTTCAACAGGATAATGCGCGACCACGCGTGGCACGCATTGTCCAACGGTTCTTCGTCAATCGCCAGATTGAATTGCTTCCCTGGCCGCCTCGCTCTCCGAATCTTTCGCCGATAGAAAACATGTGGTCCATGGTTGCTCTACGATTGACCCAGATTCCATCCCCAGCTGCCACAGCAGATCAACTTTGGCAACGTGTGGAAGCTGCTTGGTCTGCTTTACCCCAAGAACTCATCCAAAGTCTCTTTGAATCAATGCCGAGGCGTGTGGCAGCGGTGATCTCCAACAATGGAGGCTACTCTGGCTACTGATTTTGGCAGGAACCACACTTCACAGAAGTCTATAAATTGAATCATTTGATACTTGGTCAACATGTTATCTACAAAATAAATGTTGTTGTGATATCTCTTGTCTTTCTTGGTGTTGCAATTTGGGTGGCCAGCAGTGTATATATATATATATATATATATATATATATATATATATATATATATGTGTGTGTGTGTGTGTGTGTGTGTGTGGCTTGGTACAAGAAGTGCCTAGTTCAGTTTTTTCCAAGATGACTTTGTTTGCTTATGCCCTTTAAAAAAATATTTTCAATGTAACTAGTACCCAAGTCTGTACAATTGTTTAGAAAACACTTTTGAAGCATCGGACAGACTTGGGTACTTCTTACATTGAAAATAGTATAATTTATAGAGACAGAAGCAAACAAAGTCATCTTAGAAAAGCCTGACCAAGACACTAATTGTACCAACCACATTATATATATATATATATATATATATATATATATATATATATATATATATATACATATATGCTAAACATTTCTTGACAGATAGTACAGGATAAAAATTAAAACAACTTCCATTATAACTTCCATTATTTATTTAAAGGTAAAGAAACGGATTTCCTAACGTAAAAAGAGACACAAAAATATAGACTTGTGAATTCTAATAATTTGTGCTTCTGCTGTTGTTCCATATGAAATGTCAGGAAAGTTCCCTCAGGGTGCAATTATAAAATTATACTTTACGCAGAAATTCCGAAACAAAATCCTGTATAGAATAAGTTGCATGTGAGAGTTTTAATTTTATGCTGTCTAAGTTAAGGTTTCATATTTTATTCTCACTGGAAAAAAAAATTGTGCTTTTGTGCAACGAGGACATTAGAATACTAAACATTTTTACAACCTATGTGTAGCATCACGAAAGCCTTTAACAGAAGTTAGATATACGATTCAGCCAGGAATTATATTCTCTTATATTTCCACCGTGCCACATATCAAATATGTGGCCTCTGTTATTAAACGTGAGCCAACGTGAAAACATCCACCACCGAGTATGTCAGGCGTATGAAATATACCGCTTTGAATTATTCACACCTGTCAGTTACTCGAAACCATGTCTCCTGTCAGAGTCGGGGATTGCCAAACCGACGCCATTCCAGACCATCCACAAATGGTCTGGTTGACTTTCTAAAAATATGTTTTTTTTTCTCTTTTCAGAAGGAAGTTATGAATTCGATAATGGGACCTCTGGAATGAGACGGATAAATAATACATTATTTCACCATTCGAGGTCTTTACACTGTCAGATCCACAGTCTGGATGCGTACGCCGCTTATGACCGTTCGTAATACCTCTCTTCAGAGATGTTACCTTTGCCCAAATAGAAATATTCTTAAGTTATGCGTCTGAGATGAATACGGCGTGGGTTGACAACTGTGAATAATTCTGCCTTTGGAAAAGGTTATTATTAATATGCATGAGCGTATTTATGCATATTCGTGAAGGAATTATTTTTCTTTTCAAAATGCGATGTGTTGCAGCTGAATATCTATAACCCTATCACATACAGACATATTGCTATGATCAAGAAAAACTAAATTTGAAAGCATACAGAGACATTTAGTTTTAATATGCACAATAAACTAGTGAGATCTTTATGAAATTTGAGTAATTTTATTAAATTTAATCACGGGGCTTGTGGCGGCCCTGTGGTACAGCGCGCTGATTTTCATTGCTGAGTGTGCTGGGATCGAATCCCGACGTCGTGCCACGAAAAATGCCTCCGTTTGTATCGTTCCTTTATAGGGTGTAATGCTGCCCGCCTATATGGTGCCCCCATAATAAAATGGACAGTAAAACTACGGCCTAGTACAGGCGAATGTTTGACGACAAGTGCCTCGGCTTCTTGTTTCATCATGAGGAGAAAAGAAAAAAATTTCATCACGAGGCAACCCTTTCCCATAATACTAAGTGATTGTCGTCCCGCATTACGTCATGCGACACATAGGGCCTGATTCCGTAGAATCCGTCAGCACCAGTGTTATTTGTCTTGAAATACATTTAACCACTTACAAACCTCCAAACGATTATCCACGAAACTGTTAAGGTCTGTGATTGGTTTGAAATATGTCAATACGAGTAACGCTGACGGATTCTATGTGAACGGGCCCTTACTGATGACCTAATCCTTTCCTATAAACATGGAGTAATGGGAAAAGGTTTGAAGCATCATGATGATGATTAAGCCTGTAGTCCTATTAATCATCCCGAAACAGTTTTTCGCTGATGGCTGAATAGCTTTCAAACCCCTGAATTCTCTAAATTGATCTATATCCGGTTTGCGAAAAAAGAAAGAAAATATTGCAAAGTCTTAAGAAAAGAAAAGCACCTTTCGTAATATTTTCACTAATATAAATAAATTTGACATTTTTGATGGCTTAATTTCTTTTATCTCCAAGAAAACCCTCAGGCTTTGATTGATGATTGAATAATCTTAGTCTACGTTTATGTGCAGCCACTTCATGAAAAGAAAATGTTTATTAAATATTTAGATGATCATAGTCAGTGTTTTTTTATGAAACATAAAATTCATAAAATTTATTCAAGCACTTTTGGGGAGGAATGTTTAGTAATTTTTCAATCACTTCGAAAATAGCTTAAAGCCAATCTATGCATTTTTAAGACACTGACAAGTTTTTTTTATGTACAACTTTGTCAGGAGTTCTAAGGAATCTAATCAGATTTCCTCGACTGTGTTGCCAACTTAATTCTTCAGGAAACTGGAAATTTCACAACCACTTTTCTGTTTGATAAACTGCGATTTATTTCTCATAGAACAGGAAATGTATTGCAGTCAAGTCCCCAAAATTTGACAAATTTAATGGTCGGTTCCGCTGCACATGCTTCTAACTTGACCTGCATGTGACCAGCTATAAACCTATGGATGAAAATTTCTATTTAACTTCTATTACCTAAAGAATTCAAGAGTAGACGGTAAGAAGTAGTTTAAGTTAATAAATGTTACATTTCAACGATATATTCATCTGCAAACTGGATATTATGTAACTGATACTTTTACGTGCTGGTACAAGTGGAATTTCATATTATAGACACTGTTACCTTTTGAGTTATTTTACGACCCCCTACTTTAGTGCCTCTTTTTTGTTAATACAATTCAAAAGTATAAACACTCAGTATAGTATAATATGAATATTTTTTTAAACCAGTTTAGGTATCTGGAATAATAGTCAAGAAACATTATATTCTGTAAATGGGAATTTTATGAGCATGATTGTAGAAATTTTTCATGCTATGTCGAAGCAGCATTGTTGAAGATTTTCGTCTGAAAGATCGTAAAATAGAATGTTCCATTATTTTTAAATGGAAATTCTTTACTTATATTGGTACGCTACCATGAAGATTTAGGTTAGAAAGGAAAATAAATCATATATGACGCTCGCGAGGGATTATAGTAGAGTTTTAATTTAGTGAATATTCGTTCAGGCTTAATCAAATATATTCCTACTAAAACGAAAAATATAATTTATCGCTGGTGTATGTTCTTTAGATAAAATGATATATTTATCAAAACATTTTAAAATTTTTATATTTTCAACGTATTGCATCTATGCAAAATGTTTGGGAGAACATACTTTTCAGAGGGCCGCGATGGTCCAGTTGGCAACGTCTCTTGTGCGATGTCCGTTGGTTCAAATCCATCGCCGTGTACACTAATGGCAGCTGGCGCACGTAAAATCCATCGTGGCTGCAAAGTCCTCCAAGTTCTCAAATTTACCTCTGGAGGTGCGGGGTCATGTGTTCCGGTCTCGGCACTTAACTCGATTATAAATTACGGGACCGGCTTGTAGGGGATAATGCTGGCCACCTATACGGTGCTTCCTTACATAAATGGCCAGCAGTCACGGCTGTAAGTGTAATGGATTAAGTTCCAAAAATGCCATAAGTAACAACACAACAACAACAACAACACAGCAACATACTTTTCAGTGGAAATATATTCTTCTGGATATACGTTACTCACAATTTCAAATCAAGAATTTAGACATGTAGGCCATGGAATGACTTTTTTTATCAATTCATTGTTAATATATAATTCCTTTGAATATATAACACGAAAAATCATTATGAAATAGTTATCAGAATTTATGTTTACTCAGATATTTTGTCAATTATTAAATGAAATGGAGCGGACTATGAAATTATCGGAATAGAATCTTATCGAATTAAACAATTTAATGACAAATTTAGCTGACATTTTCAAATTCATTTTTTTTTCAAGCTATGAAAAATCTTACTTTCCGATTTGTTATAGTAGCTAAAACTTCTACAACCTAGATAAAGAATTTACAAAAAAATGATTTAATAAAGGGTACTTCATGTTATACTATATACCAATAGCATAATCTTTAGCAAAATATTGGTAAAAAGATTAAAATGTCAATCCTGAGAAAGAAAATTTCACCTTTTCTTGTGAAAACAGACGTCATAAAATGATGATTCATGTATTTTTTTTGATATAATTTCGAATATTTTAAATAGGATCTGATTATCAAAGAAAAAATTTTTTTTCAAAGACTTTATATCACTTATAATTCGGAACAATTAGTGAACATTACTTAAAACAATCATTTAATCGATTTTCATCTATACGAGTATATTTTATCTAGTATGTCGGCTCTGTTATATATATATATATATATATATATACAGTTTTTGAAGGGATTTAAGTAATTTGCAAATGATCAAATTTATGATTACACATTAATATTCTTATACATTTGCCAACAGAGATGTCTTCCTTAATTTTTTTACTCCCTTTATTCTGGTTAAGGTTCGTTTTAGGAAAAGTCTACCCCATTATATTCTGTCTTTTTACGACTCTATTTTAGAATCATTATAAAGACATAATCGTACCTGATTTGAAACATATAGTGAAACCTCTGTGTGACGGCCAGGAAATGTTTTGAAAAAAAGTCGCCGTTTTGAGGGGTACCCGTAGAAAAGAGGTTTCTTCCATAACATAGGCTCTATGGAGTCTTGAATCGGGTCTGAAAAAAATATGGCCACTTAGAGGGGTGGTCGGATAGAGAAGTTTTACTGGACAGAATTATACGTAAACATACCACACACACATACATATTTGATATATATGAGTGTATGTGTGTTATGTTAACGTGTAATCGTTGCTTTATATATATATATATATATATATATATATATATATATATATATATATATATATATATATATATATATATATATAACAAAATGAAAGTATGAAAATACGCAAGAGAACGAATTTTTATTTAAACCTCAATTTTCTAACCATAACATATGGAGAAAATATCTAGATATTTTGGTGGTGTTGTCAAATATATAACCACGCAAATAATTCAAAAAAGAACTCAATACGTCTCCAGAATTTTAATATTCTTTTATATTCTCACAAACTTTATACCTTTCGTCTCCAAAACTTAGAAAAATGTTTCTCCCAATTTCAGAGCCTGAAGCAAATAGGGAAAGGAAGCTCAAAAAAACGCTTCGTAAAAATCGAATGAAAATGTATACCATAGCATAAAAAATTTCCTTTCCGCTTCGAAATATATTGCTGAATTCTTTGACGTCCGGCTGCTTAGAAACTAGAGGAAAACATTTACTATTTTTTTGCGTGTTTACGGATATCTGGGTTTTTTTAAGTTATTTGTATTCATTAATCGGTGATACTGCTTATATAAACACTTAAGGTTTATAGTATAATACAGTGTACATAATAACAAAGAACAGAAATGAAAAATAAATAAATAACTGGTATCCAGATGATATAGTTAAATAGTTTGTTTGACAAAAAAATAATATCGGCAGTCATAAGTTCGTAAAATTTTACAGTTGAAAGAGGAAACAACCGATTTATTATATGCATTAAAATATATTTTTATAAAACATCAAGAAATAAAACAATTCCATGTTCAACAAGAATGTTTTTAGGAGTAGAGCTTTGATAATTAGCATTTATGAAGAAACTGCCGACAGGTAAGTAACAAACTATATAGGCGACAACTGACTTGTAAGAAAATGATGTAATGTAATCTAATGGAATGTATCACGAGCATTCGGTAGTCAGTGCCTGAAACGAGCGACAATCCAAGCCACTCAAGACAAATAATTGTGTTCCAGTGGACTGTCTTCTCTTAAAAATTTTATTTAATTTCATTTTTTATTTATTAAAGCTATGATTGTAACATTAACCCTTCGGTTGGAACATCTGTTTCTCATACAGCTATGGTTCTTTTATTCAACGCAAGCCCCCCCCCCCCACACACACACACACACACAAACCCTTCGTCCTTGGGTACTTTGAGTCTACATATGTCAGATGATGGCCGAATGGCTAGGGAGCTGGCATTCGGTTCAGATCCTGTGGGTTCGAGTCCCACTGTTAGCAGGGTTGTTTGTAGCCGTTCAGAATCGGCTTTAAACTGTAAGTCCCGGTCTAATTTGCCCACGTATAGCAAAAAGTTGACAGTAGAGCTCAAAACCAAACCAATCCTACATATGCTTTAGTAAACATCTTGCCTTCAGTTTGGAAGGGAAATTCGTGACTCCAGCCTTCTATGGTTTGGGTACGTGCCATTTTTTTAGAACATTGTGTATTATACAGATATTCCCACTAAAATATGTTTAAATATCTGGACTGTCAGGCAGATATTCTTCATACCTTTTGTATAAAATGTACAGTAAGGCTGAAAATCTTTCTAGATTTGAGGTTTGAAGGTTCTGGCAACGACTTTGTGCCAAACCCTGTTTTGTGTTACCTGTCTTGAAACGAAGGCTGAGTAAGACTGACTTTCTTAAATACCTCTGCAAAACGAACCGTAATATATCCTGTGATAATTGGTTCTGTTCAGTAGAAGCTGGTCAAGAAGTAAGGAGAAATGGTTTGACGACCGTGGCTACCATGAAATGTAATGAACCACAAATACCATCTGAATTTCTAGTTAGGAATACCTAGGAAAGAAATATTCCATCTATATCTTCCTCCAAGACAGATGTTCCCACTAAGCGGGAAAATAATCATGTTTCCACAGGAGGTATTCAACAATTTCTTCACGAACGAGCAATCGGCCCTCTTCCTTCCATTGTTCACGGGATAAAATTTTATTTTCAAAAACATATTACACTATTATTAATTATACACCTTTAGCAACAAACATACCAAACATTTATGATACAAACAAATTCTATAAAAGATAACGAATATATATACAATGACAACTTGCATTCACAATAAACAGTAAAGTATAGTTACAGCATGCAAATTGACAAGCAATATATACAATAAGTCTAAAACACCAAAATTGCTAAAATTTTAAAAAGGTATGAAAATTATTTCAAATTAAGATTATAAAAATGCAATTAGGATAGCTGAGAGAAACCAAAGCTGATAAAAGAACTAATGGCAATCTAACTCTCATCATAAAAATAACGAGTTTTAACGAGAGGGAAACATTAGAACTTCATTAACGATGGCATTGGAATATCAATAACAATGGTTTTTCTGTCTTAAGAAATGAAAATCTTAAACTGCGATACTTCACGTCAGTTTAAGAGAACATAAGGTACAGACGAGAAATAATCTAAGAACTATATATATATATATATATATATATATACTGCTCCTCTGGGACTCTCGCATGAAAGAATCATAACCAAAACTTATTCCGTGTGGTATAGAATGAAATAAAATTCCGAGAAACTTATCTTAGTAAGTTTTGACAGTTAAATATGTGGCACGGCATATAGTGTGCCATATTCTGTTATATGAGCCATCCACGAGCCAAATAGGGGAGTCCACTTTTTGAAATTTTTGAAATTTAATGTCAGAGCATTTGATTCACTCAAAATTTTTCACATTCATAATAAAGTTCCCAAATAATAAGGAATAACATATTTTTGGGGGGGTATATTAATATTTCAAAAATATGCAAATATTGGAATAAAATGCATTTAAAATAAGTAATGAAAGCAAAATGAGAACTAGGTGGCATCGGAAAAGTAAATATTAAAAGGTAGGGAAAAAAATCTTTTAAATCGCTTTTTATCAAAATGAGTCATTTTCAGATTTGCAAGTCTTTAAAATGCTCATTGCGTCACAATTTTTGACGAAATTTTATAAAATTTATGATAGGACGACTCATATACATTAATATAAAGTTATGTATCCATTTCAGGTTTCTACATCATTAAGATTAACAAAGTTTAACTTAAAAGTAGAAAAGTATAAAAATTTCACGAAAATTCAGAATACAAGCATAAAAACTTTTCCTAAAAATTAACTATTCAACGAAAGCCCAAAAAATACATAACTCTGTTCAAAATGTATTTATAATCAATATAAATGTAAAATTAAGGGGGAGGGAGTTAAAAATTGGATCGCAAGGAACATTTTAAAAAACATAAAAATTTAAATTTTAAAAATATAAAAAAAATTAACATATTTATAAAATTTTTATAAGGTGTTTGATATAGTTATGCTTTAATGAATATATATGCAAAATTTCATATCTCTGGACTAAAAATTTCAAAAATTGCTTTGTAATGTCCACCATCCCCTTAAACATGTTGATTCACCCATACGTGTTTAATATATACATAATTTAGTACGAACTGTAGAAATTCTCCGGTCTAATGGAAAAGAAACACATTTCAAAATAAGTAGATATTTCTGATTTAGATATTTCAACATTAACGTTTGTTCATGTTCCATAAAGGAGAAGACCTGACTTGCTTATATTCTCAAGAATCTAAGCCCTTTTCAGAGGCATAAAGCAAATAATACGTTGGAAGGAAATTTTTCTTAATATGTCACGATAACATAATTTTCATGGCCCAAATAAGGAATTTTGTTTAAAAAGCCTTCAGACACTAAGGATGAAAAATAGATCCTCCTATCTAACAACCATGTAATGCTATTGCAATTTCATGTCTTCGAAACAACTCCGCTTATATTTTCTTGAAAGGTTTCGAAATTTCTCGAAATTAAAGAGCTTTTACAGTCTATTGAAAGGTTTCAACAGAATCAAATTGTATTCCGTCCTTTTACTTTAGAGGCACCAAATCTAATTCTGTGTCGAAATCACGAAAATTTCAAAAGGTGTTCTTTCTTTTCTTGTCTATTAATAACAAAGTTTTTCTCTCCGTTGGAACAATAACATGATAGAGTAAAATATGTTTTTATTTTCCTATCATGCAGTACTATCGAAAATTCTCCTCTTCGTAACATTTTAAAGAAGGAAACAGACAGTGTTTAATGATCAATTTGAAATTTCTATCCCAGAAAGATGTATTGAAAGATAAAGTTTATTTGATTGAAAAATATTTGCTACACAATATCTATGTAATAATAGCTTAAAACCCGCACTTCGCTATGGAGTACATTCAAATTCAATACAACGGTCAATGTATGCAATTAATTCCAATATATATATATTTATAATAAATACGACGATTAATGTATAAAATTGATGTAAAAAAATATATATATATTTATAAAAAAATCGTAAGGGATATTTTTATAGACAAAATAATGTAAAAGAAAATATTCAAATTAAATGTAATAGGGCATACTAAAGAATATAGTACAGTTAATATAGTACAGTTTGAGGAACATAATATCTTTTACTGTATTTTAATATTTTTTTTGGATAATGTCCAATCGTCTGCCGCATTAGCAAGGAAAAAAAACATTTTTTTGTATATTTATTTGATATGCACGTGACGATAAATTTATTTAAAGTACCAGAAAAAGAAATCACGTGATCAGCATTTAATAAATTAAATTCTAAAAATTAATCTTTAAATATTCCCCAAAAATCAGAAAATGGAGGTAAATATTCGAAACAGATCTCAATTTAAAGGAATTTTTATGATCTTTCTCGTGATATAAATTTTATAACCATCACATCATTATTTTAAATGTAAACTTAAAAAAAGTAACAAAAACAGCTTAAAAATTTTATTTTAAAAAATCTAAGAAGAATTTTTGAAAAATCTTTCTTAGTGCACCCCTACACTATAAGAAGAATCGCCATGCAAAAATTTCAGCTCTTTAGGTCCAGTGGTTTGATCTGTGCGTTGTATGTCTGTCAGTCAGTCAGTTAGTCAGTTACGGAACTGTTATATATATATATATATATATATATATATAGAGAGAGAGAGAGAGAGAGAGATTAGTAAAGGAGATGTTGGATGACAGGAAGAGACCTCATAGTGTTTCAGATCATCCGTTGTGTAGTCGTGACGGAGAACTAGGCAATAGAAGTGGTCGTCAAGTGTAGGCAGTCACTTTTAACTCATAACCAGAGCGACGAGGAGTCAGCCACATTTTTTCCTATAATGTTTATTTGGAGGTACTTTCGTGCTGGACATCGTTTACAAAGTTTACTTGGGATACACGTTTATATAGCGGATTAACATCCATCACTTAAATCGTCTTGAGGCTGCCGGAACAGCTCAGGATAAAAACAAAAGAACATAGAGTTAAAAGTTGTACAAGGTTTCCCTTTAGTGACAGACACTCAAAAGCCACTGAGAACACTACATCTCTCGCCCGAGTACGGGTATATTAAACTTATAATTGGTCAGATCATGACATCTGACCTCAACACGTTATATGCGGTTATATCGCGTCAGGCGTCTGAAATATTCCACGTTATATAAGTTTACTCTTTGCACGTGGCTTATGGGAGAATATAATCGATTACTTAGTTTATTTCTAGATCAAATTTTGGATTAAGGGGCCATATTCTATTGAGATAAGATTAAAGAACTTTGAATAGGCGTTTTATTTGATGAAAATGAAAGGTTATTGTTATATATATATATATATATATATATATATATATATATATATATATATATATATATATATATATATAAATAATAAAAACATCCCGCAATAATTAATTGTAGCAATTTAACGTGTATTTTCAATTATCCTTGTTTCAGCCTCAATAAAGCACAGCCCTATTTCTAAAACGAAATCGAAATAACTGAATATTCTACTCTCTTCAATGCGCGAGCGGTAAAGTTATTTTTATACATGATTCATAATCTAATGATCTCGATTCCCCCTTCGAAGAACTCGATCATACGACTTTCGACCCATATACCACATGATTGGCGTCAGCCAATTAAAAGAATTCTAAACAGCTAGCGCCCTCACAGTATATAAAAGGTTAAACAACGATTTCTGCTCGTTTGCTGTCTGTCTCCTTGCCCTTTCCTGTTGTCGTCCTTCTCTTGCTTTGCTATCTTCGAGCGATGTATGCCGCCGCTGTCCGTTCCATTATGTGGTGTCCAGTATATTCAAGTTCCGGCAGGTCCGGGCTAGTGTGCTTGCGCCCTTTGGTCAAGTTACATGTGCTTTGATGTCTGCTGAAAGGGTCTCCATAGTGTCGTCGTTTTGTTACCGGCATAAATAAATCTAATGGATACCAATCGTGGGCCTCTTCTCTAATGTGTCTACAGTACGGTGAGTCCGGGTGTTTATTTCCCTAGTGTTCTACTCTAGAGTGTGCTTCTCTCGTCAAGTGCTCACGACTACATAACAATAGCGATTACCTTCTATATGTGTTCCCATGTAGTTAAATTCATTGTATTCAAATGAATGTATATATATATATATATATATATATATATATATATATATACACACATACATACATATTATATATATATATATATATATATATATATATATATATATATATTATGGTAATGTGGCCCATAGCGATCCATAACCAACTTCGTGAAACAAGTTAAAACACGAAACGGAATAATTTGAGAAGGAAACTTGTTTACATATGTACAAAGGTTTTATTAAACCTTAATATATTTACAAAACATCATTTATTACAAGAATTTCCCTGGCTAACACAAGCCAAATATCCTTATCCACGGTCTCTGTTCCGAGCAAACCCGTGCAATCTCTCATAAGATTAATCACAGACCCGGCGCACTCCAGCGCTGTCGGTCTCACACCAGTCGATCAGCTAAAAAGCCCCCCAGACAAAGAAGGGGAGTCCTTTTATCCTTTTCTTCCAATTTTCTAGAAGAATCCAGAAGACTCCACAAATTCCTGGAACAACCTGGACTTCCGGGCCGATGGAGGTCACTTCCGCTCGTGCCGACCCTTTCAAGGAAACCTGAAATCCATTTGGGCCCGGGACATACTTCATTGCTAGTTTAATAGATGCCGCCGCTGATCGGCAACATATGTGCAGACTGCGGGAAGAAGAAAAGAAAGGTTATTTGGCGACTTTTGCACATTAGCGTTCCTTTTGATGTGCCTGCAACACATGTGGAAAACTCATCAATTCCACCGGCTGAGTCGAAATAAGGAGTGCCGATGTCCACGATGTGACAGCTCCTCCTCCCATCAAGTCTTTTTATATTTTAAAAAGACTAAGGTCACAGGTGTACGTCCAAACGAGGTAATCCTTCGGAGAGGTCTTTCACACAATGACTTATTTGAGCCCTATCTTAATGGCTTAATACCAGACCTACCGCGTACTCGAAACTCTAACACCAAACCCTTCTTAGTACTCAGTTCGAGAGCCTACCAGTCAAACCTTCGTCTCTACACATTATGTTGACACATCAGAAACATTTTATAGCGGTTACAAAAAGAATAAACACAATTATACACTGAAATAATTTCTACTCACAACTTCTTAGAACATGAGATTAAAACACCGCTACCATACTTATATAAAAACATACAGTCACTTTACACTTATTGACATGCTAAAAATTCCAATCATTTTACACATAATCAGTTTACAACTTAGCACCTTTAACAATAGTACTTAAAACTTCACCTTAAAAATTCAACACAATGATAACTTACAACCTGCTCGTCAAACGACTCACAGTTTTCTTAAATTTTTCCATTTAGTCGTTGGTTCACAACTGACTCAACCACCAGAATTTACACAATTCATTTGGACTTTCCTTTGTCCGTTCAACCTGAACCAGACATGACAATAGGCAAAACCGCCTCACATTCTATTCACGGAACAGAAACAATCATACTATTAGACCTAACATACTAACAAATAAAAAAAAAACCTTAACTAATTTTCACTGTGAAACGCAATGCAAACCTTTAAATAATTTCCATAATCAAATAATCAAAATTAATTGGTCCACTTACTTATGGATGCACAAACAAATTAAAAATTAATTACTAAGATTTCATCACAATGGATTAATTTCTCCATTCTTAGGTTACGAATTTACCATCATACCTAACGTAATACACTTCATTACAATAGAACACATTCAATTCTTAACTAGGTATTCACACTCACAACCAATTTAATACATTTCATCACTGTAATTTAATAACCTTAATTTTCTAAATTATGCAATTACAACAATACCAAATTTTATACAATTATAACTCACATTTCATACCAAAAATATGTACATACATAATATTCAGATAACTCTCTGAACTTAACGTTCGATTTCCCGAGATGACCGACTCGGTTCATCATTTTCAACGCTATCGGTTCTGCTCAAACCGTCTGCATTTCCGTTTAATTTACCGGATTTATGCTCTATATCAAAATTAAAAGGTTGCAAGAATAATGCCCACCTGGTCAACCTGGCATTTGATCCCATCATTTTCTTCAGAAAAACGAGAGGATTGTGGTCCGTTTGTATTCGGAATTTTTGGCCGTCGAGATAATAGTTCAGCTTCTTAAGTCCGAAAACAATAGCCGCTAGCTCCCTTTCCACGGTGCTATAATTTTGCTCAGCCCTCGAAAATTTCTTACTGAGGTATACTATGGGATGCTCCTCGTCTCCATGTTTTTGAGATAGTACTACTCCCGCCCCGAAAGTGCTAGCATCTGTTTGTACTATAAATTCTTTGGCGTAATCGGGCGCGTACAAAACCGGACTCGTTATCAACCTGCCTTTTAGTTCCTCGAACGCTTGATTCCTCTCTGGGGTCCAATCAATCTTTTCTCGCTTCACTTTCCCTTTGAGCGCGTCAGTTAAAGGGACAGCTATGGCCGCGTAATTTGGAACATACCGCGAGTAGTAACCCGTCAGACCCAGAAAAGCCCGTAGCTTAGTCTTCGTTTCTGGGATGGGAAATTCCTTTATAGCTTGCACTTTCACGTCACTCGGTGATCTTTTCCCCGAACCTACCTCGTGTCCCAAAAACCTAACGCAGCTTTGTGCAAACTTGCATTTTGAAGGTTTTATGGTTAAACTTGCCTCTCCCAATCTTTTTAGAACAATGTCGAGGTCCTTCACATGCCTCTCCCAATTTGGTGAATAAATGGCAATGTCGTCGATGTACGGCAGGGCGAAAGATTCTAAACCCGTGAGTACACTGGCTATTAATTTGCAAAAGTAAAACGGCGCGTTCACCAAACCGAACATCATTACCCGCGGTATAAATGTCCCAAAAGGTGTTACGAACGCCGCATACCTCTGTGCCCTCTTCGTTAGGGGTATCTGGAAATAACCTTTGGTTAAATCCATCACAGTAATTACTTTCGCCGCGCTTACTTTTTCCACGACTTCTTCTATGTTAGGGAGGGGGAAAAACTCCGTTCTTGTCTTGGCATTTAACCTCCGGTAGTCCACACAGGGTCGTGGATCTTTTCCAGGGCTTTCAACCAAAATCATTGGCGAGGTGTAGTCGGACTGACCTACCTCAATTACACCCAATGCTAATAGCCTTCTAATCTCTTCTCTCAAAATCTCAATCTGACGTGGGGACATGCGATAAGGTTTCGCCCTGACCGGGGACTCGTCCTCCAAAACTATATCCATTTCTATGAATGGAGTTCTCCCAGGATCAGCTGAGAAAAGTTTTCGGTGCCGTTCAATGACTCCCTTAAACTGTCCTATTTGCTCGGCTGACGCCCATTCCTCTAGCCCGCTTCCGCTCACAATTTCCCAAAAATCTAACTGGGTAGTCTCGGCGGAAGGGTACGGAATGTCTGCATCTTCCTCCACCTCTTCCACCTCTTGGTTAATGAGCAAATTTATGTATTCGGGTCGGTGGTGGTACGGTTTTAAGAGATTTACATGATAAATCGTCTTGTTGTCCCTTCTTCCGGGAACATCCACTACGTAATTTGTTTCTGATATCACACTAGTGACCGTTCCCGGACCAACCCAGTTGACTGCCATTTTATGAGGCTTTGAAGTAGCCAAAACCAAGACTTTATCACCTACCTTAAAGTTCCTTTTCACCGCATTTCGATCGTACCAAACCTTTCTCCTATCACGATTCTCTAACATAGCCTCCCCCGCGAGTTCTTGACATGTTTTCAATTTTTCCATTAAGTTTAGTACGTAATCGACAACGTTTTGGTCAGTACCCCCCTGATTTATCCAATTTTCGTAAACTAACGTGTGCGGTGCTCTCAAATTTTTTCCGTGGACTAACTCAGCTGGACTAAATCCCGTGCTTTCGTGGGTAATCGTCCTCAAAGAAAACAATGCCATGGGCAATACTGACTCCCATCCTTTTCCCGTTTCTAAACACAACGCCTTAAGAACCCTCTTCAGTGTAGAGTGTACCCTTTCGACGCTGTTGGACTGCGGATGACAAACGCTACTGTGCCTGACTCTTATCCCAAATTTCGAGAAAAACTCAAAGGTCAGTTCGCTTGTGAACGACCTTCCCAAATCACACTGGATTTCTTTTGGGAATCCCGTCCGTGAGAAAATTTGTAATAGCGCCTCAATCACCGACGTGGAGCTGATATCCTCCACGGGGATGGCATCCGGATATTTAGACGCCACACAAATCGAGGTGATTAAATATCTAGAATTGTTTTCACTAATAGGTAAAGGTCCAACCGCATCAATATTGATTTTCGAAAATACTTCCGTTATGATCGGGACCAATTTTAAGGGCGCTTTCTTACGATCGTTATTTTTGCCTACCCGCTGACAAACATCACAAGACCTGACATATTCTTCGATCTCCTGATAACAATTTGGCCAAAAATAACACTGTAATACCCTACTTTTTGTTTTTGTTGTCCCTAGATGTCCCGATAACAGGTTATGACATAAGTTTAAAATCTCGTTTCGAAAAACTAGAGGAACGCACAGCTGGGTTCTCCGTTCCCCATGCTTCGACTTTGTAACTCGCACGAGTCTATCATTCTCCCTCGTGAATTCCCCCGAGTCACCTGTCTTCACCTTTTCCCGTATGACAGCTAACGTGGGGCATTCCTCTTGTTCTCGAGCGAAATCCTCTGGAGTTATTTCGACTAACGGAGACTCTGAATAGGGGCCGTTTAGAAAAACTTCCGGTTTAGACTCCTCTATTGTCTGGCTCGCTTCGACTAGGTTTTGGTTTTGTTCGGTTTCCTTCTTAGCCTGGCTTCGCGTAAAAACCGCATTTATTGGAGCACTATTTAATTTTTTCTCAATTAACTCAGCGGTCTTATTTCCCAGCAGATAATAACCCTGGTCAACCCCGTTCGGTTTGACCGCCGCTTTTGTCCAGACGCTCCCAAAATCACTCTCAATTTGAACCCAAGCCAAAGGCAAACAAATACATTTATCGTCCAGAGGTTGTCTTACCCAAGTGACTTCTCCTATCAGGTCCTCATTCGTCACCCATGACCTATCACATAGATCAATTTCCGCCCCCGTGTCCCTCAAATATTGTCTGGGTACACCGTTAATTACCGCCTTTTTCAAGTAAGGATTAAAGCAACTGCTTAGTTCTACCTCCGTCCCGACATGGTTAATTACTTCACCTTTCTTTGAATTTTTTTGGTATTTCGGGCACTCACTCTTGAAATGTCCAGTTTCCCCGCAAAAATAACAAGTCAAAGCCTTTTTCCTCTCATATGACTGCTCTTTTCGCCAATTCGTGTTCCTCGTTTCCTCATTTTTATTTCCTACCTCTGATTTATATTTACTCTCGTCTTTATTTTTGCCGTAAGTCTGACCTTTTGTTTTTTCCTGGCCCGGTTTTTTTTCCCATAACCTTTTCTCTTGTTTTTTTCCATTTTGGTGTACGCTTTCATATTTGTCGCACTTATCCGTGATTATAGCTACATTCTTCAACTCGTCCCACTCTTCTACATATTTTTCCCTAATTTCCATCGGGACGCGTTTTTTAATTTGTTCCGTGACCATTAGCTCTTTCAAAGCCTCAAAATCGCTAACGTTCACTGACTCAAGCCAATTTTCCAAATATCCTTTTAACTCATAAGCTAGGTCGGACCACAATGCTCCCGGTTTCCTTTGATGGGTTAGGAACTTGGCACGCAAAGCACCCGTGCCTAGTCTGAACCGTTTTAATAACAGCGATTTTATGTGAGGGTAATCATCCCCTTTTTCTCCCGGTTCCTTCACAATAATTTCTGATATTTCAACCGGTAATAGCGGGATCAATTGACTGACCCAATGGATAGAGGGCACCTTTTTTTTTTCGCTTGTCTTTCGAAAAGCATAAGGAACAGCGTTATATCTCCTGAGAGGGGGTCAAATTTGGGGACCAAATCTCTCAAACTGGTTCGAAAACCTCTATCTGTCTCTAAGTTAGAGTCGTTCGAGCTTACACTGCTCGTTTCGACAGTACCCTGGATGCGCATTTTTTCCAACTCAAACCGCCTATCATCCTCCAGCTGCTGCCTATAAGCCTCTTGCTGTTCTTTCTCACGACGCCTATCAGCCTCTTGCTGTTCTTTCTCACGACGCCTATCAGCCTCTTGCTGTTCTATTATCGATTCTATAAATGCTTCAATTACATTTTCTTTGAAATCGGATGCCCCCATAATTTTCTTTGCAAGCGCTAACTTTTTGTCGTTTACCGAAACCTCAGTATCAAATTCCTCGGCCAAAGCCAAGAGAACATTTTTAGTCTGTTTGCACAGAAAAGCTTCCATTTTTATTTTTTTTTTGTATTAACCTAACCGGTCACCCCTAGTACCGTAACACAATTTTCCCGGTCTAGAATACACTAGCTACACATATACAATATCCTAGCACTTTAAAAATTTAGGCATATATCACCTTCTACCAATACGTCTAAAATATAGAACCAAAATCACACTAGCACATATATCACACTAGAACATATATTACACTATACACCTATAAATATTTTTATAGCACAATTCAAACAACGTCTCCCAAACTGAGTACCGTTTTTCTCTTTCTGCACAAACGTGCTGTGAGATTCCGTATGGATTACTCACACATACCTTGATTACCACTAATCAAAATTCTATCTTCCCCTAAGGGATTTTTAGTTTTCCCAAACTAATTTTTTATTTCACGCGCCTGGCGACTTAAACTCAGACCTCTCTAAAAAGATTTTCGAATGGACTCACCTTCTTATTCGTTGCATCCAGCTCGACCCGCTGATTGACTTTCTCTCCAAGGTGTCCTCTTTTTAGGCTGCTCGGTCTTGCTTCTATCCTAGTCTCCGTGCTGCTCCCCGATCAGTGAAGACTCCACTTCTCGATCCTCTGGAACTGCAGACGCACCGTCCTACGTGGACTCAAATTCCAATTTATTGTGGAATACTCCCAACGGACTGCCACCAGCTATGGTAATGTGGCCCATAGCGATCCATAACCAACTTCGTGAAACAAATTAAAACACGAAACGGAATAATTTGAGAAGGAAACTTGTTTACATATGTACAAAGGTTTTATTAAACCTTAATATATTTACAAAACATCATTTATTACAAGAATTTCCCTGGCTAACACAAGCCAAATATCCTTATCCACGGTCTCTGTTCCGAGCAAACCCGTGCAATCTCTCATAAGATTAATCACAGACCCGGCGCACTCCAGCGCTGTCGGTCTCACACCAGTCGATCAGCTAAAAAGCCCCCCAGACAAAGAAGGGGAGTCCTTTTATCCTTTTCTTCCAATTTTCTAGAAGAATCCAGAAGACTCCACAAATTGCTGGAACAACCTGGACTTCCGGGCCGATGGAGGTCACTTCCGCTCGTGCCGACCCTTTCAAGGAAACCTGAAATCCATTTGGGCCCGGGACATACTTCATTGCTAGTTTAATAGATGCCGCCTCTGATCGGCAACATATGTGCAGACTGCGGGAAGAAGAAAAGAAAGGTTATTTGGCGACTTTTGCACATTAGCGTTCCTTTTGATGTGCCTGCAACACATGTGGAAAACTCATCAATTCCACCGGCTGAGTCGAAATAAGGAGTGCCGATGTCCACGATGTGACAATATATATTCACGAGGGAGAGTCCGAAAATAAGTTTCCCCTGGTGACTGTGGGCATAGGTGTGTATAAAAGACAGAAAATATAATGAGACATTAAAGATAAAACTTAACTTTATTTTTCCACATAAGTACCAAGTACGATGAGACATTTGTCATACCGCTTTATAACCTTCAAAAAGACCTCCAGGAAAAAAAAATCAGGTATCTGCATACGGAAGAAGCGTTTAACGGCTTGTGTAACTTGAGCATTGCTTTCAAAACGCCTTCCGCCGAAATTCTTCTTTAAAACAGTTTTGTTGCTGGACTTTTTGGAGGTTGGAACCATCAATGCTACGCGGTACTGTCACACCCTGTCAAAATTGAAGGAGGGTATTCGGAAAAAGCGGTCTGGCCTTCTCACATCTGGCGTTCTGTTGTTGGATGACAATGCGATACCCCCTCGGCGACAACAACGCAAAACCATATTGCAACTCTTGGTTGGGAGCGCCTTGATCAACCGCCATACAGTCCTGATCTCGCAACCAGTGACTTCCATTTGTTTCCGGTTTTGAAAGCAATGCTGAAGTCTCACAATCTGTTAAACGCTTCTTTCGTATGCAGACCCCTGATTTTTTCCTCGAGGGCTTTTTGAAGCTTATAAAGCGGTATGACAAATGTCTCAACGTACTTGGTACTTATGTGGAAAAATAAAGTTACGTCTTATCTTTAGTGTCTCCTCATATTTTTTGTCTTCCATACACACCCATGTTGACAGTCGCCTGGAGAAACTTATTTTCGGACTGTCCCTCGTGTATGTCACATAAAAACCCCTATATCCTTTTCAAATCCTAGTTTATTCTAAATTTCCTTGGGCGTTTTGAGCTATTTTCGTTTCCGATTTTAAAGACAAAGCAGCTATGTAGCGTCCCCTCAAAAAGTCTAATTTTTAGCGCATCCTTACGTAAGGTATCACCAGACCTCTGCATCAGAGTCACGGATAACCAATCATTAACCTTTTTCATGATCTATTGGAGAGCCACCTCAAAAGTTTATAAAAGACCCTGTGGTCAGAATTCGGAGAGCTTTTGTCATTTTCAGCAGCCCCGAGAAGTTATGTCAGTTTGCCTAATAAATATTCAACGCAATGATTGCCATCTTTGCTCCAGCCTCGACTACAATTCTTCCAATTCTTCGTTGTGACATGGTGGGTCCTTGATTTCATCGGTCTTCTCGGGTTTGGGGCCTACCATATTACACACACACA
Source organism: Dolomedes plantarius (assembly GCA_907164885.2). Classification (NCBI taxonomy): domain Eukaryota; kingdom Metazoa; phylum Arthropoda; class Arachnida; order Araneae; family Dolomedidae; genus Dolomedes; species Dolomedes plantarius. The sequence goes on from OU015495.1 coordinate 119,234,242, forward strand.
TATATATATATAATGTTACTTTAATGAAATTAAATTTTACACAAAAAGTGCTTAGCATAAAAGTATTTTTTTTATATTACGACATAAATTACACTGAAAAGTTCCAGCTAAAGTCACGTCTTAGACAGTAAAGATATCACTGCTCTTTTAACACACGTACTCGTAGATTTCAATTTCGCGCCCATAATTTCGAATGGACATTTTTTTCTGTATCTCAAAAGCATTTATAAATAAAACACTTCTGTGTTGATAAAAAAGTTATGTTGAAATGAATTTTTCAAAGAGCAGACCTACATATCATTGGTTTAGCCAGGTATAGACACAACACGGCGAAATCCGTGAGTAAGAAAAGTTAAAAGACAACGCCCATTCACAACTAGCCAGGCGATGGCCAAATGGCTAGGCCGCTGGCTTTCGGTTCAGATTCTGTGGTTCAAGTCCTACTGTTGGCATGGATGTTTGTAGTCGTTCGCAATCGGCTTTAAACTGTAGGTCCCGGTCAAATTAGCCCGCGTGTAGCATAAAGTTGACTGTAGTGCTCCAAACCAAACCATACCATTCACAACTAGAAATGAAAGATAGATGTGATTATATTTTAAGGCATCAAAAAAGTGCATTGATCTTTTCAACAACATTTTCCTCGTTGCTTGGTTACGGCATTTAAGTTCAGTTCCCGAATGAAGGAAAAGAAATTGGAAGATGAATATCGAAAAGCATTTTAAAATTATCTTCTATATGAATAAAGTATATATAAATGAAATATGATTTGTAATAACATAAGACCTCCCAAATTTACTGAAACTTAGAGTACAGGATTCCCATGCCCGTAATCGAGGAAAACCATTAAAACCATTAAAAGTGGAAAAATCGCGCATATGTTTAAATTAACCTCATAATACTGTTGCTATATTTAACGTTCAATTCTTTAAACAGTACCTTGGATTACAACCAGTGTTTATTTTTATTGTATTAACAACAGTGTAAGCTTATAAACAGATAGCTCCTAAAACGGGGTGAAAAAAAAAACGAAGTGCATGATCAGGTAATGAAAGATAATTGTAAAACTGTTTATAAAGCACTCTTATACAGAACATTGCACAATACATTTCAGTGCTGTGTTTTAATGAGCAAAGTATAATTTCAGCTTTTATCCACTAATATATAATTCTTCGTTTTTTATTGAAATTAAACTCGTGAGATTATCAAAGCCACAAGAGCCAAAAGCAAAATGCATGTAATTTTAACTCCTATTATGTCAGAATTACTAGTAGAATGTTATGTAGTAAAGACTGGTTTGTAAAAAATGTTTTATAATTTGTGCAGGTCAGGGTTAATAACTTGATTTACAGAAATACTTGTATAAAGCTTGTGCTACGTTTCATTAATTAGTTCTTTCTGTTGTCTTTGTGTATAGTATAATAATTGCTTACAAAATAACAATAAGTGAATCAGATCTTTTAATTAAATACAAAAAATTATGATTAGAACAGATAAAGTAAAACTTTTCATTTTCATTGTAAAACGCTTGCGAAATCTCTTTAATAGGCATTCTTCATATATAAATTGAGAAGATTATTGTTTACATTTTCCCAATAAATAAAATAGTACATTTCGCAAATACATCATTACATATATATATCTGTACTTTAATGCAAAAGAATATAAAAACTGGCCAAAACAATAACAAATTCAAACGTTTGTAATCATAGAAAACTCTCTAGTAAAGTAGCATTAGACTACGTTTCCTGTTACGAAATCCTTTTTTATACCATTATAGTTTCGTCACTGAATTGAAATGCATTTTCAAAACGTTAATACAATATTTCCTCCGTTTTTGCATACATAAAAAAGGCGTGTGATCTGAATTGCAATACGGGCTTTTGAAATACAGCAAACTATAGGGACCAAAAACGTCGAGTACAGAGAATGGAATTGTTATTTCAAAATATACATACGTGAATTCCAAGTTTATATTTAGAAATAGAGAATGAAATATCTTCTTGTCATTTCTGTATAAATCTCAAGGATAAAATGCTTATATAAATAAGCGGAATGAAAAAAGTTTCATGTAAATTTTAGATAGTGGTAGTAGTTAAAATATTACTTGCATTATACATTATGCGGTTGAATAAAACAAAACATGCTATTTCCCAGATATAAAGATGTCATCACTTCTGTTCGGGAAGCTAAAGGTTATCCTAAAACAAAGTTAAGGGGGTCCGGGACACATTTAAAATTTTTTTTTATTTATTGAGTTCAAATTTTGAGTTTTTTTGTGATGGTTAACTATATAATATGTAAACAAAATCACTTCATAAAACTTCTCAAAATGTTTTTAAAAAATTTTTAAATTTTAAAATAAAAAAAAGTGGGGTAATTTAAAATTGTTATAACTCGAAATATTATTTGTAAAATTTCAATTCCTTTTCATTTAATTAAACAGATATATGTAAGTTTTAATTTTGATTCTGCATTTTTCAAACTATTAATTTTTAAAAAAACTCAAATTGTTTATATTAAAAGTTACAAAAAAAATGATGTAACGAATTTTTAAAAAATCATATTTTCAAAAATAAATATTTTTTTCAAATTTGCTAAATCAAAATTAAAGTAAAATAGTTGAAAAGTTTTAAAGATATGGAAGATTATAAAAAATTTTTTAAAAGATATGGTCCAGGTTTCAATCATCTATCTTTAACGGTTCTTGACTTATAACAATTTAAAGACGAGAAATGGGGGAAAAAACCCATCTTGAAGAAAAACGCACTTACAGGTTTAGAGAACAATTGGATACTATTAGTATGTTGCAAAAAAAAAATTCTTATGTTTTAATTAAGATAGAAACATGATTTAAACGTCATTTTAAGCGTAAAAGAACACAAACATTTTTAATGCAATAAATATTTTTTCGAAAATTCGAACAATTTTGTGTCCTGGACCCCCATAAATGTAGATTATAAAATATGGAAGGGACAGCTTACAAGTTGATCCTGAAGAGGATATTGAGAGATCTTATTGTTTTTTGTTGTTGTATCTAATGCCCATTAGCCGGAAGTATTACAGATTAGGTCCATATAGGCTAGAGGACAGAGGGGTACGGCTCCGGTTTGTAATGGCACACAGTGATTGGTGTCTGATTTAGCCAGGTGCCACCTCAATTTTGACCGAGCACACCTAGGCTCGGTGGGGATCGTACCCTCCCCACCCTGTCTGACCTCATAGATGGACTTTTCGATCTAAGAGTTTAACGTACCCATATCCGACCTAAACACGAAGAAAAGATCTTAGCCACACTATATATTTTCATTTGAACTTCTAGAAAAACTTCTAGCGCAGGATCCTTCATAGCTTTGTTTTCTCAAAATGTGTTTTCTATTTGACAATTTCATGAATTTGAACACCATAAATACGGAATGAGGGGTTTTCAATGAACGTCGTTTAAAAAGCAAAATTAAATAATGCAAGCAGAGTTGTGCGATTAAGACGAAGAAAAAATATAATTAAAATACAGTACACTTGAATTGTATCTCAACATAATTTCACGTAAAAATAAGAATGTATTCGTTGTTTCATGTTTGAAAAATTGATTAAAAATTCTAAAGTTAAAATCTCTTGTAACAAAAAGACTCTTGTAAAAATAACAACAACGAAAATTCGAAGCTCTTGCCAAGATAGAATTAATTATATATTGGTAGGCGATTTTTTCGTAATACTTACATGAAAACAGGGTTGACTAAAGGTATACAAGTTTGTAGTTACCCTCGACTAAATTTAAACTTAAACTTTAATGTAAACTTTTAAATAAATTTTTTATGGGTAATTATAAACTTATATACTGTTTTTGTCGATTGCAGAAGCTTATCAGCGAATGAAAATCGAATGTTAACGACCATACACGTTAGTCAATATATAATTATCGATCTTAGCAATTATATCAAATTAACCTCCGCTAGTGAAGGGATTTCGAATCCAGTTTAACTCAGTATAATTTAATAATCTTAAAATTCCTTTAAAATACATAGGTATATTTTAAGGGGACGAGTGATTCTCAAACTCGTTTTTTGAAAAATTTCGATATTTTACTCTATATAAAAAAAAGGAATCATTAATATTTTCTTTACTACATTGACGGCACTTGTAATTCCCAAATAAGTTTTCTGCGTGGAAGAATATGAACTATTTTTCAAAAAATTCTTCAAAATTGCTAGAATTTTTCAAAGTGTTCCATGCGCCTTAATTTAAATCTGGTTTCTTCCAAATTTTACACGATTGTTAATTAACGAATTTGTCCCGAAACAGTGCATCCTTTTTTTGAAACTACAAATATGTTTCAAATTTATATACCACGAAATAAAGTAGAAATCTGCAAAAGCATAAAAAAATAACAGAAATATTTTTAAAAAAATTATTTTTCACTTTTGATTTATACAAAAAATATTCAATGCACACGTATGTTTATATATATATGGTAAACCCTGTAATGAAAAATTGAAGATTTTTAAATCTATGGAATGCGCATGGAGCATAATGAAAAATTTTAGCATTTTTGAAGAAAATTTTGAAAAACAGGCATTATTCTGCAAAAAAATCCTTATTTGGGATTCTAAGGGTCTTTAATGTACTCAAAAAGAATATTAATTACTCACATTCTGTATATAGAGTTGAAAATAAAAAATGAAAAATTTGAAGTTGAATGTCCCCTTAAAAATATCAAATCCAAACAATTGTCCAATTATCTTTTCCCGTTACTTCCTTAAAACAATGTTTTAGAAAAATTTCAAAATTTACTTATCCAAATAACTCTCTACTTCTGCCTAAAATATCTCTTCCCCAATATCCAACCTTAACTTCTTTAGCAAGTAATAAACTTTCTTTCTTACCACACAATTTTTGTTCTTTCGAAAAATCTCACGATATACCTGCATGTTGAATACATTCCCGAAAAGAACAACATGAAACTCAATTCGTTTCCCGAGTTGACATGGAAACGCAATAACTGTCGTGGCCAATCAAACAAATCATTGAAATGGTTTGTTATAAGGCACACGTCCCTTAAAAAGCGGCAACACGACACTGCAAGAAGGTGTGTGTGTGTGAGAGAGAGTGTGTGCCAAGGTCAATGACTCCCGAAGTTGTTACAATTTTTGAAGGGACGGAGATTGGAATTTTTTAATTAAAGTGTTAAGATGAGAGCTTGGATAGATTGATTTTTGGGTGCAGTCTGCTGAAATCTTCCTGTTTGCAAGGATATAACAGCAATTTTATTATACTTTTTGCGTGGGTATATAGCTAAGAATACTTTAAAGATTTTTTTAAAATTATAAATAAATTCATAGGAAAACCTTATGTAATTATGAGTAAATTACTTAGCAAATAAATTTCTATATTATTTCAATAGTTACATTATTTAAATAGTTATATTTTATAAAAACATATATTAGTAAACAAGTATGTTATTAAATAGCTATATTATTAAATTCTCAATCTATATTATTTAAATAGCCGCTAACATAGTATAGTCATTAGCATTCTGAGCTGCCACGCTGTTGGATTGGGTTCAAATCCTGAATGGGGTTTGGTCGTTTCCATGTCGTCCCCCTTATAAGGACCTATTTGGTCCCTACAAGGGGTCGTCATATTATTGTCACCTTTATTATAAGTCATACTATAAGTCACCTATTTTGGTCCTAACCTATTTGGTGCTCCCATAATAAATTAGCCATCAAAACTTCACGGATCTTCATGGGACAATGTCAAAAATTACCTACCGCCAGAGACAAGTGCCTGCCGATTGGGACAAAACATTACTTAAATATAAATTATATATAGTTGCATATAGTACATGTTGTTGAGTTGAAAATTTGAATAAGATACAAAATTTTAATCGTATTTGTTCTGAGTTTTCTAAATTTTATGAATACAGCCGGGGGATGGCTGAATGGCTAGGGCGCTTGCCGTCGGTACCAGAGTCTGTGGGTTCGAGTCACGCTATTCGCACCATGTTTGTAACCGTTCAGAATAGGCTTTAAACAGTAGGTTCCGATCTGTATAAAAAATGACTGTAGCGCTCTCAACCAACGTATGTTAATATAATTTTGAAAATGATCTATCTATGTATATTATTTCTAAAAGTTTTTTTTTCCTTTATCCCTTTTTCTCCCTTCATACTAAACCAAAATCGATAAATGAGGTACCATTTTAAAGTTTCAGATCTTCGCTTCATGCGAATTGTTAATTTAGAATAATACATCTTATTGTGTGTTTAAAAAACGAAGTATAAACATTATAAACAATTTTTCTTCCCCTAGATGGCGCGTACTATCTTTTTTATTTTACCATTATCAATCGCACTGAACTTTTAAATTTAAAAATCGTGTGCCTTTATTAACATTCTGTGATTTCATTAATGCGTTTCTTTATGGGCAACATCAACGTAGAAGTACATTATTCGTTTGCATGGAGACGCCATATATATACTATTTCAAGAAGGTTATTTTTTGTAATGATCCCTTTCACTCCCTTCATACTCAACGCAAATAGATAAATGAAGTACCATTTTAAAGATTAAGTTCTTCGCTTCTGATGAATTGTTAATTCAGGATGACACATTATATTGTTTGTTTAAAAATTGAAGTGAAAAATTGACTTTTGTTCCTAAAGTTCTTTCCCTGGATACGTCGAAACGGCACGGTCAAATAGTGTGCATAAAGAGGTTTTGTAATGTAAATATCACATTTTCCATGAGTTTGTGCCATATTTAATTTTTAATATTGTCTACAAAGTTTTTTTGACGTGTACATATCTTATGTTCCCCTGCTTTGTCTTATGCTTCATCTCCAATATTGTGGCTAAAAGTGTTTTGTAATAAGTTTTGTATTATCCTTACGTACCATGGATATTTGACAAATAAATATATGCCACAAATGAACCGGTTCTTCTTTCATCCTACTAGAAATCACCAACCTCACTTTAAAATTTATCGTATTTTATTCGAATGTGAAAGGATCGCTATGGCCACCTAGTACATGAATAACAGTTTTTCCTAATACTCTTAGTTCCCGTTTTTTATAAGTGTTGGAACAAAACTAGCAATCTCCATCAGAGTATTTTTCTTTCAGTAAAGGGCACAGAACTATAAGATATAATGTTAGATTTACCTTTAGAAAATTCCTCACATCAAGTTTTATGAGTAAGCCATTTTACCAAAAATTTCGTTTTTAGCTGACTGAAATGCAATAGAAAAATATCCTTAACTCAATTTTGAAAAAAAATGGAGATAGCTAGTAATCTGTTATGAAGATTTTTTTGCCAACTAATTCAACTTTTGTATGGATTTTTGCTTTCAGGATGAGAAAATTAATGACATACCCTCTACGGACATTCATCAAACATTAAGAATTCGTGGTATCCTTTCATCTAGAAATTAGTACAAACTCCAAAAATTGCCAAACTAATTGGAATTATAGTGTGGCCATATACAAGCGGAATTAATTCTTTTTGTACTTATAACAGCAGTACCATACTACTACAAATATCGCTTAGTTGTTCACTTTCTTTTTAAAATCATTATAATGATTCAAAATAATTTTTTTTATTACTGATATCCAAAATTCAGAATTACAGTAAAAATTTAATAATTTATTACCTTATTCAGGTTTTATTCATTGAACCCCTGTTCATAAAAATATTTTTTATACGTGATAAATAAAATCATAAAAATACTCGATTTTTTATTTTTAAAATCGTACCAAAGATGTTATTAACTGAAATCATTAAATTTTCTTCCTCTGTTGAAAGTCGCCAAGGAAATGCTATGTTATTTGCTTGTGGAAAATTTTGGCGAACTTGAAAAAGGAAGGAAAGCAAATAGATCAAAATAATAACAACAGTAACATAAAGTTCTAACAATCGTTCGAACACAGTAAGGCTGGTTATTATTCTGCACCAGACAGTTTATCTCCAATTCAAAATCTGATGTTGCTGTTGTCCAAGAATATCTGATTCACTAATATAAACCATTTTTTGGACATGATCCTTTTGACATTCTCCAAGATAGGAATGGTTATCGCTCAAATATAATGTGCTACCAATTAGAGAAATATAATTATTCTACCTAGGAAAGGCATATTTCGTCCTTACACTCAAGGAGATCGATTCCACTCATAGAGGAAGATGGCAGTTCCAGATAGCGTCAAAATGGGGGGGGGGGGATGGAAGCCGCGAGGTTCTTTGCGCCCTCGAGTACGGCAAGAATTTTTTCTCGGGCATTCGATGGATCTCGACGCCTCTGAAGTAAAGACATGGAGGAAAGTATAATTAGACATAGAGTCAGTTTAATCGAGGATAGGGATGTTGTCCAAGAATATCTGATTCACTATTATAAACCATTTTTTGGACATGATCCTTTTGACATTCTCCATGATAGGAATGGTTATCGTCAAATATAAAGTGTTACCAATTAGAGAAATATAAAGATTATGAGCATCGGTGGCTCTTGCCTATTTTTTATAAAATAAAAATGAAACATTTTCACCCAATTTTGGGCATGATTAAGTTTCTTCCGTACTCCATCTGACGCTTCTAGACTTTTGATGTTCCTTTCAACCAAATAATAACTTCATTTTCATCTAATGCTTAATGAACCATTCTCTCTTGTTGGAGTCTTTACTTAAACGACCAGCTTTTACGGAAACGTACTAATTTCATTGACTTTTCAAAGCTCATTGGAGAAGGAAATTCGATATATATACCACTCTGCATCCCCAGTTTCAAATCATACTTCCTTTAAAGTTTATTTAGCATAAATAGTTTATTAGAAAAGCGTTTTACTTTGAATTAAACATTGGGTGCATGCGTGCCATGTATTTGTTTAGAGAGATAGATAATAGAATTTGCAGATGAATGGGAATGTTTTGACATCAACTTTTGCTGTTGTTGTCATTGTTGTAAGCTGGCGTTGAAACCCCATAAAGGTATCGCGTGACGTGTGTTACAGCAATATTGGGAAACAATATGAAGGTTCTTGAGTCAGCCAGAATATTTAGGAGCTTTTGACCGGATGTCATGTGTAATAATATTGGTGATTGCCAGACAGATGTCAGACATATTCTTGGAAGTAGGACTAAGGCCGAAGGGATTTTGAGTGGTGATGGAAATTCTTCCACAAGCGATAAATGCTTTTTTAATAGGTTGGAAAAACAAGTCGCGAAAATGAATATTTATAAATCTTTTTGGTGAAAATTGACTAATTCTAGCAGACTTTGAGTTGTCCTTATTCTTATTCTAGTGATATAAAAGAGCAAGCGAGTGAGCACGTTCGAGTTAGCGAGCGGCCGTGATTTCTCTGGTATTTGAAGGGATTAAACTAATTGAACACAACTAAAATAATATATAATCTATGTTAAGTGACAAAGAGGCAGCATCTTCCCCCACTTGACATTTGGCCACTCAATCCTATAATATGGAAGGTTCAATTATCGTAGAATAGTATTGAACTGACAAATACAATGAAATTTTTTTCTAAAAGCACTACAGCTTTGCTACATGTTACTTCGTGATACTATGTCAAGGCAATGAAATGTTTTAATAGCTCCATGTCAGAAATCTGATGGAACACCCTCAATGACCCACTTATTCAGATGGATGATTCCTTTGCAAGACAAGCATTAAAATATTTCGTTAAGCTTAAATTCCTGTTCAAGAAATGAATAACAAGTCACGCAAGTGTTTCCAAAAGCAGTTCTGTACTACGTTTACCCGAGAACTGCAAAACTCCTTTCAGAGTTTAGACCCATTTTGGTAACTAAAATTAATGTGCTTTTAATACCAGTTAAAAAAAATTTTAAGGATAATTTGGAAAACATATTTTCGGAAACTACGGCTATTTTTTTGTTAGCATAACTAGCAATAACGTGGTGTATAATATTCATTTTTAGTTTTTCTACAAAATTAAGTGATTTTTAAAGTTGAAAAAGCAAACAGCAACAAAATCTTTTTCATTATTCAATTCCATTATCGTATATGATTACACAAGACATAAATTTGCCGATAAAACAAAAGAGCAATTATTTGTTTAAAAATGTTTTCCTTTTCATGTCAGTTACTTCCTTTCAGCATTTGAAAAATTACAAAAATTTACACAAGGAGTATAAAAAAGGCAAATTTAAAAGTAAGGAAACAGGGCAGTTCCTCATTTTGTTGCAAATGGTGGATTTATGTTTACGATAAGATTTCACATTTCTAAGGATTCTATTTTTCCCTCAATTTTTTAACATGCCACCAAATAAAGGAGTTTTAAAAAATTCGGAATTTTTTTTCATTACTTCTGAAACAAATGCATAAGTATATATATTTGCACCAATATGGGGCAGAAATTTTAATTTAGCCCAACATGCTAAGTCCAGTCCTTTTCCTATAAACGGAAATAAAAACAGAGGAATGAGTTAATCTGGGGTTTGCCACTCATGAAACTACGGCTACCACTTGTATCCTTCTATAATTTTCCATAAGTACGTTCCAGATCAATTTCGTAAAAGGATTGTAGGTGATTATGCAGTGTAATACTAAATAAATTAAGGAATTTTAAATGTGTCTGGGGAAAATAAGCAATTTTTAAATCTTTAAAAGTAAAGTTCTAATTTAAAACGGTGTCAAGTACCGTAATTTTTAATTAGATTAAGGAATTGTTAAGCATAGTAAGTGTTTAAAAAGGAGTTTTTAAATATAATGTTTAATTTCTCAAGTACTATCTAAACTATTATTATTATTATAGGTTAGTAGAATATTTTACTACCAGTTAACTCACCAATAAAATTTTCTTTTCGACCATGAGAAAATATCTTGAGTAATAAATAATATTTTTAATAGTATATAGAATAAGGGGCCTTCCAAACTAAACTGCGTTTTGAGCCCTCCAATACTTTATAAGACACTTAGCGTTACCTAATTTTCTTGCGATTAAAATTGTATATGATTCTCAAGGTAGAAAAATGCCTTTCATTTTCAATTTTTCTTGAGTAAATTTTCTTTCATGAGATGACTTTTTAATTATCTTGTGTTTCTGAATATATTCTACGAGAATGTAATCATGACTATATAATATAACAGGAAGTGCGTCTCTTTGCTGAGCAGGTTGATTCGGAATAAACAGGAAATCCAACGTAAATAAAGCACAAATAGCAGTAAGGTGCAATTTTGCATACGGCCGTTTCGAAGCTGCAAAGGACTTAGTGGCAGCTCAAAAAGCCGAAAACTAAGTCCGTTTCGAAGCTCCTTTTGCAGCTTCGAAACGGCCGTATGCAAAATTGAACCTTACTGTTATTTGTGCTTTATTTATGTTGGATTTCATGTTTATTCCTCGAGCCCAAAGGTTTTGTCTTTTCTTTTGAAAAAGGTAGATTCGGGCTTGGGTCAACGTTTGTTTTTATGTGATTAGCGAAAAATGTTATGATTTCTTCGCCCGACTTTCACAAGTTCAAGAATTCTGGATGCATAATAAAAAATATTAACATTTTCCACAAACAAAACAGAATTAAATTTCTTCTTCAGAGGAAGGCTCCGCATGACAGCGTTACACTTAAATTTGCCTAGTACGTTCTTCTATTCTTCAAATCCCAGTTGACCATGAAGGAATGCTAGATAATTACACGATAGTTACTCTCTTACAGATAATCGTTATTTTCAAATTCTAAAACAGATTGGTGATTGTCCCAAAGTCCCGGTCGGATCAACCTGTTTAACAGGGTTCTATTGTTAAGAACTTGTAGAATTGCTGTAATAATTCTTCGACCGACTTAACCCTTCAGTGGTCTCCCTGAGTCTGTGAGGCCCAGGAGACAACAGTTTTTTTTTATTTTCTGATATATAGAAACTAGTTAACGAGTTCACCACTACAGTACCTTCCTATCAAATCCTCTAGATGGCATTCCTTGATCCTACCTTAGTTTAGTTCAAAAATTGATGTGACAAACAAGTCTCAAAAAGCAAAAACTAACACGAGTGATAACCTTGGGCTCATAGACCCAAGGTTATCACTCAAATTCGATGATTCACCATGGATCCATCTACCTCGAGAAAGATTTTCAATTTACAGTGTCAAGATGATGTTCGGCCTGTATCTGCTTAAAACATGCAACAATGATATGTCAAAATTGCAGTTGCAGTGTTTAGATTTTTTTAGATTCTAATGAAATTTATTTTTGTATCGGTTTTCTATAAATTTTATTATGTAATCGGTTTTTAGTATGTAAAAAAATAAAATAAAATTTATTTCTTTGATTTCAGATTTAGTATGCTTTATTTGATGTCCTGAAACCATTTTCAATGATTTATTAGTATTTATGTAATTTTGAAATTGTTTTAAATTTCCTGGGCCTGGCAGATCCAGGGATACCACTGGCGTCTGATAATTTTCAGGTTACAACTGTGAACGGTTAAATACTCACTCAACACGGTATCCAAATCCCGGACATTCTGCTGATGAAATTAGCTTACTAAACAATCACCCCATCAGGACTTGATCGCTGAATCTTAAATATTAGACGTGCACTTTATCAAATTAGAAATATATAAAGGAGTTCTTTAAAATAGATGCTGATAAGTCTGGTAGACTATAATTGCCGAGAAATTTCTTATAAAAATGAAGGGTGCACGTGAAAACATTATTAGAATATTCCTGGGGAAAAATGATATCCTGTTATTAAAAGTCTAAATAAAAATATCCATTGGGAAGTGATTTTATAATTGTTTAAAAAAAAGCATTTGTTATCCAACTTTTGTTAAACCCAAAGAATTTCCTGTTAATGAAATAACAGTGTTTCAGGTCTTTTTAACAGCAGACTTTAATGTAAGAGATCATAATCATATCTGCTTGTTGAAGTATAAATAATTTCGATTATATTAATAAAAATTTGATAAGAATTAAAATTATTATATGGGTTATACTCTAGACTCAATTTTTGCACGATACACATTAATTCACAGGGTATAAACGTTGCTTTTTGATCGGCATTCCTGTTTTGTGAGCTGTAAGTATAAATTTGCTACTTGAGTTAAAAATTTCTTCACAGTGGGCAAGAAGAATCTATGTAAAACTATTTTATTCCTTTGAAGCATCAAATCTTAAACATAAATTCCTATTTAAGCTTCAGTTTTAAATTGATGCTATTTTTCGATATGAAATTTTTACTACGCATTTAAAATTTATCAAATAATGAAAGAAACAAAAATCAAAGTATTTCGCGTGTTTGATGAATGTAGTTGCAATTTAATTTTTTGGCGTCATATCACAACATTGTAGAGATAATCCTTTTATGTTGTAAAACTTATCTGCAGTCAAAAATCTATTCTTTACCTTACATTTCGAATTCTTTGAGAAAAATCGAAAGTTATGAATCTTGGTAAAATGACAAGATACCATTTGCTTACCATCTGAGAACATTTGCAAACAAACATCTGGCTTTCTAAAATGGAACCAGCTGTTGCGACTGTTCTTACCATAGGCACAATGTCAAAGAACAGATGTTGCAATAAAAGAAAATCGAGGCCGTACATATCTCTAGAACATCTTTTTATTTCGCAAAATTGCAGTAAATATCTTTTGGTAACATGGATATTTCACTAAACTTTTGATTTTTTTAATTTATAGTATCTGCTTCCTTTACCCAGTGTCAGAAATTTGTGGAATTTTTCACCCACTTGAGAAACAATTACATTCTCTATTATCATTCTACCTTTTCTTAATGCCATCTATGTATTTAATAAATATAATGGATAAATCCTTTCCGTCCTAACTTTTAAAATTTTATTCGTCACTGAAGTTCTCAAAGTACGAATTTTTCGTTTAAATCAAACCATTATTATTCAAGTAATTATTGTAGTTTTGTAAGTAAAATTATTTTAAATCTCAAACAAATTAAGATAGCTAAAATTACCAAAGGATGTAATTTAATATCAGGAAAAAATGAACTATTTTACTGTAATGCTACATAATGCAAATGCTACATAATAGAAATAGACGAGATTCAACTTATGTCACACACACATATATATATATATATATATATATATATATATATATATATATATATATATATATATATATATGATAATATTATTAACAACAAATTATTAATCTATAATTAATTATGATAATATTATTAGCCCTTTCAGAACTTTCTCATCTGGTAACACCTTTTCCGACGCGTTGGCGAAATCTCTGACCTAATTATATTTTCGCGCTTTTGCGAGAGACGCGAGCTGGCTCCGAGGGTATGAAGATGTGTTAATCTTTATGTCAAATAAACTTCAATAATTCGATATGATTTGGAATCTTTTTGTTACGGCCTGGATTGCAATATTTTCAGGAGATGACCATTCGGGACATCTCTCATATATATATATATATATATATATATATATATATATATATATATATATATATATATATATATATATATATATATATATATATATATATATATATATATATGTGTGTGTGTGTGTGTGTGTGTGTGTGTGTGTATAACGCCTTTAAGACTGTTCCAAACTTAAGACTTAAATTTGGCCCAGACAGTTTGCTCACATGAAACAGCAGACCACACTTTGTTTTTCTGTCCTGCAAGGCTTAGTGATAGACTTCATGCTGATTTTATTGTTTTGTTGTTTACATAGCCACCAAATAAAAAAATTACACGAGTTCTTCTCAACAATTGTTGAATCAAGGAAAGTCATCTGCGGCGTCCTAAGGATTTTACTTTATCGGGTTTTTCAGATCCTAGACAGTACATACTGCGCACTGGTAAATTTGCTCCGGTTTCGCAAATTTGTTTCTTGAGCAGCCAAATGTTCAAGGCTTTTGTCAAGGCCGATTCCGTTCGTCAATCAAACAGTTTTATATCGGTGAAGATGAACTACAACCTGTTTCCACGTTCGGTCTGCAACGGATCAATTAATTTAAAATCACTTTAATGACATCTAAAGTATCAGATTGTTACGGAGTTAAAGAGTGTCCAGAGCGTTGTATTTGTTGTGAATCGAGAACTGTGAGCGTTGTATGTGTTGCTGTATTTGTCAAATGGCACACCTATAACACTGTCTGTCGAAATATTGTACTGAAATATAAGTTTTTAGCTCACGAAAAATGTTTCTTTTATTGATAAAAAATATCCACTAATATTTATCGACACAATAAAAACTTAACATGGGATTTCACTTACATTTTCATTGTGAATTAGTGCCACCGAATTTTTAAAAATTTTTTTAAATTTTACTGCACTGAATATTAAAATTTAATGCACGCATCTTACAGATTAATAAATATTTTCAGGTTCTATTGTTTTGGTTTCTGTGATCATTTTAGAGGAATGATGATATTTGGATAACAAATCACTTATTATATTCATTTTTTTTAATACACTACTGGCCAAAAGTATTGCAAGTTTGAGAAATCCAACATGTTTTTTTCAAGAATAAGCCGAAAAAAATATTTTTTTTCAATTAAACTGATTTTTTAAGTGCAAATGTGGTGGAGAAGTTTCAAGCTATTGCGTCTTGCTTTGTGCTGCAATCTTTACCAACGATTGGGTCATGCCGGATGTTTGTTATAAAAACGAGCCGACTGCGTAGTATTTCATTTGGTTTGTTACGCCGTTGAAGTGCGTACCGCTGCGCAAAGCTTTTGAAATTAAACAGTGCTTTTCTTTTAAAATGCGTGAAGTAACTCCTCGGAAACGCCAGGCTATTATTTTAATGCACCAATAAAGTATTTCAAATGTTAGGATTGCTCATCGGTGCGTCTGCAGTGAGTCGACTATTTCAAGCCTCATAAAGAGATATAAAACAGAAGGAACCGTGGATAAGAAGCCTAGAACTGGTCGTCCGAGTTTATCTTCGAAACGTGCTGATGCTTCATTGACACGATTATGCCGAAAAAATAGGTTTGCAAATTCTGCTACACTTGCAAGAGAATGGAGTGAGTTGACTTCTGTCATTGCCAGTTCCAGAACACTTCACAGGAGGCTCCGTGAAGCTGGTTTCAAGACAATGTGCCTAGAAAAAAACCCAGTTCTGAGCAAAGCAATGCGGGAAAACCATTGGACTGGGCCATGGTTCACAAAAATTGGAGTATTTCGAAATGGAAAATAGTTTTTGTTCAGCGACGAAATTCGATTTTCTTTAATGTCTCACAAACCTGCCCCCGTTTGTCTTAAAGCAAAAGAGAGCATGAGTCCAGACTGCCTGGTTCGTACAGCAAAACACCTAGAAAGCCAAATGGTGTGGGGCTGCATGTCATATAAGTCAACTGGACGACTCTATTTTGTACAGGGAACTATGAAGAGTGCCCAGTATATTAGTGTGCTGAAGGATCGATTGCTTCCTAGTGCTCACGACATGTTCCCAAGGCAGAAATAGGTATTTCAGTAAGACCTAGCACCCTGCAATACATCGAAAAAGGCAAAAAAAATTAAATTAAATTAAATTTTACTAGAGTTCAAGTCTGAACTCTAAATCGAAACATTCTTTATTTTAGGTTATGGCTGAATTTGCAAGACATGATATTAATGCTCTCCCATAGCCAGGGAACTCGCCAGATTTATATCCTATGGAGAATTTATGGAGTATAATTGGAAGGAAAATATTTAAAAATCGTCTCAGAAGAAAACGAGAGCTTCGTGAAACAATAATTAAAATTTGGCACCATGAAATACCGAAAGAAGTGTTGCAAAATCTTGTGGATTCCATACTTAAGAGTGGCTGCTGTGATCAAAGCCAGAGGAGCTCTAACAACATATTAAATACTTTTCATTTCAATTGCACTCTTTATTATCTTTTCCGCTCAGAAGAATTTGAAATTGTTATTATGTGGAATTAAACAGGTAATAAAATAAATGATCGTATAGAGGCACTTTTAAAATTGTTAATTGGAGAAAACACATTCTGACACATGTCTGAGATAATTAGAAAAACAAACCAATTTTAATAAATAATATTAGCATTTAATTCCCCTTCTAATTTAAAATTATTTTTATCGTTAGTTTTAA
This sequence comes from Dolomedes plantarius, assembly GCA_907164885.2. Classification (NCBI taxonomy): domain Eukaryota; kingdom Metazoa; phylum Arthropoda; class Arachnida; order Araneae; family Dolomedidae; genus Dolomedes; species Dolomedes plantarius. The sequence continues at coordinate 119,251,281 of OU015495.1, forward strand.
TTTGCACGGAAACACAACATAATTATCTACCTACATTTGGAAAGTATTCGAACATATAATAAAACATAGTTACATATATTAATTATTCTGTGCTCTCGCCTGATTAAATATATTACAAATTATTTTTACTTACCACCACCCTCATTGGAGACTCATGATTATCTCTCATTGAATTACTAAACTTGGCCCAAAAGCAAACCAGGAATCTCGAGATATCTCAGCATACCAAAAATGGTGACTGGGGCTGAAGAGTGGACAACCTCGAGCTATAGCACAGTCGCAGCTTTTTTTTACAACTGACGCAGAAAACCGTTAAAACTTCCCAGCACCGAAAATCGCAGAGGTCAGAAAATGTTCTAGAACAATTAACACCTTTCAGATATATGATTGGTTAAAAGATAGTTGCTAGGTCGTTGCTATGGAGGAACTATGTCCCCCTAATGAACGAGAGGGTGGCAAGTAATTCTCCCTTCTTGTGCAAATGACCTTGTGTACTATCCGTACTGTTACATGTCACACTTAATTGCATATGGGAGGCACATTCCCTTCTTCCTGGAAAACCGGTATGAAAAAACACAGGAATGATTTTCAGCCCATAGAAAATTTAAGATTTACAAAATAAAATAAGTACACTTATAAATGTGCCTGGAACCGAATTAATGTTGTTTCGAAATTGTGAAATAAGAAAATAATATTTTTTTAGAGTTAAAACAGTATAATAATCAAAATAATTACAAAAGTCGAGTTCCATGTCACAATTGTTTATTTATTTCAGTTTATTCCGGGGAACCAAAATAGATTCAGATTTCTGATAAACTGTACATTATTTTGTATGCTATTCTTTATAAAATTAAATAATTATTTTTTTTAATAACTTAATAATATCTTGTCTTTAAACTAATTTAACATATTGGCATTGAAAAAATACTATTTTTTGGGGCTTATTCTTGAAAAAAAAAATGTTAGATTTCTCAAACTTGCAATACTTTTGGCCATTAGTCTAGTTAAATTCATAAAATATCAAACCATCGAATGCTAACAATAATAGAACATAAAGGCTACAAGTATAGGGGAACCAGGGGTAGAACGAGGTTCGGGCGGAATGAAGTTCGACGTTTTTAGGTGTCAAGGAGATGTTGCCAGCCACCGGCAATAAGTACAACTAGACCAACGTATTGCTGCTCAACTTCGACAGCCATTTTGGTATAGTTTTCTCGAGCGTTGGTGTGTGTTCAATTTTCGTTGTGTGATTTTTTCTCCTGTATTGTAACTTTTGATGATTTTGTAACCAAGGTAAGGTATACATACTTGTTTACATCACAACTATAGTTAGTACATTCTTGAATTACGTTTAATTGTCTTTAGTTTCCTGTAGTTAAACATTTGTTTACGTATCTTTATCGAGTGACCTTATCTAAATCGTTTCCCTGGGGTAGAACGGGTGGGGCACAATGAGGTTGTACCCTATTCTGCCCCGCAATGTTTTTAACTAAGAGATCGTTTTTGGTACGCCCCTAATTTTTTTTCTTTCAATTTCAGATGGTTCGAGACTATAAGAAAAAAGAAATAGGCAATCATGGTCTACTTAGGCAATGAAAAATGCTGTCGAGGTGGTTATTTCTGGAAACTCTGGGTATTTGAAGGCTTCGAACCAATTTGATGTTCTCCAGTCTACTCTGGAAAGATTCGTTTAAAAAAGAAAGGAAAACCCTGACTACAAGATCGATAAAACGGCTGGAAAATTTAAAAACGTATTTGCAGAAGAGCAGGAATTTGTGCTTGTTAACTACTTAAAAACTATTGAGACTAGGTTATTCGGTCTAACAATGAAGGACTTGCGTAGCTGAGCTTAGCAGTTGGAGCTTATCAGTAAGACATGACATTGGTCATAGATTTAAAAATGCAATTGCAGGCCAAAATTGGGTCAGTGGATTCCTTAAGATACTCGTAATTTACCTGTTCGCAAAGCCGAGGCAACATCTGGTGCAAGAGCCATGGGATTTAATAAAGTAGCTGTCGATAGTTTGTTTTCGTTGCTAACGAACTTACTCAAGAAGCACAAACTAACAGCTTCTCAAATATTTAATTGCGATGAAATGGGCATTTCAGTGAACCCTATAAACCAATCAAAGATCATAGCTTGAAAGGGTAAACGTCAAGTCGGATCATTAACATCCTGAGAAAGGGGCGAAACTGTAACCTGCCTTATTTGTAAGTCGGCAAGCGGAGCTTATAAGCCCTTGATGCTCATTTTTCCTCGAAAGAAGAGGCAGAAAGAATTTGAGTTAGGATTGCCACCAGGAGGTTGGGTTGAGGTGCACAGCACTGGACGGATGACTGCTGAGTCATTTCTTGTATGGTTTCGAAAATTTGGGGAATTTTCAAAGGCATCAAAAGACTTCCCGGTTCTTCTTATATTAGATGGACACTTAACACATACGAAGAACCTTGAGGTTATAGACTGCGCGAGGGAGAGTGGCGTTTCGTTGCTATGTCTACCACCACATTGCTCTCACAGATTTTAGCCAGTTGATGTTTCTTTTATGAAGCCTTTGAGTCTTCATTACAGCAATGAGCTTCGAAAATGACTACGAAGTAATCCAGGGAACGTCGTAACTCTCTTTCAAATTTCAACGCTATTTGGATAATTTTTTATCCAAAGCACAACAATGAAAACTGCTATTAATTGTTTCCAAGCTACAGGAATATGTCCAACTGACCCATCCATTTTCACCGACGCAGATTTTCTCCCAGCAGACACAACTGACATCGGACTTGGTAGGCCTTCAAGTGAAGAGGTGATAACATCCGGAGCTGAACAAATGGAATTGCCTTCGCCTAGCACACCAGTTAAAAACACATGCATATCAAGTTGGAGGATAAAGCTGGTGAGGTTTCGGCTAACTCTAATGATGACACGCCTGTTAAGAAGGGCCGATTTGATGACGCTAATTGTGCCACTCCTAGTTGCTCTTGGATGACAATTGACGACAGGGCATCTTCATTTCATGTTTCAACTGAAATTCTAATGCCTATTCCAAAAGTTAAAGAAAGCACGAAAAGGACGAATAGGAAGAGAGGGAAGACTGCTGTCTTAACAGTTTCCCCATACAAAAAATAGTTAGAAGCTGCTATTAACGAAAAAGAAGAAAAGAACTTTGCTAAAGAAGAAACAGCAAGGATAAAAATATTTAAGAAAGGGAATAAAATTAAGCATGGAAAAAACGAGGGAAATTGCCTGAAGATAAATGGAAAAAAGAATTCTGGGGATTGTTATGACTGCGAGTGTTTATATTGCAGTGAATTTTACTAAGTCAGTTGAAGGTTGTGTCGCTTGTTCCTTGTGCAAAAAACGAGCACACAATTCCTGTGCGGTAATAGATAGCGAAGATGATGAGGCTGTCCTAGTGTGTGAATTTTGTGAATAGGCTTAAGAAAAGGACACAATCAATGAAAACCGTAACCTTAATTAAACATTTATAATCACTTAAAACTAAATAAATATAGAGCAAACTTGTTTTTTCTGAATTTCCACTAGTTTATATGTTTTTAAAATTAATTGTCCTTACCACCCCGTCCTGCCCCGTGCCTGGGGCAGAATATGAAATTGATCTTACTAGTAAATTAATTCTTGGATACTATCTAAATGAACGCATTAGTCTGTATGTATATGTATTACAAAAATATGAGTACACACACACACTCATATATATATATATATATATATATATATATATATATATATATATATATATATATATATATATATATATATATGTATATATATATATATATATATGTATGTATGTGTGTGTGTGTGTGTGTGTGTGTGTGTGTACGTGTACAAAGGTGCAAAGTAGATCTATCTCCTCGTGGAGCACCCCAGACTGATGATCTAGTACTTTTGGCATGAGACCTTCTAGACCAGTGTTCCCCAAACTTTTTCGAGTCGAGACCCCCTTCGATTGTTTCAACGCATCTTGCTATCCCCTCCCCTTCCATATATTCCTTTAAGACAAAGAAAAAGACTAAAAGGCTTTTTCCATAATTTCAAATAAATGTTTAGTTTAAGCAAAAATGATATTTGTAAGAGGTGTAGAACATGGAGTATCAGTCATCCCACAGTCAAAGGATTGTGGGATGACACAAAAATGGAACAGAACCTAAACAAAAGTAAAATAAAATAATATTATATATATATATATATATATATATATATATATATATATATATATATATATATATATTGCACCTTCGTGTTGGTTCAGAATTATTTAACAATAAAAATGGAAAAATTCTTATCTAAATAAAATTGCTTTATTCCGCTGGGGAAAAAACAATATTAATGCTAAAATTGACAGCACAAACTGCAGGCAAATAGACGTTTAGAATTTGAGGACTATACGTAATCAGTAACCGCCAATTTCTTTTACTTCCCAATAAAGCCGGTAGATTTCTAACGAACTAAGTTTGCGCTTTGAATGAACCTTTTACCTTTAAAAACATCATTGCCTTACTGTTTCATTGGGAATATATTGCGAAAAAATTTTCGGTAAAATTCGTTAAAAAATTATTTTAATTGGATAAAACTATGGTGATCCCCCCCCCCTCAGAAAACACTTTGTTACCACCCTGGGGGTCGTGACACACAGGTTAGGAATCAAGGGAAGGCTGATGGCCTATCCCAGTCTATAAAAACTTTATTAAAGAAATCTTTACCATGTTATGATTTTGATGCTTTGAATATTATGGAAACAAAACTTATTGCTGAATTATTTAAATTACCTGTTTCCTCTGTTGAGAAAGAGCTGACCATGAATAGTTCACAAATTCTCCTTTGCAATAGACATTCTGCCTCTGCATAGACATTCTGCCAAACAATCGATAAGAGGAGGAGAGAGGTCTGCTGGAATAATGACTATTCTTGAAGTTCCTTTATCGAGTTTTGGGGGGTTTCTTTTCCTATCTTTGAACTTACATTTTTATTTCCAATGGTAAGGGAGCTGAATACAAGTGTACATGTTTGTGTGTGTGTGTCTGTTCTATTTACTGTAACTGGAATCGATGATAAAAAGCGCAGAAATTCTAGGTTGGGAATTTCGACGGCTCATTATTTACCCCGATGTTTACAATTATATTACTTTTCAAACTCTGTGAATCTCGTACTATTTTTAGTGTTTCACAGCTTTTGAAATTAAAAATCTTTATTTAGAGTAAATCTTCCATAGATTTTGTTTTATATACAGACAGACTAAAACTTTCTTGCCACTGAATATTTTATATTTCTTTCTATAAACTGTCTATTCTTTGTATTCTTTCTATAAAGAAAATTACCTATTCCAAATTTAATTTTAAGACAGCTACTTAAATGATTTCAATATTTATATTTTTAGATTATAGAAGTTTTAGCTTTTGTTTTTAAGCTGGAGAAAATACCCCCATAATTAATATATATATATATATATATATATATATATATATATATATATATATATACATACATACATACATACATACACACTCGTACTTACGTACATGCATGCGTAGGGGCGATGTGAACGAATTCTTCATCACGAATGATTCCAACAAGAATCATTCATAAGCATTTTAAGGCATAGTTAAAATCTATTTTATTTTTCTTTCAGTGTAATGATGTAGCGAATAAAAAATAAGTTTTCTCCTAAACACAAATTAAAAAACTTCAGGCTCAAAGTATTCGGTGACACATTTAAATGAAAAACACACAAAATACTCTATTGTTCAATAGAAAACACCTTAAAAAAGAGTGAGTCGGTATATTAGAGTATGTGTTTTTCCAAATCTCCAAAATCCCTAAAGATATTTGTGAGAATGGATTATCTTATTACAGTTGATTCCATAAAGCGAAACAATTTCCAGACTTGTTCTTATCTGTAACTGTGACTATGAAACATCATTACATGACATGTTATCCACTGAGGGGCTATTTCTAGAATATCTGTCTCAACGTTAGGAGGGGTATTTGCTGTCTGGGATCGATGAGACGCAACGTGGAATTTCGATTGGAGAATTTCGACGGCTGAATGCTGATTATTTACCCTAATGTTTACATTTATATTCCGTTCCAAACTGTATTTTTCTTCTAGTATTACATAGCTTTTAAAATTTAAATTCCTTGTTCAGAATAAATATTTTATATCTTCGTTTTATGTAGAGTGAGAGTAAAATTTTCTTGTCTCTAGATAGTTTATATTTCTTTCTGAGATCAAAATTGTCTACTCCAAATTTATTTACCTAATGGAACTTAAATGATTTCAAATTTTATATTTTAACAATACAGTACATTTTCACTTTTGTTTTTAAGGACATAGAAATAAGTAATTAGATTTATTTCCACGGAAACATGGAGAATCAATTTATAGAAGCACTTATTTCTGGTCAAATTATAAATGCTGCAAGTTGGGATATTATGCGTTCATTGAATTTCCATTCTTTTTTTAAGAACATCTTTCATTCTGTAAATATAAACAGTAACTGAACACACTGTAAACTGTACGAAGTATTCATTTTAGGAAACATATTTTTAGATATCAATAGAGAGAGTTGAATTTTAAACGTTGTGAACATTGTAATGTCATGCTATGATGTTCTATAGTGGCAATACAATTGCAAATATGTTTTGAAACATGCTTTCCAAAACTTTGGTGGAGCCTAGATACTAGCAAACGGAATATCTGGAATGTAAATTTATATTGAAATCACATTTACACCGAAGAAAGTAGGGTAAGATGTCTACTACAAGGAATGGAAGTGTATCCTCGTGAAGATAACATACAGCCGACCAATATACAGCAATAGAGTTTGAAATACCCTTTAAACAAAGTGTTCTTAAAGATAGAGGACAGACACTTATCAAAATGAACGTTTGGTATAGTTAATTTGAACTAAAGTAGCTTCTATGCCGAGAGAGTTAATGTTGGATGAATACCCTGTGGAGAAATGCCCATGAAGATTCCATAGTACAGTACAATTGGCAGATATGACATTGGAAAACGGTACTCATACAAAGGTGGATCGTTAAATTCATATCTAATTAAGCCCTTCCAAAACTTTAAATAAATGTTTCAAAACGCTAGAATCTATAAAAATGTATTCACTGTATTCACAAGTTTTTAAAACAGAATTTGACTATACACAGGCACATATTTATTTCATTGCTAGTTTAAAATCCATACGTTTTATATCTGGTCAAATTTTGGGTCTGTAGTTATATGCCAAAATCTACGCTAATGTGGAACCCTTAAACGACTTTTCTAAGATCTTGGGACCCAGATCTAGATTTTAGAGAAAGAAAGAAAAACTAAAAATCTAATTATCTTACAGAATACCAGAAGATTTTCGATTTAGACAGTTTAGCAAACGCTAATTTAGGACTAGGTGAATCTCAAGTATTTCTTGCACATCCCAGATTTTACTATGCGTCCTACAGCTATTCCAGTCGAAACTCTACAAGTGAACTAAGTCATCTGTTTTGACTGGTCGATTGTTTTAAGGGGACTTACGACCGTTAAGTAGAGTAAATAAGGCATATTTTCATACTTTTTGATTCTTTGAAACTATTTCAATATAATCCAATTTTTCCAAATTTTATGTATATGATAAATTGATATAATTATTTTAATAAACAAATTTCCAACTCTCAAAATAATTTTAAATAATTTGTTTAAAACAGCTTTAGATATACCTTGTTTTTAAAGTATTTTTATTGTATACTGGTTTGCGCGCAGAACTATGAAATTAATTTTACATTGAAATGTATAATTCCTGTTTTATATTTAAAATAAATAATGCAAACTACAATTGAACATAAAACATTCAACATTAAAATATTTTTTAAATTTTTTTAAAACTGCTCAAAATATACTTAAAATTTTCTTAAATTTTTGCATTAATTTACCCCTGAAAAAATAACAAAATATGTAGTGATTGCAATAATTCTAGTTCAGATGCAATAAAATAACATCATTATGCATTGATAAAAATTTCATGGAATTATGTTTCATAGTTTTTGAGATATCGGTTACGGAATGATGCAAAATTACATTTTGAGAAAAATGAGTTTAAAATTTTTCTTACCATAAACTTGATCAGTAATTAAATATTTAGAATATCAATATCTCCGGAACTAAGTGGAACATTTTCATGCGGTTTGCTTTATTTTGTTCAGAAATGATCAGGCTTTAGCATATATGTATTCAAAAAATCGAATGTTTTAAAGATTTAAGGTTAGTGAGTCCCCTTAACCTATCCGGTTTACGACTATCATATTTAACAGCTATAACTTGACCCGTTATCATAAGTGTCAATTTCTGTTACACTGTTGTAATCATTAAAGTAGAAGAACGAGAATTAATCCAAGAGTCATGTTCTAAAAATGGACTTGAAAAGTCACCAGCTGTTAGATAGCAGTATGCAATTAGAAGTTTTAATGATCACTTAACGATTTGACAAGTTATGCTGTTTATAATATTTGAAAAATTCTCTAATATTATTGTGATGCAATATTGGTAAAGAAAGAAAGCTTAATTGAAATTATAACATAGAAACTTACAAACCTGAAAAGCAGAGGTGTTCTAAAATATCCAATTTTTTCGCAGTAAACTAATTTAAATAATTGTAAAATTCCTGCTTAAAGTACTTATAGTAACAAAACCGTTATGTTTTAATATTTCCCAGGAAATTTGTAATGAATTTCACATTATTTAGAAGTATGCTCTTTTGATTACAATCATTAATGGACTAAAAAAATGAATCTTTTTTTTTAGTTCAACTTTTGCATTTTATATATAACGAAGAAAATAAATTATTTAAAGGAAATGGAGTTAAAAAATAAAACAGTGACAAATTTGTAACTTCAAAATTAAATATTTATGAAAATTTTGAATTATACAGTATTATTCAGTTTAATTACAATAGCTGTTGAATGTACTTTGCATAATATTAGCAATGATGAGCATTTTCGATGTAAAGGTCTGCGAAGAATCTTTTCAGTATGTGTAAAAAAATGTCCTGTATTATTTTTTTTGTGTAAATTTATTTAAAAAATAAAACATTTTTAATGCATTTTAATGAGCTACTTTTTCGGGGAGAGCTGAAAAGTGACATATATATGGCCATTTATTATTTTGATTCATAACCAAGGTTCACCAAAAAACATGAACTGAACTTTTGAAAAAATATCTATCGTTCATATTGTCTAAAACATATTAAAAAGAAAAGGTATTTAAACTAAATGCTCTTTTTTCAATATTACTTGATAATTATAATAAAAGAAAAGATGGTTATATTTTTTTCTCTAACTCATAAATAAATTGATTAAATTTTGTGTTTTTCAGAAAAGAAATTTGTATATTGGAAAATATAATGCAAAGTTATTCGTTTTTTAAACTAAGGAGAGATACGAAATCTTTATAAAAATTTTAGTCTTTTTTTAAAAATCTCTTTCACGTATCAGAAAATGGAACAATCAAACGAAATGATTTCCAACAAGGAGCATAAATACCTTAAAAGTTAGCATTTCTTAAAAAATTTGATAAATTGAAAATTTTTCAATTATTTTATGCTAAATAAGTAATTTTTATTTTTTTAACAGACTGATCAGTTCAAATGAAAAATGAATGAATAATAAAATATCCAAATCTATGAAAAAATTTACTAAAAAAAATAATTCCTTTATATTTTTATTAGTGATAATTTTCTTTTTATTTTATAGCAGAATCCATTTTTAATTCTGATAAATTGATCTTCCTCATTGCATAAAAATTCAAATTATACTATAAATATGTTAAAGTCATAGAATTTCATATTAAAGTGAGGAAACGAGAAAAATCATTTAAAAAGATATGAAATTTAAACAAAAACTGTCTAAAGCATAATATTAAAAAGAAAGTTTTACTACGCTTATTGGATCGTCAGAGAACTTATATATATTAAAGTATTCTGCAAACAAAAGTTCGAAAAATTAATGATATTTTTTTCTAAAATGAAGTCCCCTGAACTCATCAGTATTTTAGCTGTTGTAATGCACTTTAATTTAAAATGTAATCTAGAAATAATTAAATAAAAAATAACTTTATATGCATTTATTTCTTTTATAATGATTTATGATAACGTATGAAAATCAAAGTCAGAAAAAGTTTATGGTAAAATCCTTTATTTGTCAACTGAAAATTAATCATTTCTGTATCATAAACAATATATTTTTAAAATTTATAAGCACCAATTTATTTTCTATTGTGCACAGTATAAATAGTACATTACGTTCTCCGTCTCATCGTATAATTCCCTTAATTTATTTATTTTAACAAATTGGTTTTGACAACTACAAATGAAATATTAACTTGAAAATCTGTTAGTTTTAATTCCAAAATGGGAAACTTTCATATTAATACTCGAACTTTAGGACTTAAGGATCAGATATGAATGAACATCATTTAATAGAGGGAACGAAAAGCTGTTCATTTTCTAAGCAAGATAGTGTATCTCCTGCTTCTGACATGAAGTTCCCCTCATAAACCAAAGTACTATCCCATACGTATTTACTCGCCTCATTTAGCATTCAACTGAACTTCAGACCCACCGAGATGGGGAAGATATGAAAGAGTGGGTGAAATTACCTGGGTCAGTGAGTTTTAAGGGTGAGGTGGATGTGAAAACTTTCCGGATTTGGTTGGCGTCATCTCTCGATGCTCCTGCTCGCCATTTCTAGTAAAAGATAATCGCAATATAACAGAAATGGAGTTCCTCTGAAGTAGTCAGTCTTCTGTTTTTTCACGTTTAACTATTATAATATCCACTTGAGATCTATCATCCAACAAAATTGAACAAGCAGTTTTTCCTTATTTCCACGTAAAACCTTCTCCTACGTGGAAATCCGGCGACTTAGTTTTAAAGGATATTTCAAATAAGGGTACTTTTCCGTTAAGGGATGCATTAGGCATTTCCCCTAACAAGTATCACCACTGGCGAGAACGCAAAGTCGCCAACCTAACAACCCTACAAAAACAGTTTGTTAGGTAATAGATAGGCTAAATTTTGAAAAAGCAATATCACACACGAAACGTTAGAAGAAGATGGCGGATTGGAGGGTATTAATCATGTAAAAGACGCTGATAAAGTTCAGAGTCCCAGTTAAATAACCCTAAAATTCACATGAATAAAAACTGGAAACCAATTAACCACAAACTGTACTTGTTTTCTTTACAATTGTACAAAAGACGGAGCAATTGTGATGAAGCACAAAATGTAGCTATAATAAACATTGTGGAACGTCAGCCACCATTTGCAATCGTATTAGCTGAATTTCTGCCACGATGACAAAAAAGGGTTCTTTTGAAGACATCTTGAAAGGCATTAAAGATTTTTCGCCATTTAACTAAGTATTTGCTTAATGAATAATATATATATATATATATATATATATATATATATATATATATATATATATATATATATATATATATATATAAGGTTTATTATAGGGGGCAAACCGTAAGGGATTTTAAAAGGGGGGTTTCTAGAAGAAATGGGAATTAAAACATTTTAACGCTAGATAATTCACAATTGAACGCGCGAAAAAGAAAAATCGAGCAGCGAATTGAAGGTCATTAACTTATTAATAGAATCGGACTTGATTGACAGTAAGACCACGCCCCATCCTCATTGATGGTGCATACGTCATAACAGTGTTCTAGAAGGAACAAGATGTGCTTTAAAACAGTTTGAGAATAAGAATTTAGGTCAAAGACAATGTGATTGGGCAAACAAATAAGACGTGCCGCTTTAGGCGGATAGACATTTTTGGGAAGGGATGAAGTTAAGTTAAGGTATGTGCCTACCCTCAAATCGCTGTTTTTGCGAAAACATTCAAATTTTTTTTTATTATTTTAAATTAAAGTTCAAACATTTAGGATTTCAAAAATGCTTTACTTTTGGTTCAGCAATAATTAGAAGCAAAGTTCTAGCCCAAATTATAAACCGGAAATGAACTTTCTGAAACCGGAAGTGACCTTTTAAAGGGCCACGGAAATGCAAAAAATACATTTTTACAGTTATTTCTTTACTTTTAAACAATTTTAATGCTCATTCTTCATTTTTAATGTACAATTAAGTTTCCTATATTTACATTTTATAGTTTTAAGACCATTAAAAGACCATTAAAGGACTTGGTGGAAAGGGTAAACTAACTGATAACTTTATAGACAAGCTACAAAACTATTATGAGATTGCAATTCGCAGCAATGTTGCAAATCTTCAAAATATGCAATCAGCAGTATTATCTGTTTTTTTTTATTGTTGCTCAAGCAATTAAAAGTCGATGCATGGACAGTGTCCTGAGGGTCCCGAAAGTTGGTGTAAATACAAGCAAGCATTGCATCATGGAAAGCAGTTTTCGGAAAAATCCCCAAGCCTTCCAGATACAATTGTCAAAATTATAAAACCAGCTTACTTAGAACTGGTTATTGTGATCAAAAATTACTGAAAAAGTGTTTTCATTGCATGACTCATATCAATAATGAATCATTTAACAATGTTTTGTGGAATATTTTTCCTAAAGAAAATTTTCTTTAACTGCAAACATTGTTATTAGGGGCTTCTATTGCAGTGCTACTGTTTAATTCATGTTTTATGTGTCTCGTACCTGTTTTCAATTATTTAAAAATAAAAACTGAACCAGAAATGTTGAAATAGTACATGGAAATTGACATTGAGCGAATAAAGAAATCGAGGCGACAAATTCTGACAACTACAAAAGCATGCAGAAAAATTATAAAAGCTAAAAGAAAATCAAAATTAATTTAAAATGAAGCCACGGAAGGCTTGACCTACAAATATGGGGAAATTTGAGGTTGTAAAGTTTATACATATTTTTTTGTGCTAAATTAAAATCTTTATTTGCGTTTTCTGGAAAACTGCATTTTTCATTTTTTACGTTTACGATAAATTTCATTTCTTAAATTATTTTTAAGATATTGAAATAAAATTTTCTCACAAGGTTCTGCTCATCCAGTGGTATGTTATGAACCAAAATATAACTTGTAAGTATCTATTTATTAATTTAAGAGCTATTTTTATTGGAAAATATATGAAAATTTTTTAAAAAATCTTGCTGTGTATACAAAATTTGGTATATGTTAGTAAGTTTAAGAGGTATTGCAAATATTTTGCTTCATAACACAGGTAAGTGATTTACTAATATTCTGTTGAAAAAAAAAGTGAAATATATTGGTTAGATTTTGTTTTAGAAAATTTGGCGTAAACGCTAATTTTTACTAAAATTTGACTAAAAATTGCCTAAATTTGGAAAGTTAATGAAAATTCCACTAACTTTTTTTTAAAATTCGTAGTTTTATTTCCTGTTCTAACTAAAAACACTTGTGTTTCATAAAAATTTCCTATTTTTCAAAAAAAGTGCCCAAAAGGTAGGCACATACCTTAATTTTAAATGGAGCCGAAGACCTTTGAATAGTTAATAAACGATGATCAAATGGCAAGAACCTGTCTGGTTTAGGTCCACTCGTGCCAACATCGACAACAAGACTCCCCTTTCTTCAACTTTAAGAAAAATATGTTATCTTCCGTGAATGTTCCATAAGTATAATTGTATTTATTAAAAAAACATTAAAAAATTCATGTAAAAAGTATTGTTGCCAAATAAAATGCAAAATATAAAATAGATACTCTTTACAAGGTACAAATAATTGAAGATACAGCTAGATTACCGCTATATAATATCAGCTGTTTTATTATTATCCTTGAACGCCTTCTGCAATGATTATACTTTTTATTGTCTTTAACTTAAAAAATATATATGGTTCCCGGTATAAAGGGCTTACGTAAAAAAGTGACTTTTATATATTTGTTAGTATTGATAAAAAACAAACAAAAATCTTTTGACTTGTATAAAATTCTTAAGTCTCTCAATTTTGTATCAAAAGTACATTTCTTTGTACAAAAGATTCAAATCGAAATTATTGTTCTGGAATTGGTATAAAAGCCCATAACTTGATATTATATATTATTTAATGAAGTACCAGCTAGGATTTTTCTAAATAGATCGACTTATTAACGTTTTTTCTTTCCTTTCGTGTTTGAGAGGTCGGTATTTCATCAGTGCAATTTGATTCGCTCTTCGGATTTTAGAACGCAGTACATGTAAGTACATTCATTATCCTTCAGTACTTTTATTTAATATTACTGTTCTATATTTAACTCCAGGGGAAATAGTCTACGGAAACTTTGATAACGGACAACAGATACGCGCAAACTGAAAAAAATTACCATATTTGAAAAGAATCAAGATTTTAAAATTTCTATTTAAAATTCTGTTATTTGTATTCGGCAAAGTATCTATAGTTAATCGTATGGGATAAGCAATGGATTATTGTCATTACCATGTTTTTATTAACTTGCTATCTTGTTTGTTTGTGTGTGTGTGTATTTGTCCAGTTCAAATCTTGCTATCGATTTTTAACTAACTTCCCGACTAGCTACACATTTGAAACTTTTAGAATAGCTCAGAACACGATGACAATGCTTTTTTTAATACTTTTAGCCATCTTTAAGCAGAATTAAATTAATTTTTAGTTATTTTTAGTTCATTTTTTTGTAGACTGGTGCAGCCATCTATCGACCGGAACGGGAATGAAAAGTTAAATGCAAGTTAACTTCCAATTAACTTCATTTTCTTTCAAGTTGATGGGATAATTCATCAAAGAAATTTTTAAAAAGTATTTATTAATACATAGAATTGTCAAGTTTATATGATTCAACAGAAAATTTAAAAACATGGTATATAAAAGTTCTTTTTATCTTGTAATTATTTCTATAAAATAACTCAGAAAATATCAGAAAATATCTTCTCCTTTCCAGACACGACTAATATACATTATGAATAAAAAATTTGATAGTGCATATCAGTGCATTTAGCGATTTATATGGGCATGAATTTAATATATATCCATAGTTTCTGTTTATGTTTTACATACTATATCAGCAAGGAATGTAGTCGCCAATTGCTTAAATGTTTAGCATGCCGTAGTAGAGAAAGTCAAAATGCATAAAAATGCAAAATTTGGAAATCACATTGCAAAAAAAAAAAAAAAATCAGTCCCTTTGAGGAACTAAAAATAAACCAATTCGAATTAAAATACAAATTACCTTTTGTGATTCTTTGAAGATTTTAAAATTAAAAAAGAAAAACATTACATGATTAAATAAAATGTTTCAGTCATCTTCAATGCACTTAAAAATGTATTCTTATCAGCTTTACAGGGAAGGTGAATCAAGAACAAATATTATTAGACGAATTATATAAAAAGTGTCCCTAAATATACAATGACACGTGAAAGGAAATGATCCTTTTATATAGCTTTAGCGTGACTTGATTGCGTGAGTACTGCAACCCGCAAACTGCCGTATTTCAACTATATAAATATGTTGAATGTTACCAGGCTATAAATAAAGCAGGCTATTTATTTGTCGGAAGAAAACTTTGAAAAATACGTGCATGTATGTATTAAATATCTAAATCTGTTTCCCGAAATAAAAGTATACGGTACAAGCAACTATTTGTACGGATTTTAAATTTAAGATTTAGATTTTATATGCTTTTAACATCCAGAATTTTTTTAATTTATGTGCATCAGTTTAATAGATGTATTAAATTTAATTTTAGGAATTATTACCCCAATCCTGATTTGTTACTTCGTCAAATAGTCAACGGTAAAGGATAATTTAAAAATTACCAATACTGCACCGTAATAAACGTGAGATTACTTAATTAAATATCGGAATTCATTAGTATTATACACACATTTTTATCGATAATTTATTATTTCTCATTATTTTGATGTTTTCTAAATATTCCTCCCTGAATGATTTCGACTAGTGCTTAAATATGCCGTATTTACTCATGTATAGGACACTCGTGTGTATAAGCCGCACCTGAATTTCGAGACAACATTTGGGGAATTTTTTTACTGAATTCCATTGTAGACTCAAAGTAGCATCGTTCTGCAAAATGCAGCAATGTCGTACATTCCTTAGAGTTCACTGCTAGATCTAACAATATCAGGTACAGCCTTAGCTGATGGTGGTGAAAGTACAGTGTAAATAAGATGATTATATATATACTAGTACACTTAGGAACTATTTCGCACGAAGACAAACTCTTGGGAACTCAAAAGAGTTTTATTAAATAGTCCTAAAGTATAATGTATACAATAATAACAAGATAAAAAGAACTTTTTATAGACCATGATTTCAAATTTTCTGTTGAATCATATACACTTGACAATGGTATGTATTAATGAATACTTTTAAAAAATTTTTGATGAATTATCCCATCAACATGAAAGAAAATGAAGTTAATTAGAAGTTAACTTGCGTTTAACTTTTTGTTCCCGTCCCAGCTGATAGATGGCTGCACCAGTCTACATAACAAAATTAATTGAAAAAGAAATCAATTCTGCTTAAAGATGGCTGAAAGTATTAAAATAATGCATTGTCATAGTGTTCTGAGCTGAGAAACACACAAACAAACAAACAAGAAAGCGAGTTAATAAAAAAACATGGTAAAACATAATATTTACAATACATTGAATTGCCGTGGGCATGATACGGTGTATTAGGTTGTAAGCTATATATATAGTAGTAAAGTGTGCAGGCTAAAGGGTGTTTACTGTACTTCATTTTAAGATTCCGTGTATAAGCCGCACCCCATTCTTACCGACCTATTTTATGGGATAAAAGTGCGTTACTATACTAGTGTAAATACTGTACTGTCATCAAAAACATTCCCGCGGTTGCTTTTACTAACTTTCCAACCATTCATTTTCTCTTTTTTTTTTCTTTCTTAGGATTATAGTCCTATAATGCTATATTACTGATTTTGCACCGGATTCCTGCAATTAGTTTTTCAGAAATTAAAAGATTGTAATTTATAGTTAACAGCAAAACAGTTTGAAATGTATGGCTACCTTTATTATAAACTAAATGAGTACAGTAAGGAATATGTTTAATATTAAAATTTATGGATGGCTCGTTGTGGTATGTTAATGAAATCCGTTTCATTTCTTTCTATTTTATGTCAAGGATACCGTATTTCAACAAAAGTTTTAATATTATGCAAGTATTAATCAGAGTTTCAGTTCTGTATTAGAATATCAGCAACGCGTTGGGTCCCAAATGATTCAAAGGTATATTATTCACAGGAAGAAGACGAGAGATGATATTCACATGAGAAGATATTGCTAGCACGGATCTTCTGGAGGGCGCTAAAAAAATCCAGTTTAAATTCAATTTCTCTTCAAATGTGGAAAAGGTATTAATCCAAGGTGTGTTTGATCATTTAAAAAAAGATTTAATAATTTCCATTACTCACCTATTGAGATAGAACTATATATTACTTGAGCTAAATTTTGCATTTAATAGCCTGTGGAAAACCAATTATTTCTCCTCTTGTATAGCACAAGAGGGGGAATAATTGGTTTTTTAAAAACATTAATTTAAAGAAAAAGAGCTTGAATTAATTTATTTTAAGTGTTGGTATTAATTTATTTGAAGCATGTACACGTTCATTCCTATCAATAATCCACTTGATCGGTATCCATCTTAAATACTATTTACTCTATCAAAACACATCTCCAATTCACCCCTGATTAAACGGTCACTAACCCCCTCTACACTTATGTTAATCAAGGTTTATATTTACGCTCGGGTTATATCTCTTATTTATGAAATGAGAGTTCTTAAATCTTGAGTTACTAAACGAGGCTTTGATTCATAGGTTGTTGATAAAGCCGTTAAATAAGATAGTTTAACTCCTCCACCCAACAGAGTCTACTTTCTTACCCTTCAATACATCCCACGATCTAAGATAGCAGTCCTCCTCATTTTATCCAACTTTGTGTTTAAATTTAAGAAAAATACCTATCAACTTTTGAACTTGAAAATTATACTTAAAACCGCTGGTAAACTTTGCTCTACTCCAAAAACTCCCCATACATCAGTTTGGTAAGTGAGGTGTTTATAAACATACATAGCGTTGATTGTAACATGTCCTGTTTAGGCAAAATTAACTGTTCAGCGAGCGCGCCCGTGTACAGAGTGCAACATTTTCGTAATTTTGAATGATTTGTTTTTACACGTAAGGGTTGAATGTTCTAAGTAGTTTCTATTTATAGCTACACACTTCCTAATGCAGGTCTGATTTTCTGACCCTTGAATTCCTTTCCATTCATTGTTAGTCGCGATTATCCGTGGTAAACCAGCGATTATACTGGATTATAATAAGTCAAAAGCAGGAGTTGGTGTACTCGATAAAATGTGCAGCTATTTCACGGTATCCCGCATATCACGAAGATGGACTATCGTATTGATTTTTTTAGGTTTTTGGACATAATAGGAATCCATTTGCAAATTATCCTTAGATTCAATAAACCGGACAGTTTTGAAATAAGGCGATTGTATCTGCCTTCTTTGGCCACTAATTATAAATATATCTCATTAGACACATTTTAAATCTTGTCATAAAACGCAGAATTATTATTTTGAATTTGAAAAAAAAGTTTATTACAAACGGAATAATCAAGGTTGAGAGACGTTGCACTTTGTGTCACGCGCGCCTGCTGGTGTCCCAAAAATTGGCGCGACTGCTGAAGGGTTAAAAAGACACCTTGATACACGCATTAAATGACATTCAAAATATGTTATACATGAAAAAAATCTAAATCCGTGATTGCTTAAACCTCCTGTTAATTCCTGCACAATCTCAAGTATTATGACTTCAAAATTATTCATTAACCTGACACCCTATGTGAATTAGATTTTTCTAAAATCTCGCTCTCTTTACTAATTACATAGTTTTACTGAGAGATACGTCTGTTTTTTATCCTTATCAGCTGCCGGAAAAAATATTTGCACATAAAAGCCTCTCTTAATATTCCTATTTCCTACTTTCTTCTACACATCTTATCACATTTGCTTTATCTCTTCTTAATTCCATTTCATCAATCCATTTTCGCCTTTCTCATCATTTCTCCCCCTTCCCATCTTGCAGTGTCTGTTTGTTTTGTTTTCGGGTGTGTTCCTTTTTGTACGGGCTTGAAGAGCATGAATTCTTTAATCCCCTGTTTCCCAGTCTGACGTAACTGCTCTTCTTTGAACCTCTTTCGAGCCTTCACTTCCGTCATCGCATAAAATATTCATGAAAATTCTGTTCTTCCCCATATTTATATGAAGGAGTTTAATGATCTTAGCGTCTGTTGTTTGTCCCATCTAGTGCTCCTGTGTCGTGAAGAACTATAAATATTGGTTCGAAAACAGTTGCGAATTTCCATTTTTTTTATTCACTTTGAATTCCAAGAGAATTTCGATATTTCGCTGAAGTGAACGTTGATTTTATAAGACTGTTTAATTAAATATTTCATTCCCTTCGTATTATTGATTATGCCAGAATCGGATTCAGATATTCCTCATTATTTTCTAAAGTAACTTCCCCCCGATCTCAACAAAGAATGTTTTTTGATGATATTTTTAGTCGATTTGCCATCTTTTAAGAATAATTAAACGTTTTCCTCCCCTTTTTTTCATCGGCTTAGAGCCTCATTACCAAACTACCGCCATTTTTCTAAAGGCAAGCATAAAACTGCAGCAAATAAATGATTTCCTCTTTCTGCCTATAGAGGGTGGCAGAGAAATTTGAAATGGACCCATCTAAGTAAAGTAAACTATAAAATTTGATTGAAAATGTTTGTAGTTTCATTTCGCTGACACCAATGATTTTACGATTTTCTCGTTAAATGCGGGAATATTAAGTTTGCTTAAATAATGAACAGGTACCAGAAGTTCCCCGAAACATTCGCCAAAAAGTAAAGAAAAGCCATTAATAATTCTAATTCTAATAAGGACAACCCAAAGGTAGCTAATCAAAACCTTCGAAATAATAATTCAGTAGCCGATGTTGCTTGATTTTAACTATAGTTTTACTTTTGTTTCTTAATGCAAAACGGTACTGTTTGTTCCTCGATATCAAGTGCTACAAAACAGACTTTTTGCTCTAACAAATTACAAACAAACTAAAAGTATTACCCTTGTATAGGTCCGTTTTTAAACAATACATAAAACCAATCTTGGGATCAATCTTATATATAAAGCAGAAACGGGAAATGGGTCGTGTGTGTATGTGTGTGTGAGTCACAAAAACTCAAGAACCGTCAGCCCTACTTCGAGGAAATTTATACTTTTTAATGTGCTTGGAAAATCAGTATGTATGTGACTATTTTCATCCCGCTACGACGTTCCATTCCCGAATGATGTTAGAACAAGTTTTCGAAGTATCAACGGATATTTTTGTTCAAAGAGATTGCAACATGTCATTGTTGCCAATTAAATTATAACATTTGCGTAAAAATAAAGACATTAATTAAAAACACGGTTTATTCATATATTGGCAGATTTATTCATATAGAAAAAAGATATACACATACACTGCTGGCCACTGTAAATGCAACACCCTGAAGGAAACATGCAAATAACATGAAATTTACAACATGCATTAGCGGAAGTGAGGTATGCAAATGATTAGAATTTCAGCGCAGACGCACATCACGCGCGCCTGTGGCGCCACTTCAAAGCGCTATTTAAGGCTTGGAGATTTCGATTTCAAGTTCGGCAATTGTGTTTTTCTTGTGTTTTTTTCAAAAAAACGATCAATTATGCCTCGTCGAAAACTGCGATCATCTTTTGATCAAGTATCCGAGTTCGACAGATGAAGGATAGTGGCCTACCGAGATTGTGGATTATATTTCAGGGAAATCGGTAGTCGTGTTGGACGAAACCAAACAACTGTAATGCGGATATGTGATCGTTGGATGCAGGAGGGTACGACGGACCGGCGTGTTCGATCGCATCCACCTCAGCGCACCACTTCACGTGATGACAGGCAAATTGTGCGCATGGCAGTGACGGATCGCTCAGTCACATCACGAACCATAGCACAGCACATGCAGTCTGTAACGCATCATCCAGTGTCTGCGCGTACCATTCGACGCCGTTTACAGCAGAGTGGTCTGTCCGCAAGACGTCCATTGCTTTGTCTATCCTTGACGCAGAACCACAGACGTCTCCGCCGCCAATGGGGCGATGACAGAAGGATGTGGACGGCAGAATGGAATGAAATTGTCTTTACTGACGAGTCACGCTTCTGTCTGGAACACCACGATGGTCGCATTCGAGTCTGGAGACACCGTGAAGAGAGGATGCTGAACAGCTGCGTTATGCCCCGCCACACTGGTCCTGCACCGGGTATTATGGTATGGGGCGGTATTGGATATCACTCTCGCACACCTCTAGTACGCATTGCCGGTACTTTAAACAGCCAGCGCTACATCTCCGAGGCGTTGGAGCCAGTTGTCCTTCCTTACCTTCAGGGCTTGCCCACAGCCATATTTCAACAGGATAATGCACGACCACACGTGGCACGCATTGTCCAACGGTTCTTCGTCAATCGCCAGATTGAATTGCTTCCCTGGCCGCCTCGCTCTCCGGATCTTTCGCCGATAGAAAACATGTGGTCCATGGTTGCTCTGCGATTGACCCAGATTCCATCCCCAGCTGCCACAGCAGATCAACTTTGGCAACGTGTGGAAGCTGCTTGGTCTGCTTTACCCCTAGAACTCATCCAAAGTCTCTTTGAATCAATGCCGAGGCGTGTGGCAGCGGTGATCTCCAACAATGGCGGCTACTCTGGCTACTGATTTTGGCAGGAACCGCACTTCACAGAAGTCTATAAATTTAATCATTTGATACTTGGTCAACATGTTATCTACAAAATAAATTTTGTTGTGATATCTCTTGTCTTTCTTGGTGTTGCAATTTGGGTGGCCAGCAGTGTATTTCATGCTCGGAATTCTTTTTCAAAACTAAATCGTCTGCTACGTTTCAATGCCACTTTCAGACTTTCTTAATTAAAATATACACGTATTTCATGATTGTATTTCTTTCTCAAAACTAAATCCTCTGCTATGGATTGAGAACACATTCAATGAAAATGATTGACTTTCCCCATTTATATTTTCATTTTTAAAAAGAAATATTCTGGAGTGGCCACGTATATGAACTACATGTTTATGTAGTATATACATGTTTATATCCCACGTATGTTTTTCGCATGGTCAGCTATATGTGGGAATGTCTAGAGCAAGGAATCAATGAGAATTATACATTGTCGTAGATGAGAAAAAAAAAAGAAGCAAAATATGTTGTGTACTGGCAAGTATTAAAATAACAACAAATTAGTTAATAAAGGAATTATTTATTTCTGAAAAATGAAATTAATTTGTTTAAGATTTTTTATAACTTTAGAACATTATAACGTGAGGCTAAACATTGAAAAAATAACAGAAACTGAATTCCTAGCGAAGCCGGGTAATAAATCTATATATATAAAACAGTACCGTAACTGACTGACTCACAGACTGACTGACTCACAGACATACAACGCACAGACCAAACCGCTAGACCTAAAGGGCTGAAATTTTTCATGGCGATTCTTCTTATATTTTAAGGGTGCACTAAGAAAGATTTTTGAAAAATTCTTCTTAGAATTTTTTAAAATTAAATTTTTAAGCTGTTTTAGTAGCTTTAAATAAATTTATCGTCACGTCCATAACAATGAAATAGACAAAAAATGATTTTTCCCTTGCTAATGCGGCAGACGATTGGACATTATCCAAAAAAATATTAAAATACAGTAAAAGATATGTTCCTGAAACTGTATTATATTAACTGTACTATATTCTTTAGCATTTCCTATTAGATTTAATTTGAATATTTTCATCTACATTATTTTGTCTATAAAAATATCTCTTACGATTTTTTTATAAATATATTTTTTTTACACCAATTGTATACATTGATCGCCGTGTATATATATATATATATATATATATATATATATATATATATATATATATATATATATATATATATATATATATATATATATATATCTTACAAATATAAGTAGAAAATTTTAATAATTCTGGTAAAAAGCTAATTAATAAAGAGTAAATAAAATTTTGGCGCTAAGCTGCTCACAAAATTTTATTACATAATATTAGATAGTTGAAAAATAACAAACCATTGGGGAATGATGCGACCAAATAATACAGTAAATCCATATATCAATAAGGTAAAATAGAAAAGTACTAAAACAGAAAGGAAATGGGGGTGTTATAGTTGATGACTGGAAGGAGTTGTGACCCCCCATCCCCGGTTAAACATGTTTTTATATCCGGATAACACTCCCGCTGGTCTGCTACAACACCAAAACCTTATAGATAAGAAAAGAGTGAAAACAATTAAAGTGAGACAAATAAATTAAACAATCATTAAATAATATTAATCATTAAATAATATTAATTAAAACGCTAAGAAAGTAAAACTAAAACTAAAACTAAAATTAAAAATAAAAATAAACATAAAATACATCAATATATTTAAGGACATACCACCTCACCAAGCCAGCGTCACGACTCACCAACACATATAAAAGTGTGTGTGTTATAATTACCTAGTATGTGTGTTACTACCAACACACTATAAAAGTGTGTGTGTTGGTGAGTGGTGACGCTGGCTTGGTGAGGTGGTATGTCCTTAAATGTATTGATGTATTTTATGTTTATTTTTATTTTTATTTTTAGTTTCTTAGCGTTTTAATTAATATTATTTAATGATAACCTCTGGTTTAATTTGTTTGTCTCACTTTAATTGTTTTCACTCTTTTTTTATCTCTAAGGTTTTGGTGTTGCAGCAGACCACCGGGAGTGTTATCAGGATATAGAAACATGTTTAACCGGGGATGGGGGGGGGGGTCACAACTCTCTCCAGTCATCAACTATAACACCTCCATTTCCTTTCTGTTTTAGTACTTTTCTATTTTACCTTATTGATATCTGGGTGTGCTATATTATTTGGTCGCATCATTCCCCAATTGTTTGTTATTTTTCAAGTATCTAATTAATATATATATATATATATATATATATATATATATATATATATATATATATATATATATATATATAGTTATTTTTGGCATTAATTGCATACATTGACCGTTGTATTTAATTTGATTGCACTCCGTAGCGAAGTGCGGGTTTTCCGCTAGTCTAATACTATATAGAATGAAAACTGAGTTTTAATGGTAAATTTTGATCATTTAGATCTAGATATAGGTATACGAAATCATTATTGAGTCGAGTTCTATTAATACTGTCTAGAGGCCTCTACCTCAAACATTCCTAATGCGATTTTCTCATTATTTCCAAATACGAGGTAATTATAACTGAGCATTTAAATAAATACCTCTGCGAAAATATCTACCTTCCACGTACCTTATCTTCATTAGGATTATTTACGTCTGGATAGCATATTTCTGAGTAGTTGTCCCTACGATAATTAGTATTTTAACTTGTTTCTTGTTTAGACCCTTCTGTTAGACCCACTTCCTACAAAATAACATCTCATTTCTGTTTATACATATCTAGAGACATGGGAAAAATTAGTTTTTTCTTTTTAAATTTTAAGTGACAGTAGCTTGAGTATTTAATATAGAATATAACAGGGAATATTCTATTACAAAAAAATTTGATTTTTGAATACAACATTTATAGGAAAAAACTCTTTTTTAACCCTTAACTAACAAATTTAAAGTAAAATACATGCCATACTCGTAAAGCATTACTCCTTTAAAACTAGAAGATTTAAAAATTATAACTTGTAAGATGACATATGCATTTTCTAATTAACTAGAAATCCCCGAATCTATGATATGGAAAATTCGAGAAAATTAATTAAGGATAAATTTTATCAAAGTAAATAACACATTAAACATTATTATTGATAAAAAGAGGAGCGTAAAAAATACCACAATAAAAAAGGTACACCAAATCATTGACTTGAAATGAACTTAGCATCTGTTTTCAATAATTTAAAATAAATGTCTTTATCTACATACTATGTGTTATATAACTCGAGATGGAAGTTCTCATGTATATATTGTTTCATTTTCCTGGGTTTTTTAGGATTGAATAAAATCTCTTCAGAAAGTTCACATAAAATAAATTTATTATTTTGTAAATTCTTCAGGCGTATACACAAATTCAAACATAAAAGACGTAACAACTGTCTTATATACAGCAGAAAATTCTAAAAACACTATTCAGGATACCAAAATTTTCAATACAATACACGCGAATTAACGCAGTTTCAACAGAATCAGTTCTCACTAGGTAATTGAACTGAGTTCCAATGCAACTGTCGGGATTTCTAAAGTGCCCTCTATTGGTCAGTCACAGCTAGATATTTCTAGAAGCTTCCAGAAAGGTTTAGTCGGCAAGTGGGGAAATATCACCAAATCTGGCGACCAAAATATGTCACGAAATCCCTCGCCAATTTGGCGATAACTCTCATATTTTGCGAGATTCCCATAGACTCCCATGTTAAATACATAGCTATATGATCTCTTCCATAGAAGCCACTTTAAGGAAACAAAATGCAATATTTACAAAATTTATGAAACAAGATGCAATATTTACAAAATTTATGAAACAAAATGCGATATTTACAAAATTCGTAACAATATTGTAGAATTTACTCCAAAATAGTAAACACACTAATTATATTTCACCTGTAAATATTATACATTTTTCAAACGTAATAAGTTGCCTATTAAACTCACGATGTCGGAAGAGTTCAAAAGATTATTTGTCTCAACAAAACTAAACATTTTCTGCATATTCATTGTAACATTTATTGATCCTCCCCAAATCCTACGCTACTCAACAAGGAACTACCCTCAATCTCCGATAAAGCCTTCTCTTCTAAGTCTTCTCTTTGGAATAAATATTCAATTTCTTGGCAGAAAATAAATTCCTTTCGTTACATCCAAATTCTACACAATCCCGACTGCAAATAATAACTATGTCCCATTCGCAAAGACATTTCAGTAACGTGTTTCTCTCTGTATCCGTGACTGCAAGCCATCTTCCTCTTTGACCTTTTATCGACTACAACTATTTCTAGAATCTTTTCCTTAGCCCGGTAAACGAAAATGGCGGCTTGGGACCAATTTGGGGGTAGTATTCATTGAGAATGTTCGGAGTTCTTATGCTTAATTCTTTTGCTCTACTATTTTGCTTCATTTTAACCAAGGTAACTGAACTATTTTGTTAGTTTTTAACCACACATATTGCATTTGATGGCCTTATCCGTAAAAAAGAAAACATTTTTTTGTCTATGTTCAAACAATTGTTAAAAAAACTACTTTTGAAATACTTTTCGTGTTATTTTGAAGGTAAAATTTTATATTTACGTCAGAGGATTTATTCGTGACTATTTTTTGGAGTTTGAGAAGTAAAAAAAAAATGATGCGTATACTTACATTTTAAATCTTTTATTTTGCAAATGAGAATTGAGGAGAAAACGATAACAGAATGAGAAAAGTAACAAGTAACAAAACAGATTTATTCCAAAAATACAGTAAAAAAGTCTAAGAAATTAAATCTACTTTGTATTAATACAGCAATCTGGAATTTGTTTGAATTGTGTGATACAAAATCGGTTTATTTAAAGAAATTGTAACAAATGATATTCAAAATGTTCTAAAAAGAACACTGATTATGGGTTGGCGTATTTTAGCATAAAAAAAATCAAGCTAAAAAAGACGAATGATTGCGAAGTTGTTTGCCCAAATCAGTATGTTTAGAAAATTCTTAAACATTTGTGTTGCGTCATCCTACCTCCTCACTAGACGGCGCTTCTAACGTGCGCCGGAAGCATATAATGTAACTGTAACTTTTAGTTAGTTAGTTAGCTCTTCAGAATGTCAGTTGCTGTGTGGTGTTGTGTGCGTTCGTCCATTAAAGTGTTTTAAAGGAAATCAAGTCGTTTTTACTCGTTTCTCTAAAGAAATATTTCCGACATATAACATCTGGCGCCCAACGTGAAATTCAACCCAATTTGAAATGGCGAACATTTTAATTCTAGAACGAAAAGTTCTTCGGTCTACTGTCACGAAGACAATTACCGAATTAGATGCGTGCATAACTGCACAGAATGTTGCTTCTGCTACTCAGGCATTTGCTAAGCTTGAGGAGAAAATGCTACGGTTGCTATCCAAGGATGAGGAGATTGTCCAGTCACATTTGTCGCAAAGCGAAAGTACTATGGAGGAGGGTGAGGTGGCAAAGCTCGATTCAGTTTTAGAACAGGAATTCGAGAGAGCAGAAACGTATCGAGACAATTTTACGTGTGCCAAAACACGGTATTTAGATTTTATAAAGCCTTCCGACAACACCGTGCCACTGATGAACGTTGCTTCCAGGTCGTCTGAATTTTTAAATTTGAATTTACCAAAGTTGATGCTCACAGAATTTGATGGTAGTCCTAAAAATTGGTTTTCGTTTTGGTCAATGTTCCAGAAAATTGATGGAGATCCGAAAATCGAGGACGACGTGAAACTCGCTTATTTAATGCAAACTACCACAGGTAGGGCTTTTGATTTTGTTCAAACCTATCAAGTGTCTAAAAGTGATTACAAAACTGTCATCACAAATTTAAAAGCGCGTTTCGCAGATGACAGAGTTCTTATTGAACTATATGTTCGTGAACTCTTAAATTTAGTTTTAAATCCTACACATAATTTGTCTTTTACTGATTTAGTTGATCAATTAGATGCGCGATTACGTTGCTTAGAAAATTTAGGTGTAACTAAAGAAAAATACGCATGCATGCTTTACCCACTTGTTGAAGCTTCCATTCCTGAAAATATTTTAATTGCTTGGGAGAGAGAGAGAAATTCCATTTCTCGTTCCAGTGATTCAAAAACGAATGACCTGGAACTTTTGATTCGGTTTTTGAAAACAGAGGTTTTAAGCGCTGAACGATTACGAGTTGCGAAAAATTTCTGCTCCGAAGGGGGTAAAAATAAGAAGACTGGTATTGGGAGAGTAGATAGTGATAAGTTTTTACCTGTCGCGACAGCTGCAACTCTAGTAAGTCACCATAATAAAAATGAAAAACGCGCTTTTAGTGAGTTTTGTTTGTTTTGTTCTAAAAAGAATTCGCATAGAAGTAGCGATTGTTTTGTGGCTCAAAAAATGACTTATCAGGAAAGAAAGGATCAAGTGATAAAAATGAAAGGATGCTTCGCGTGTCTTAGAATTAATTGTCGAGCCGATAAATGTCATATGAGTGTGCGTTGTGTAATTTGCTCCAGGAGACATTTTCCGATTTTATGTCCTAGTTTAAAACAAGATAATGAAAATGATTCTTCCCCGGTGGGCAAAACAGGAAGTGTTGCGAGCAATAGCTCGTCAGGTTCTACCGATGTTTTTTTACAAACACTTAAAATAAGGGTTTCGGGTCCTTCCAAAACAAGGGTCGTGCGGTGCTTATTCGATTCTGCGAGCCAACGCTCGTATGTTTCTCGAGATCTCGCAGATTTTTTAAATTTAAAAACTGATCATTCTGAATTTATAAAACATAGTTTATTTGGCGGCATTGAAACGGAAAGAGTCAAACATTCCGCTTTGAAATGTGAGTTGCAGGAAATACGAGGGAATTTTTCATGTGAGGTTTTATTGTTAGATAAAGACACCATTTGTGGTCAAATACCTAAAATTAGTAAAGCCGATGCAGAGTACTTCAAAGAACATGGGATTTATTTGTCCGACAGTGAAAGCGATAATTTAGACATATCAGTTCTTTTGGGTGCTGACTACTTAGGGAAAATGTTAACTGGTGCCATCGGCCAACAACCCAATGGCTTAACTGCTGTCCAAACTTACTTGGGGTGGGTTGTAATGGGTAAATCCTTATTCGACAAAACCAGTTCTAATCATGCCATGCCCATCATTTCGCTACACGCTTCTAGCCAGATTTGCGACCTTTGGTCACTCGATGTTCTCGGAATTCGAGACCCCGTAGAGAATAAAACCAAAACCGAAATCGACGCAGAAACTGTGTCTTTTTTTGAAAAAACTGTTAAATATCGCGGTGGTCGATACGAGGTCAATTTACCGTGGGTCGAAGGACACCCGGAGTTGCTTGATTTACGTTTTCAATCAGAAAAACGTCTCCATACCATGACCTCTAAACTTGTTTTTTCAGGTAAGTTTGAATCTTATGACAAAATTTTGAAGCAGTGGGAACAGTTGGGAATTATAGAAGAGGTCCCTGACAAAAATGACGGGAAAGATATTTCTGAGCTAAAATGCAGGTATTTACCTCATAGAGCTGTGTTTAAAGAATCTAGCCTAACAACTAAGATACGACCAGTATTTGATGCCTCTTCAAAAGATGAAAATTCAGTTTCCTTAAACCAATGTTTAACTACAGGTCCAAATTATATTGAAATGATCCCTTCTGTTCTCAATAGATTCCGCAAAAGTCGATTTGGAGTAGTTTCTGATATAGCAAAGGCTTTTCTTCAGATAAGCGTGTCCCCTACTGATAGAGACTGTCTTCGATTTCTGTGGTGGAGGGATTACGAAAAGCGCGAAATTAAAATATTGAGGCATTGCCGAGTTGTATTCGGTTTGTCTTCGTCACCTTTTTTGCTTATGGCAACAATTTATCATCATCTTGAAAGAGAAAAGGAAGGTGAGAATGATGTCGTGGTGAAACTGCGAGACTCGTTCTATGTCGACAATGTTGTGACAAGTGTCGAAAATGAGGCGGAATTACAACATTTCCAAACGACAGCTTGTCACATCATGTCAAAAGCAAGTTTTGAGCTCACGGGTTGGGTGAATTCTTCAGAACGACAAGACCTTGGTAAACCCAGTTGTTCTGTTCTTGGCCTTTTATGGAATCCAAATTCTGACGTAATCGCGTGCGATCTTGGAGGTGTTTCGACTGAAATTTGCGATACGTGTTCAAAACGACAACTTTTGTCGCTCGCACAAAAAATCTTTGACCCGATTGGTTTTACCGCCCCCGTGACGCTCATTCCTAAACTATTGATGCAAAAGGCTTGGAAAAATGAAAAGTTATCTTGGGATCAGAGATTGCCCTCGGAAATTGTAGAGGAATTCAAAAATTGGCTCGCAAGTTTGGAGTTTTTGAATTTAATTCAAATCCCGCGTTACTTTGGGGGGTTAATCGATGAAACAACCACCACTATTCATATGTTTAGCGATGCAAGTGGGAAAGCTTTTGCTGCGTGTGTGTTTTTGCGAATCGAATGCAAAAATAATGTTCAAATTAGGTTGGTTCAGGCAAAATCACGCGTCGCTCCTCTTAGGAAGGATCCCATCACCAAAGTCAAAACTGAAATGACCATTCCTAAATTGGAACTAATGGCTGCTGTAATCGGGACTCGTCTGGTCCTGAACGTAAAAACTTCATTGGACATTCCCAACGTGCAGACCTTTTACTGGACGGACTCAAAAGTCGTCCTTTGTTGGATCCAAAATAATGGACCTTGGAAAACTTTTATTCACAATCGCATAAAAGAGATTCGATCGAACTCTCCGGAAAAAAATTGGTTTTATGTTCCATCTCAGATGAACGCAGCGGACATCGCTTCACGGGGGTGCAGCGCACAAACTCTCTTCAGTTTTCGCTGGTGGGAGGGCCCTTCGTGGTTGGAAAGCCGCGATTCCTGGCCGGACACCAAGAGATCGGATTTCTCAGATGCTGTGGAGCTGGCTGACAAGGAGAGAAGGCCAACAGTTGTGACAGGTCTCTCGTTGGGTACTGCCGAGCCTGATTTCTTCGAGTGGACCAGGCGAGTGTCAAGGTTTTCTTCAATCGTTCGAATTTTAGCCCTTGTGAAACGTTTCATCTTCAATGCTAAATCATTAGCAAGTGAAAAAAAAGATGCACTACTAAAAGGTAACCTAAGCGCAGAGGAGTTGAGGAAATCCGAGCTGGAAATTCTTCTTTACATCCAAAGAGACACATTTGGTAAGAACCGTCGCCTCATACCTCCAAATTTTGTTGTGTACACCGATTCTGATGGCCTCCTACGTGTTGTGACAAAGCTGATCTCTTCCGATGATGACGACTTTTTCAGGCGACCAATCTTGCTGCCTGATAAGCATGAACTTGTTTTTCGTCTCGTCGAGGAACGACATCGAATTCACAGCCATGCGGGTGTGCAAACGCTTGTGATAATCCTACGTGAAAAGTATTGGATTTTGCGATCAAGGAAGACCGTGAGGTCTATTGTGTCCAAGTGTGTTGTTTGCCAAAAGTTCAAAACCAGGTCTTCTACGACAATGTGCGCTCCCCTACCCGAAGATCGCGTCCGAATGTCTGCGGTTTTCGAAACAACTGGTGTGGACCTAGCCGGTCCACTAGTCCTTAGAGATCGTCGAAAGGTGTGGATCGCAATTTTCACTTGCGCGGTTTACCGAGCAGTTCATTTCGAACTTGTTACGGATGTCTCAACGCAAAGTTTTCTGCTCGCTTTGAGGCGTTTTATCTCTCGTCGTGGCCGAGTGAAAACAATTTACTCGGATAATGGAACGAACTTCATCGGCTCAAACAACGAGCTCCGGAACGTCGATTGGAGCGCTATTGTTGCACATTCTGATTTAAAACGAATTACCTGGCACTTTAACCCACCCTCCGCCGCCTGGTGGGGTGGTTGGTGGGAAAGGGTAGTCAGAATGCTCAAAGAATTGCTGAGACGCAATTTGGGAAAAGCGTGCCTTAATTACGATGAACTTCACACCGTTGTGTGTGAATGTGAGGCTTTGCTGAACAGCAGACCACTTACTTACCTCTCCGAGGAACCATCTGATCTAGTGCCTCTCACACCATCATTATTTTTACAAGATCAGATTGAAGTGTGTGTCGAAGATTTAGATCAAAACGACCTACAAAACCTTCGAAGGAGGGCGAAACACCTTCATGCAATAAAGCATAAGCTCAAAGCGCGGTTTTATAAGGAATATATCTCCGTTCTCAAACAGTCAGGCAATCTTGTTCAAACTCCGCTTGTTGTTGGCGATATAGTTTTAATTGGTTCAGATAATAAAAAACGCGTTGATTGGCCTTTGGCTAAAATTGTTGAAATTTTCAAGGGACGTGATGGTGTTTCCCGTGTTGCGAGGGTCAAAACACTAAGTGGTGAAATGATACGACCATTTCAACGGTTGTACCGGTTAGAGACTTCCGGTAAAATTGCTGAAATTATGAGAAATGCTCCAATAACAACCAGAAGTGGAAGAGTTGTTGTGCAACCTAAAACTTAAAATTTTCATTTTGAACAATTTTCTTTTCCTGCTTCTTGATTATGTATGCCTTTCAAAACATGTGTTATGTTAAAGTTACACTTTTGCGGGTGGAGGATGTTGCGTCATCCTACCTCCTCACTAGACGGCGCTTCTAACGCGCGCCGGAAGCATATAATGTAACTGTAACTTTTAGTTAGTTAGTTAGCTCTTCAGAATGTCAGTTGCTGTGTGGTGTTGTGTGCGTTCGTCCATTAAAGTGTTTTAAAGGAAATCAAGTCGTTTTTACTCGTTGCTCTAAAGAAATATTTCCGACATATAACAATTTGTATGGAATCCTCCTTACTTGGTTAAAGTATGATTGAAGTAGTTAGCCCTGAAAAAGCTTTCATTCTGATTAAGTATAATTAATTTATAACAGATGTATAACATGACATTTATTCGTCAACCTAATTTGATAAGAGCTACATTTATGTAAAAAATATTTATGACATAACAAAGAGATCCGATGGAGAAGGAATCATCAGATTTTGATAAAATAGGAAATTTATATATATATATATATATATATATATATATATATATATATATATATATATATATATATATATATATATATATATATATATATATATATATATATATATATATATATATATATATATACTGAAGTGCCACTGAATTAGGGATACCTACCTAGTAACGAGTTGGGCCTCCTCTGGCCTTGATAACGGCTGCCACACGACGAGGCATAGATTCAACAAGTTTCTGGAAACGTTCCACGGGAATGGCTTGCCAAATATTGGCTAAAGCTGTCCATAACTCAGTAAGGTTCTTTGGTGCTGTGTGATGGCCTTTCACGCCTTGTTCCAAAACATCCCAAAGATGCTCAATAGGATTTAAGTCCGGGCTTCTAGGTGGCCAATTCATGACAGAGAAGTCAGAGGAATGCTCCTCCAACCAGCCAGTAGCCAACCGGGACTTGTGAGAGGTACAGTTGTCTTCCTGGAAAACTCCATTACCGTGCGGATAATAGAACAGCATAAACGGATGGAGGTGATCACCCAGCAACTCTACGTACCGAATTGCATTGAGGGAGTTTGGTACACTCACCAAAGATCCCAAACTGTGCCATGAAAAAACACCCCAGACCATGATTGAGCCACCATGCCCTTGTACAGTTCCAGCCAGGCATGCAGGATCCATGGCTTCATGAGCCTGACGCCATATTCTCAGCCTCCCGTCGGCGTTAAGTAGTCGGAATCGAGACTCATCACTCCATGCTACTCGTTTCCAGTCCTCTACACTCCAGTCTCTGTGCTCTCTTGCCCATGCAAGACGTGCAGCCCGATGGCGAGTATAGAGCAATGGTACTCTCGTAGGTCGACGGCTCCCGAAACCCATACAGTGAAGCGAGCGTTGCACAGTCCGTTTACTGACTGTACGACTGGCATCGTCATTAAACTGGGTGGTAATTTGAGCTAATGTTTGGCTTCGCTGGCTATGTACAATACGCCTGAGCCGTCTCTCACCACGCACTGTCAAGGCTAATTGTCCTTTGCAGTTTGCCCGATCGCTAGTTTTTTGTCCACCATCCATGTATTCTTGGTATACTCTTGACACTGTCGACCTTGAAAATCCTAGCTGTCTGACGATTTCGGAAATTGAATGGCATATGCGTCGCGCACCTACGATTTGTCCGTGATCGAAGGCGTCTAAATCAGGTAGTTTACCCATACTGGCAATTCCAACAACTTATTCAGAACAACCACAGTACGCGCTATATATGCAGTTACCACAGCGCCCTCACTTGCGCATAGATGATGCGCAGCGCTACACAATTTGCATAGGCTTTGCTATCCCTAATACAGTGGCACTTCAGTGTATATATATATATATATATATATATATAATGAGGAGAGAATTTAAATCAAGTTAAATTGAGAACTAGGAAAAATTCTTGAACCTACTTTGTTCATTTTTGCATATTTATATTTTTAATTAAGCAGTTTCGATAAACAGACTTCAGTAATCCGAAAGCAGTAAGACGAAATCCTAACATATGTGGGCAACTATTTTAATATAGATGCCAAAATGTATTGTTTTCACAGGAACCACCGTTACTATTTTTAGTGCTTTTGGAAATTTTGTTTTCATGTTTAACATTTTTAAACCGCCTGCTAGCCCAACAAATGCCTTTAAAATGGCGAAACAAGATTTTGCAATAACATATATTATGTAATACATTAGCAATAGCGTACATTACGTAAATTACGTATTATTCGCTGATGTGGACATCCAAATGAAATTTGATCGAAAAGGAACAAAGCGTTAAGATGGAGAGAAATGAAAGTACAGATAAAAAAAAATAATTGAAATATTTTCCTGAATTATCAAATACGAAACTCTACTTAAATGTGAATTCCATAAGACTGTAGCTTAACAAAGAACGCATTATGTTCTATGGCAGTAAAATGAGTGCCAAATAATATTCCAAGATTGAAAGCAGAGAATGGTTGAAACTGCCAAATGAGAAAATGTCAAACTCGCAGCCCGCGGGCCGCATGCGCCCCGCGACCATTTTTGCGGCCCGGCCAATATATTGGCACACAATGATATATAATAAAACAACCGTCGCAGAATTATAAGATAGGAATAATTCGCTAAATGTTTTTTTAATTATACTCTTTTTTTGCTATTATTAAACAAAATGCGTATATTTATGTTGAATATACTGTAATTAGATAAATAAACCTGCGTTTCTATTAATATTGATTTTTTTGCGGCCCACCTATAGTTTAACCTTGTTTGTTTGGCGCAAGTTAGCCTTTGAGTTTGACGCCCCTGCTGTAGCTTAACAACGCACGCATTGTATTTGATAGTGGTAAAATGGACGCCAAACGATATTCCAAGATAGAAAGCAGAGAACGGTTGAAACTGCCAACTGAGAAAATAGAAAATATAACTTTAATTAAAATGCGTGTCGAAAAAATGCGTAGCGAAATGTGAATCCCATAAGACTATAGCTTAACAACGCACGCATTTTGTTCGATAGTGGTAAAATTTGCGCCAAATGCTATTCCAAGACAGAAAGCAGAGAACGGTTGAAACTGCCAACTGAGAAAACAGAGAAAAATAGCTTTAATTAAAATGCTTAGTGAAAAAAAACAACGAATAAAGTTTGCGCAAATACCTCGCGAAGTATAATAAAAAGTAAAAAATTAGAACACAACAGCCTTCCTTCATCTATGAATATAAGGGACGGAATTGCCGCCATTAACCATATTATCTGCGTTGGGAGTTTTGAACAAATTTGAGTTGTGAGGGCTCTTCATAACCGCCAAGCGAGAGGATCTCTTAGTTTTGTTTTAAGCTATAGCAACTTGCGTACGAGAGCTGGTGAAAATGTTCCATAATTACACCATAATTGCAGGTTATGTACCCGTTGAATCTGAATTTCAGAATGATGGTAATGAAAGTTATGACATGATCATGAGGATTAGGGGAAGATGGATACCAAATTTGGTACTTTGATCACTGTAAAAAATATGGTGGACCAGAACAGGAAAAACAGCAAGATTCAGAGACTGTGGATTAGATCAGACAATTTTAAGCCGTTTTAATTTTATTTGTGAGAAACGTTTTAAAAGATGAAAAATCACGTTTTTAATGTAATGTTTTAGTTTCATTGACAAACTTTTAATTTAAATGAGGAATGACTTACTCTACATTCCAATAAAGGGATTGATTGTTTTCTCAGATGTTCACGAAGAAATAAAATAAAAGTCGATTGAATGTATTGCTCAATTTGAGAAATACTCTTAATCTCCCTTCGGCATTTGTTTAACCAAGTTTCTATATGACATAGATTCTCCTAAAAGGTATGGCATTTATTGATTTTCTCAATAGGTAACTTACTTATTAATTTTCAGAAAAGGCAAAATGTTTATTGATTTCCATAATAGATAGTATACTTTATTTAATCTAGATATTATAATTTATTGATTTTCTAATCGGGTATTACATTTATTTTCTCAAAAAGCAATTTATTAATTTTTCAATGGGAAATTTTTTTTATAAATTTTCTTAACTGGTGTTTCACTAATCAAATTTAATTACCAGGTAATGTAATATTTAATTAAAAATATTCAATTAAAAATATAGAATAAAATACTGAATAATTGTATATGATAAAGTTCGTACAAAAATGTCATTTTAAGTTATTAGCGGTAGAATCTTAATTAAACAAATTCTCTAATCCAAAATATATTTTTCTAATCCTGTGGCATCGGGTTTCCCTAGTTAAGGCAAAGCTGAAATCAAAACCAATGAAAGACAACAAAATTCGGTAAAAGTTATCGTTAAAAAGTGTTGATTGAGAACATGTCTTTGATATCCTGATCCAGCTTATCACCAAAATGAAGTTCACTTTTTATAAATAAGGTCAATGATGATAGTTTTATAAATAAAAATAATTTTGTAATGCACTGAACATTTTTTTAAATTTTCACAATTTTTATTTTATTTTTTTAGACTTTATTCTTTCCCGATTATTGGATAACGAAGACATTAGCTCTAATGAAGAGAGCTTTTAATCTTTAAAATGATAAAACATCGGAGCACAAGCTAATTACCCGAAATTTATATATTGTTTATGCTAATAAAGCATTAGTAAACCCTGGTTGATAATTTGTTGCTAATGAAATTTCCTCGTTTTTATTTGCGAAGCATGTTGTGATTAGGTAAAAGTCCTAGAAATGTTGAGGAATAGCGAAAATATCCATCGTTTGTTCTAATCGAATTGACGGATAAGTTATACAAACAACGTTGCCTTCTGTACATTAGGAGTTGCATAGAGGGCCGGTTTCATTTTGTCTGTGACAAAGGATGATTAATGGCTGCGGGAGGATAATTAGTATTTTAACTCTGTAAACGGAGAGTTTTAAACGAAGATTTTCTTTTGTTATTTAAATGCAGTTCAGCAAAACATTTTCTAAACGCTTTCAATCCATAATTTTTTCCCCTTTCATTTCCAATGGCAAGATATAACAAAAAACAAAAAGATAAACAGTGCAACAAGAAAACAAGCAACAGAAAGATAAAATCTAAAATGAAAAATGAAACAGGTATTTTGTATTAATTGTTCAGTACTCTTGCCACCCAATATCGGCTACAGAGATCCCAAGCCGACAATGTCTGACAGCTCTGGGGGTGTCCATAATTTGTTAACCACAAATAGAATAGAAAGGGGGCGGTATGGTCTAGTTGGCAAGAGC
This sequence comes from Dolomedes plantarius, assembly GCA_907164885.2. Classification (NCBI taxonomy): domain Eukaryota; kingdom Metazoa; phylum Arthropoda; class Arachnida; order Araneae; family Dolomedidae; genus Dolomedes; species Dolomedes plantarius. Next base: position 119,288,845 of record OU015495.1, read on the forward strand.
AGCGGGCCAGGGATCTGAGCGTCCCTGGTTCGATGCTCGTCACTGCAAATCCCCCACCGTGTTCATTAATGGTGGCCAGGGTATGTAAAATAAATCGGGGCTGCAATGTCCTCCAATTTCTCAAATTTACCTTTGGATGTGCGGGGTCGAGTGTTCCGGTCCTGTCACTTGACTCGGTTCAAAATTTCGGGACCGGTCATTTAGCCAAGTCGGACTCCGACTCTTGTGGTGTTAATTCAAAACAGGAGCCGCCCCTTTCAGCCCAGTAGCCTATTAGGACCTAGTGAATGGAACCTCCAACCAGGGGGCATTAGCAACAACAGAGTTGAAAGGACTGCGTAGAATTTTCAAGTGGCTCCGATGTTTAGCTGACCAGTCATGCCAGTTAAAAGCTGGATCAAGTCTACTGAATCCTTCTTTGGAAAATGAACCCACTATTAACAACCCATAATTTATTAGAATTTCTATTTTTTCTTGATAAAACAGGTCCTTCAGTTTCTTCCAGATAAATACCCTAATAGAATTATCAATCCATAATCTAACAATCCGAGTTTTCTTTAATGTTACCTACACACTTTGTTAATTTAAAAACTATAAAAGATTGCACATTTAATTTATCAAAGGTCGCATAAAACCCAGTTAGGTTTTGTAGAAGCAGCACTGAAGACGTTTAGTGTTCTTAAAATTCAAGGAAAGCCACAACAACTTCCTTTGAATCTAATTTTATATGAGGTTTCTCCTGTGCAATATCATTTAAACTTACTGCAACCTATTAAAAAATGAAACGGATCAAACTATTCTTAAACCTTAGGCGTTAGAGACCATACATTATAGGTATCCAGAAAAAGAGTGGTTTCATGTATATACTGATGGTTCGAAAGTCTAATATTGTGGAAACGCCGGAGCAGGAGTCTTTAGTTTTTATATTCCTGTAGGATACAATGCTTGTACATTTGATGGAGATGTAGAGGCTATGCGCACAGCTTTGACCCAGTTGATATGCCACGCAATCACGTTCAAAAGACTTGGTATTTTCTGATTCTCGAGCTGCTATTGAAGCCATTGTCTCTACGGAAGATTGTAAAAGCAGTGAAATTCTCGAGTGTCCGTCCTTTATTCATATGTTGTCATCACAAAACATCAGAGTTGTTTTACAGTGTATTTCAGAGTACTGCGGAATCACAGGAAATAAACTCTCGGCCGGATTGGCAAAGAGAGATGCTGCAGTTATGCAGAACCCGTGTAGGCCGATCGCATATCATTCTAAAAGGCTATTTATCCGGAAGAAATTCAAAGACCTATTTTATCAAGAATTAATTGACAAAAATACCAATGAGTTATGGGTGGTGAGCACAGATTCCAGATTATCCAAGGAAGGATATGGCAGCCATGATCCGGCTTTTAACTTTTAACTGGTCATGACTGTTTAGCTAAGCATCTGAATCTTTTGAAAATTCTAGACAGCCCTTTTCTGCACTGTTTGTGGTAACCTACAAGGTATGGACATTTCCCACCTCCAGACCTGTGATGCACTGTCGCTGACGATCTCATCAGCAGATATTGGGACGCAACAGCGTTGAGCAATTAATACGTCCCGGTTTCCTTCTTCGTTGTACTTTTGTCTTTGTCTGTTTTGTTTTTACCTTTAATTTCTTGATTTTGCTTATTGCTTGCCAAAAGTAAAGAAAACCAATTAATAATTATAATAATAATACTAATAATTACAATCCAATGGTAGCAAATCAAAACCTTCGAAATAATAATTCAGTAGCCGGTGTTGCCCGATTTTAACTATATTTTTACTTTTGTCTATAAATGGAAAAGATTACTGGGTGTTCATAGATATCACGTGCTACAAGACAGACTTTTTGCTCTAACAAATTACACACAAAATAAAAGTATTACCTTTGTATAGGTCCGATTTGAAACAATACTTAAAACCAATCGTTGGACCAATAATATATAGAATGAACACTGAGTTTTAATGTTTAAATTTTGATCAATTGGATCTAGAAATAGGTATACCAAATCATTATTGAGTCAAGTTCTTTTAATACCGTCTGTGGTCTTCTACCCCAAACATTCCTAATGTGATGTTCTCATTATTTCCAAATACGTTGTAATTATAAGTGAGCATTTAAATGAATACCTCTGTGAAAATATCTGCCATCAGCGTACCTTATCTTCATTAGGATTATTTACGTCGGGGTAGCATATTTCTGAATAATTTCCCCCACCATAATTAGTATTTTAACGTGTTTCTTCTTTAGAGCATTCGGTTAGACCCACTTCGTACAAAATAACAGTTCATTTCTATTTACCCATAGCTAGAGACATGGGGAAAATCAGTTTTTTCTTTTGAAATTTTAAATGACTGTAGCTTAAGTACTTTATATAGAATATAACAGGGCATTATTTTAATGCAAAAAAAATCTGATTTTTGAATATAACTTTTGTAGGAAAAAACTATGTCTTTTTTTTAACCCTTAATTAAAAAATTTAAAGTAAAATACATACCATACTCGTAAAGCATTATTCTTTTAAAACTAGAAGATTTTAAAATATAACTTGTAAGATGACATATATATTTTCTAATTAACTGGAAATCCCTCAATCTATAATATGGAAAATTAAGAAAATTAAGGATAAATATTATCAAAGTAAATAACATATTCAGCATTATCATTGATAAAAAGAGGAAATAAAAAGAAGCATTAGAAATATAAAAAAAAGATTTCAAACTTTCCTCCAATTAAAGATAAATTTTAAAACCTAGACTACAGTTTAAATGAAAATAAGTTATGACTTCAAAATAAATACAATATTTTAAACTCCAACTAATATATATATATAAGTCACAACTAATTTATTCTAACGCCTAGTTAGTTATTGTTAAACATCCCGACATCTGTTTGATCACCAAATAAGAGCAAAATTTAAAATTCATATTAGTGTCTCACTTATAAAAAGATCTGAATTAAATTAATTTTAGCATGAAACTGAATGTTTTTCCAAAATAGTTCGTTTAAATACTCCAGTCGATTATATATTTATTGACAATATAGTTATTTATAGTTTAGTTACCGGAATTAAATATTCCTCGTAATTTTGAAAAAATATTTTTCTCCGTTCATCTAAGAAAGCTTTTGATGGCAACATTATTGGTATTATTGGCTGTGACTTGTTATCTTTCAAAATAATTAATGAAACTGAATCAAAGTAATCCTTCCTTTTTTTAAAGGTTTGTAAAAAGATTTCTATTCATGTCATTAATTGCTCAAGAATTGGAATTATACGGAATTTCTGAGAAGTAAATATGTTTATACTTCTCTGAAAATGTAGTGATTTAAGTTTTAAATATCTAGCAATGACAAGTTGAAACCAATTTAAAGCCATTTAAATAGAACATATTTGCCTTAAGATAAGATTCTTCTTTCCGACGACAGATGGTAGAAATTAAACATTTAAATTGATCCGTATTTAATTATAATGGATGAAGCTTAAAAAAGAATAAACCATAAAATATAAATAAATATATCTGTAATTTGGTAACTTTTGGTTTTTGTGTATTATCCTAAGTGTACTCATTTCAGTGGTACCGTATTCTTAAAACTACGGCACTATGATTTTTTTTTCTTCTTTTGTGTATTGAATTAAAGGCAATCAAAGTAAGGATGGTAGTATTATAAAGATAATTTAATATTTGTAAGGTAAAGGATCATGCGATTTCTTGGTATTGGAATCAATTTTATTTTATTTTTTTACATACTAAATACTGATTACATAGTAAAATTTATAGAAAACCAATACAAAAAAATAAATTTCATTAGAATCTTAACCCGTCATTGGTCGCGCTATGAGCATTTCTCTCACGCTTATCATATAAATTGCACCCCTTATTTGAAAGTGACCCTGGGGACACCACCCCCTGTCTAGCTGACTCTTAGAATCTCCTCAATCTGTTATCAGTTCCGATAAGAATAAGGGCGTGTTTGACCTTCAAACAGCGTCCTATTTGCTTAGGTGTTTTTTTGTGTGAGCTTTACTCTCATCGCGCGACCACTGGCGTTTGCATCATGTGAGAGCGTTTCTCACCAAGAGACCACCAGCGTTTGTATTATTTTTATAGATAACGCGATGATGCGAGTACGTTTATCGCCTAATTATATTTTCAAATTTTGTGTTAGCAGCGCATTTTGATCAATGTTATTCTTTACTTTTGAGAAAATATTACTTTTGAGAAACAGTGTGTCTGCGTTTTCTCCAACTGACACTTTAGTGTCTTATATTCCAAAGAAAGGGAAGAATGTTCTTGTTTATTCCTCTTTGCACAGTGATAAAAAAATAGATGAAGATTATGGCGTCCTCTCTAAACCAGAGATCATTACTTTTTATAATCTCACTAAGGGTGGTATACACGTAGTCGACGAACTCAAAGGTGAGTACTCTGTTTCGAGAATAAGTCGCAGATGGCCATTGACATTTTTTTTCGATCATGAATATTGGTGGTATCAACAGCCAAATTATATATACTGCAAATATAAACAATACGATGGCTAGACGAGCTTTCTTGAAGGAATTGGCATTGGAACTCATTAAACCCCACCTGGTGACCCGTTATTCAGTTCCAAACTTGCCACTCGCATTGCGGAGTGCAATTAGCCCAATAACAGGACTTAAAGGCTCCTCAAGAATCAAACGAAATGTTGAAATCGCCGGATTTTGTACATTCTGACCTCGAAGAAAAAATAGGATGTCAAAAAAGGGTTGTTTTACCTGTGCGCGACCTATTTGTACCGAACATTCAACTTACGTATGCCCCTAATGCTGTGTTAATAAATACTTCTAGTATAATATTTTATTTACCAGGTCCATGTCGTCTAATTTATAAGACTTGCAGTTGACGTTCTAATAAAGTATAAATACTATGATTTTTATAAATTTGATTCATAAAGTAGGTATGATTTTTTTTATTTCACTTTCGCTATTAATTTTTCTGAATAATAGCTGTAAAATAATTATTTTAATTGTAATTTCCTTGTACGTGATTGCTAAATATTAATGCAATTCCTTGAAAAGAAACAATTTTGAAGTGTTATTGTTGAGTAGACAACTTAAAACAGCGGAAATGGGTAGTGTGAGAAAAACTCACTCCCGACCTCTGGCGTTACTCAAATCGGTGCGACCAACGACGGGTTAAAAAGAGTAAACATTGCAACTGCAATATTGCTATATCATTGTTGCATGTTTTAAGTACAGTCGGACCTCTATTTAACGAAGTCGCTAAATCCCGAAAAAAAAGTTCGTTATATGGAAAATTCGTTAAATAGAGATTCGCCTTTTAAAATACTTTAAACTACACAAAACAGATTTTAAATTCATAAACGCTAAATATTATTAATAAAAAATCAATCGCACATTTATTTTGTATATTGTTTGTGTATTTCTATAATTCATGTCTATTTCTATAATTCGGTGTAGATACAAATTTCTATAATTTGTGTCTATTTCTTTTAATTAATATCTATTTCTTTTGTATACCTTACCCATCAAACAGAAATCTGCAAGGAAAACAATAAAACAAAAAATTGTCCGGAAATACACTGTATTTTCAATTTTAAAAAAATATTAAAATTAATAAATTTTAATGACATTATCGCATTTATTATAACAAGAAAACTTTAAGCATACATTACCTCACGTGTCCTTAAATTTAATTACTGATAAAGTCTCTTAATTTTGTCTAAGTTATTTGTTTGAAAAAATGTTTTCTCTCATAATACTTCTCACATCTTTGCAATGTACTAAAAAGCCCTTCAGGCGTATTTTTTTCAAACTGTAATTCGCATCGGGATGTATTAAAAGAACGTTAATTTGTTAAATGTGTTAAAAGAATGAATAAGTTTGAAATGTTCAGAAATATTTTGAGAAATATGGAGGAAAAAAATATTGGATCGCAAGAAAAAGTTCGTTAAATAGAGAATGCACTGCGCTATTTAGAGGTTATTTTACGATTAAATTTGCAAAATGTTCTTGGTTCCAAGAAAAAATTCGCAAAATAGAGGTTCGTTAAATAGAGGTCCGACTGTAGTTACAGACTGAAGATCATCTTGACACTGTAAATTAAAAACCTTTTCCGAGGCAGACCATGGTGAAAAGAACTAACACGAGTGATAACCTTGGGTATATGAGGCCCAAACTGCTTTTTGAGACTTATTTGTCACTTCAATTTTGGAACTAAACTGAGGTAGGATTAAGGAATGTCCTCTAGAGGATTTGACAGGAAGGTACTCTAGTGGTGAACTGGTTAACTATTTTCTATACATCAGAAAATGCAAAAACTGTTGTCTCTTGGGCATCAGAGACCCAAGGGATACCACTGAAAGGTTAACCCTAATCATTCTGGGATTAAAGAGGCCGCATGATCGTATATAAAATGGGTATTAAAATGACGTATGAAAGAGAATGACCAAATAAATTGGTAGCAGATAGTTCACCAAATCAGAAAAGCGTATGGTATGAAACTTTGGTACAAGTTTCTGATGTTCGCCCCAGTTATCAAGCTATCGTAAGTGAACAGGAGGGCTAGTGCTTAGTGTGTGAATGCATAAATGACAGAGAGTCATTTGACTGTATTCAGTCATTGATAAGTTTGAGTCATTTGATAAGTTTCAGTGGTTTGACTCTGGGGAAAAATACATTTTTTTAGATGCGAGTTTTCTGCTGTATTTCTCTTAATGACTGTAAGTACCAATTCTAACATCTGCTGTTCTGCACATTGTTGTAAAGTTACATATGTGTCATATAAGATAAATAATTTGTAAACATTTGATCAGGTTTTGGGAACTGCACGTAGAACACTTCTAAAGAGTACACGTATAAAGAGCTCAATCTTATGATTTTGATCATCTTTATTTAAAAGATCAAAGTAACAACTTATTTAAAAAAAATTCCAATTGATATATTTATAGTTCTCTAATACTCTGAAAGATTAAGGAAAATATTTCTGTATCACATGGGCCTAATCATGATCATTCATCTTAAAACTGACCTAACAGAGGTATGTTTACTCACCAATTACCGTACAATTTTTGTTTTCCTCGTTTAACCAGAATTTTATCATGGCCAAATCCATATTATTAAAAGACACTATAGAATTAAAAGGGGTCGTCAAAATTTCAAATTTAGATGAGTTTGTTTACTAGAAAACGTTTATTATACAAACAAACAGCGTAAATGTTTTTATATGTTCCTCTCATAGGAAGCAGAGTCGGTTCATCCACTGGGTGAATAACATAATAAAGTTTTAAAAAAATCTCACGGTATACATGGGTGAATTAGCAAAAAAAAATTTGTAACCAATACGGAAATTCAAAAAAAATTCTGTTATAGATAGATGGAGTGTACAGCTTCAAGTTAAAATATAACATTCTAAAGCATTACAGAGACTTTACGGGGCCTGGGGCAAACTTCTGTTGGGGGCCCCAAAAAATCTGATATTTTTTTTTTCTTTTTTTTTGGGGGGGGGGGCTTTTTTCAGGAGATTATTTTGAATTTTGAAGTACGGTACAAGTTTCAGAGTTTTCTTTCGTAGGAAATCTAATAAATAATTTTTTTTAAATTTTTTGGGCCCCTCCAGCAGTTGGGGGCTTGGGGCAAAGTGCCCCAGTTGCCCCCCCCTCTGGGCGGCCCTGAAGCATTATGAGATCACCTTGTACACAATACCAAGCCATTCAATAGTTGACCAAACTGAGATCACACCATCTCTTGAATTTAAAAACATAGCAATCTGGTCCTATCAGGTCATATCCAAACTAATGCTGTGAAACATTTTAAAGGAAAGATGCAGACTGAATATGGTAACCCCGATATGCCGGAAAAATATCGGGGGGGGGGACAGTCTTAGAAAGAATGTAAGTTAAGTATTTAGGAATATGTACAGTCCACTAAGTTTTCATAAATGTATATTAACTGCTTAACGATCGCATAATTTTCAAGAAAACTGAAATAAAAGTGTCTTTTTTCCGGAGGATTCCATTTATTTCTTGATTTGCTACATCTAGTTAAAAAAAACTAAACTATCCCCAATTACATTATAAATAGTCTGCTGCTGCCATCTGGTATGTTAAATAAGAAATAAAAAATTTTCAGGGTGAATTGTTGTGAATTGTTTGGAAATGAAATGGATTGTTTTAATCTTTTTGGTGCGTTACTTTTAAACACTCGAGCCCAGAAATATCACGGGCACGAAAAATAGAAGGCGAAACCTCACCCGTAATTTTAACGGGAGCGTGAAGGAAGGGGTTAAATATGTATATATATGTACATATTATTTGCATAGTTGATCTTTTACAAGGATATCAATGACTTAAATAGTAAATACACAACTTTGTAATTCATAAACTTTAAAATTCAAATAGTTATTACTCCAAGTTTTAACAACTATTTACATTTTTAATCACATATTTCGAAATATATGAAAAAAGTCTATCTCAGCCCCGATCTTCCACGTTAATAATATTAATCCAAATTTAGCTCGAAAACGGCTTTCAAGTAATTGGGCCTCACCCTATTACCATCTTTTGTTTCATACACAAAAATTCCACCCGACACTTTCCATTAAATTCCACGCAGAATTAATCGATCGAGGAATCAATTACAAGAGCTATTCCAAAGCAAGTTTCGCCATTATAGGTTTAAATTCCGTTCGCAATTTTTTTCCCGTGTAATCAGTTTATGGTTTTCCTTTTTATCTGTGATGGGAACGTTGGTGGATCCCAAACTAAGCCAACCTCCATTAAGTCAATGTTAATTGCACGCCTTCCGCTTGATTAAAGGAATACAATTTTAGTGAAGACGTGTGCACGGCTCCCCGACAATGTTTGAAGAAAAGATAATGAAGGCTATACGTAAACGGCCATTTATCTTATAAAACTTAAATGCGCGTGGTTAATTCGATTATTTATTTGGTTTTGCTCCTTTTATGGTTATGGGTTTATGCTTTTAACCTGCTGTATGACACATTTTATGAGATGAATACTGAGATTCAGGTGGAGCCATGGTAAGAAGATTTTGCACGAAACGAAAACTGAAATTATTGTTTTATTTGAAAAGAGGATAAATATGTACGACTTAGATGCCACGATACGGTACATTTTGGTTGAGAACAGACAATTTTTTATGTTAGTAATAAAATGTCGAAAGTTAACATTAGTAATATGAAAGGGAAGTCATAAATGAAGTTGAAAGAGGACAAAACGGAAGTTTAGATAATAACGAAGGTTTAGTAAAAGTCTAAACTGACTTAAAAGTCTAGACATTTATTGTAAACGTTTTTATTTTTAAGCATTCAAGTGAGGAAATTTGCTTTTAAAATACGCATTCCTCATCATTATTTAAACAACAATTGTTTTATTAACATAATACGACGAAGCCTATTCAGATCATAATTTAAAAGAAGCTTTCTGTTAGGACAGTGATTGGAACCCACGTGTCTTAAATTCGAGCCCGCAGTATTTATGCATTGTACCACTTAAACTATACGTTTAATATGAGGTAATTTTATGCGGGGTAGTTTATGCCACTTATAACTGATACTGGGTATGGGGCGGTCCTGTGGTACAGCGCGCTGGTTTTCAGTGCTCAGGGTGCTCGGATCGAATCCCGGCGTTGCGCCACTAAAAGCCTCTTTGTGTTGTCCCTTCATAGGGAGTAATGTTAGTCCGCCTATATAGTGCCCCCATAATAAAATGTCTAGCAAAACTGCGGTGTACTATGGCGGTAAGATCCAAGAAACCGTCTGCCGCATTGGAAAAAAATAAATAATTAAAAAAAAACTACACCTGTTGTAACGTTTTGTACCGCCCTTTAAAACTATCTCTTTCCTATGGTATTTTTTCCTACCAGCTTCGCGTACTACATAAATATGGATACTGCCCCTTGACTGCCCAGTTTTATTCAACGAAAATCTACTTTTAGCGCTAAGGAAGCATTCCGATTTTTTATCAGTTAATCTATATAATCCACCTCGGTCCCCTCCTCTTTCGAGTACGGGTCATGAACCACCTGAAGACCAGTCACTACGTAGCAAGAGCCTGAAAACGCAGTAGAGGGTTAAATTCCCAAGTTCGGATGCATTTTCAATTGCTGTGGGGCTAAAGTCTGCCGGATATACAGTACAGATCTGCAATCCACCCAAGGCACCCCCAGCCCCCTTTTTATCAGTTAAATTGCTCGTGAGGGGGAGAAAGAGTTGGTATGTTATATGCTACAAGTTTAGCTACTTTTATCTTCCCTGAGATACACAGGTACAATCGCTTCTCTTTGTGTCGCTTTGTTTTCGCAGTTTTTCTTGCCGCTTGGCGAGCACTCTTCACCAAATTTGGCGGACTGATGGACATATGAAAAACTCATCAACCACCTGCATCAGAGATCTTTCCCGGACTCATTGGAAGACATAATCAAGAGAGAAGGGTTTACAGGATGTCGAAGTGCTGGCTCTTTAAGCCAGCAAAGGATTTCTAGGAGAATAAACAGCTGCAAGTCATGTTTAAGATTCTTTATGCATTGTAAAACGTAGTGAAAGGATAAAATAGAGTCAGCTATAAAATTGGATACGCAGAGGAAGGGTAGATTCAGGATTCAGCCGGTTAGTGGTCAGCATAAGAAAAGGCCTTTTACATAAGTTTAAAAGATTGTTAGAAAAGGGAAACGTACGCAATAAAAATATATTTATGGTAGAGAGGGGAAGGTTTGGAAATAGCCGCCGCTCCCATATAAAGGCCCCATAAGAAAAGGCTCAGTAGTAAAGTAGAACCGCGGTTAGTCAAAAGCCCCATGATAAAAGATTTGTGTTGGACGAGGGTCAGTCGGAAAAGCCCCTTAGAATAAGGAATAGGAATTGAAAGGATTGTAGTGAAATTTACGCAACAGTAGCAGTATTGTCGGACCATGGTAAGGAAAAAATGTTATAAAACTGACCAGGTGTTAGAAAATAAAATATAAGAAAAATGTAGGAAGTAAAAGGGGAAAATGTGAGGAAAGTAGAGACCCAATGAGGTTTGTGAAATTTAATAAAGAAAATATTATAGCCACTAGAAAAAGGTTTTAAGACGTAGGTGGAGTTTATATGGAGAAGAAAATATTGTGATTGGAAGGTGGAAAGATATATGCAAAAAAGTTGAGATGAATATTAAGAGGTAGAAATGGTACGGTGATAGAGAGAGAGAGAGTTGAGATCAGACGAGATTCTTTCGCAGTGAGGAAAGGGCCTTCGGGCCCCGCTCTGGGGTTGGGTTCTCGAACCGCCCTGCGGAAAAGATGGAGCAATATTAAATTTCCAGTAGCAACGCCGAATTGGGGTAAGTCAGTCTTTACTATTATGTTGATATTGACAGTACTATTTTAAGATTTAAATTTAAATTAAAATCCCGTAAATAATACAAATGATACATACCCTTACATGTTAATCAGCTGAGGACCCAATTTGTTATTTGAAAGAATATTAATCATTTTAGCACATTATTTATTATTCATGTAGTTATTTGAATAATCATTTTAATATTGTAATTTAATTGTTTATGTGTGTAATAAATATTTATTGTTAATTTTTAAATATTGGTCCTCATCATTTATAAACCATTTAAGTTGTGTCTATCCTTTTAACAGAATTTACACGCTGGGTAATTAGAAAAAGAACCTGGGAAATTATAACTTTTAATATTTAATACTTTTAATCGGAATATCCACCCAGCAGAAGATGGGGCGAAAGAATTGGACTTCGAAAACGCCGCTGTTCGGATGGGGGGCTAAAGACTTTTTGGCTTAATTGAAGTCGGTAAACATGAAAATCTTACTCGGTCAACCCTACTGAGATTCTTTAATCATGAAATTTAATTCCCCTTCATAAATGTAACCTTTAAATCTTTGGACCTTTATTTCTTAGGGCCCTAGAAATCAATAAAACAAGAGTCCATTATATATTATTAGGTGTTGTAGCATTAAAAATGGGTTGACTGGCACATAACATTATAGTGATTAGGAGTTCCTCATCTGGAATAGAAAAATGACATCAATAAAATCTTTTAAGAGGAATGAAGACCCAAAATTATGAACCATGGAACATATTTATTTTGAGGGAATATAAAAAAATATACAGAATGTTTAGCATTCTCTGCGCTTATGAAGACCGGTGGACAGCTGTTATTCAGATATTGTGATATGGTTGACAGAAGGAAAGTGACTATTTTTGAACGTAGATCACGCAGGGAAAAAAATGTTCTAAGTATTTTATATCAATCATTGGCATTCAAAATAAACTATAAACGGTGAAAGTAAAAACCAAACAGAAAAAGTGATCTGAAACGAGAAAACGTATTGCACATATCCAAAGTCTAAATACAGAGAACAGGAAGGTTTACCACAATCCGACTGGAGTACATAAATATTTCAAGAGTAGCCATAACCATGCTGTTTATATTATTACATTTTTATTCAGGGATAAATGATCGAATTTAATCCAATAGTCCATATTTTGAACAAACACACAGAAGCTACACCCTACATATAATACAGAGAAAACATGTTGATACAGAAATAAATAACCTCTCAATATTAGATACATATAAAATGTAAACATATAAACCTCTTTTATTAGGAAAATATTTACTGAATATAAAACACTTTCGACATTTCGTTTCATCTCTGCATTGTATACATTCGAAATTCTCGATATTTTTCATAAACATCAAGCCACTTTCTATAACAGAAACTGTATCATAATGTAGACGATTTCTTTACAATAAATAAATGTATTTCATCTTAGATTACTTTTCAAATACCAATAGCATAAAAGGGACTGAAAATTGAGATTTGAAATTCAAACCGAAAACTTGAAAATAAGCAAGAAAAAGAAATTCACCCCCCCCCTCCTCTTTTAAAAAAAAAAAATTCAGAAACTGAACTTTCTTCATGACAAAAATTTCAATTTGATTAAATGCTGAAGGGAAAAAAGTGTTTTCTAAAAATGCATTAAAAGTATTTCCCGTTGCTTGAGGAGTTAAAAATCCCCTTTCTTCTCTATATTTTATAGAAATAAAATAATCGATATAAACATCAACTCTGTCCTGTTTTAATAGCAGTTAAAGCTTCCAATTTTATATACTTTGTATTTCTGAGAAACAAGAAGCGACATATTTAATTAGGTTTTTGTTATTTTTCTCAAAACCCTCAAATGAAATTATGGCTGACTTGTTATATAATATATAGATTGCTGTGTTCCATGCAGATTATGACCAAATTTGAAAGAGAAAAACTGACTTTTTGTGCATGATATAAATTTAGAAATGATACACACATAAATATACACCATAAATATTTAGTTTACAGGCTAATTCAGTTATATGTACTACTACGATTCTAATATCTTAATATAGGATTGTAGTTTTAGTTAAGCTTTTTAATTATATTTTCTAATTTTCTTTGCTGAAAATTCATTATCACACACTGAAAATTATATTAAACACTGTTTATTAATTGTAAAGAAAATGATTAAAGTAGCAATCAAACAACATTTATTGTGTTATCTAATATTAGTTTTCCGTGCTTAAAATATAACTGAGAATTTCAATCGTGCATATAAACCCTGAAGTTTTAAAAACTCTTTTCAAAAATTCGATATTTTTTCTGCGGAAATAGGAAAAGAGAGTTCCCCATATAGTATCTGTATAATATTACCTCAAATATTTCATAAACATTTCGTAACCAAAGCAAAAATTTCTGGCATCTACAAATCACCTACTGAAAGTAAAATTAAAGCAAAACGTTAAATAGATTGATACTAATTTTGAAAATTTTGAAAATGCGATCAAATAAGCTAAGAAGGTATTTCTAATTTTGAAATGGAAAAAAAATCAAAATTCAGTTTACATGTTCATCTTTCAAAACCATAGGAATTAACATGAAAATTCAACAACTTATCACTGAACTTGACAGTTATGCAAGATGACCGTATTTATCAAAATTAAAGAGTAACACTTTACTAGATAGTTATATCATCAATTATGCAATTTGCCCTTGATTTTTTTAAAAATTTCTAATGCAGAAATCTGTGAACAAAATCCTTAGGTTTACAGAAAAAAGGGGGGAAATACAAAACTCCAAAGGAGAACAAAATGAAAAATACATAAACCAAAAAATCAACTAAGACAAAATTCTCATGCGATCACCTGCCTTCCTATAACGTCTGTACAGAGAACGCCCATTTTAAAGCAGATGAGGACATGATGTACTTACCGTCCATGTTGTCGAAATTACAAAGAGGACATATAGGGCTAGAAAAGAATCCCCATTCTATTTAAATACACGACAGTTATGCCAGGCAGTTACTGCCAGAAACGACAGTATATGCTCAGTTGCAAAATTGCACTAGAATCGTTGCTTAAAAAATTCAGATCAGAACATTCGCTTTACACGATACTCAATTTTGGCCACAGTCTGATATCTAAAATAGACCAAAATAGAAAGCATTAACGTTGTGAACAGTGAAAAACTGAGGTCTAACAGCTTTAATTTTTATAAAACATTTCTTTATAGCCTTCGTTCACTATTCCTTACTAGAGTGAAATTTTACTCTTTTAAGTTGCATTTCGAATTGGACAGGTTCAGATTACAAACATTATATTTATTACTTGAAACTGGAACTGAGGGTTAATTCTTGACAAACGTTGTTTTTAAAATAAATATTTTTATTTTCATTGTCACAAATTTAGCTTGTATATCCAAAACCTCAAACATCCAAAGCGTGTGTAAATACATTGTTATAATTTGGGGCCAAAATTCGAAGTCAAATAAATTTTGGTTACTTTATGGGCTATATTAAAGACAAGGACATTACTAAACAGTGAATTTAAGCTGTGATTTGCTAGTACATAAAGTTTGGTTACTTTATAGGCTGTATCAAGTACAAGGGCATTACTAAACAGTGAATTTAAGCTGTGATTCCCCAGCACATACATTTTGGTTTTTTTTATGGGCTATATCAAGCACAAAGACGTTACTATGACAGTGAATTTCAGCTGTGATTCACCCAACACATAAATTTGGGTTACTTTATGGACTATATCAAATACAAGGACGTCACTAATAAACAGTGAATTTTAGCTGAGATTCCCCCAACACATAAATTTTGGCTACTTTATGGGCTATATCAAACAAAAAGGCGTTACTAAGACAGCAAATTTAAGCTGTGATTCCCCCAACACATACATTTTGGCTACTTTATGGGCTATACCAAACACACAGACGTTACTAAGACAGTGAATTTCAGCTGTGATTCCCCCAACAAATAAATTTTGGTTACTTTATCGGCTATATCAAATACTAGGACGTTACAAATCAGTGAATTTCAGCTGTGATTCGCCAGCACATAAATTTTGGTTACTTTATCGGCTGTATCATGTACAACATGGGTGTCAAACTCGCGGCCCGCGACGGACATTTTTGCGGCCCGGCCATTATATTGGCACACAATAATATATAATAAAATAACCGACGCAGAATTATAATAAGATTGGAAGAATTCGCTAAATGTTTTTTTAATGATACTCTAATTTTGCTATTATTAAACAAAATGCATATATTTATGTTGAATATACTGTAATTAGGTAAATAAACCTACGTTTCTATTAATATTGATTTTTTTTTGGCCCACCTATAGTTAAGCCTTGTTTGTTTGGCCCAAGGTAGCCTTTGAGTTTGGCACCCCTCATGTACGAGGACGTACTAACTAGTGAATTTAAGCTGTGATTCCCCAGCACATAAATTTTGGTTACTTTATGGGCTATATCAAACACAAGGACGTTATTAAACAGAGAATTTCAGCTATGATTTGCCTAACGCATAAATTTTGGCTATTTCATGGTGTATACCAGGGGTCGACAATGCGGTGCCCACTAAACGATTTTAAAGTGCCTGTTGTTCAAATATCGAAAATTTTTAGATATTTGAACAACAAACGCGTGTAGTTGTAATGAATAATTTTAGTAAAGAAATTAAAAATCGGAAAATCTTAAAAATAAAAAAACTGACCAGTCTGATCCCCCAACAGCGTTGCTCTCCTCTTGCTTTTATGGTAAGTATGGTAAATGCATTTAAAGCTAAATCGCGCTCTGGAAATCGCATATGAAGAAAGATAATTTACCACATCTTTCAAATTTAAAAGTAATAGAAAATTATTGCGATAGAAAAGCTACAATCTATAAGTTTTCTAAATATTTTGATTCCTTTTTGGAAGAATTTAATACCAGATTTGAAGAATTCTACGAATTGGAGGCATTCTTGACGTTTTTTATTAATCTTTTCTCTCATACAGAGGAAGATGCGAGTCATAAAATCGCAACATATTTTGATATTTCCAATAGGGAAGACTTAGAATTGGAAATTATAAATATAAGAAATAACATTGAATTAAAATCACATCATAACGAAGAAAACTTTTGGAATTTAGTGAATGAATGGTTTCCCATTGTTGACAACATGTGCTCTGAAATTGAACTCTATTTGCGCGTCCACATATGCTTGTGAATCTTTGTTTTCCAGTCTGAAAAACTTAAAATCAAAGTAGCGATGATCAAGCCTCACTGACACTCAGTTGGACCAGTACCTGAGAACAGGGAATTAACTTATGTGCCACATTACAACGAGTTGGCTGCAGATTTTCAATGTCCAATATCGCATTAATTATAAACTTTGAGATTGTTTTGTTTAAATTAAAATTTGCATTTATGTATAAAATTTTATGTCGCATTAATATTTTCATGTTTAAATATTAACCCCCTCCTCCTCTTCATACAGCGGTGCCCGCCGAACTCCCTCAATTCTGTAATATGCCTTCCTGGTAATAAAAGTTTGCCGACCCCTGGTCTATACCAAACACAAAGACGTTACTAAGACAGTGAATTTAAGCTGCGATTCTCCAGCACATAAATTTTGGTTACTTTATGGGCTATATCAAACACAAGGACGTTACTAAACAGAGAATTTCAGCTGTGATTCGCCCTACACATAAATTTTGGCTACTTTATCAGCTGTATCATATACAAGGACATTACTGAACAGTGAATTTAAGCTGTGATTCCCCAGCACATAAATTTTGGTTACTTTATGGGCTATATCAAACACAAAGACGTTACTAAGACAGTGAATTTAAGTTGTGATTCTCCAGCACATAATTTTTGGTTACTTTATGGGCTATATCAAACACAAGGACGTTCTAAACAGTGAATTTAAACTGTGATTCCCCAGCTCATAAATTTTGGTTACTTTATGAGCTATATCAAACACAAGGACGTTACTAAACAGTGAATTTCAGCTGTGATTTGCAAGCACATATTAGAGTTTTTGTATCTTAAAACCGTAGAATAAGTTAGAGTTAATATGAACAAAAGAAAATTTAAAAAAAAAATGATTACTGAAGACAGAATTTTAAACTTTACCAAAATAGGGAAAATTTCCCCTTCCCCCCCCCCAAAAAAAAAAAATCCCTAAAAGGATTTAAAAACAACAATTTCAGCACATATGTTTTAGTTTTAAAATGACGAAGAGGAAAATTTTGATGTTACATTTTCGTTAAAATCGATACGGTCATTCATTGCGAAGGGTAAAATGTCACCATTATTTTCCCCCCTTACCCCTAATCATGACAGCAGATAAGTTTAGAATACGTCGATAAATCCCCTGAAAACGTCTAGGGGTGTATTTTTATCTGTATCCGGGACCGCTCTCTGCTCAGAATTCCCGTTGCTTTTATTTCTGGAACCCAGAGAGCGAAAATGGCGTCTGGGAGTACTAACCCTGTGAGTAAGAAATACGCTGTTCACAGATATCCCGCAGTGTTCGATTGTTCGATTTTTTTTTATCTTTTTGAGAGAGCAGATTTTCATTTCCTAATTCATCGGCGTAACCAAGGCGACAGGAATCATTTTCATCGCAATGGCCGGCTCCATCTTGTACCTCAAGTCACAATCGTATGCTAAAATTGGAAATGCGTTATTAATATCCAAGTTTGGTATTTTCGTTTGGCAACACCGTGGATTTGCATTTTTAAGGAGTATTTCTGGGTTTTTTACGACTCGGTTCAAGCATGAAATATTTTTCCAGGTTTTAATGAAATGAACCATGTATTATTAAGCAGAGAGTTCTTTTTAAACGAGAAAGTTTCCCCGAAGTTTTGTAAATTTATTATAATCATTACAGGAGTTTGCTATAAACACACCGACAATTAAGTATTCGTGATAGAAGTATTCCATGGAAATAAATTTTACATTATAACAAAGAAAAAACTGATGTAAATCAAGAATGTGAAAGAAAAGTTCTCGGTATTTAAGGGTTTTATGTATATTGTGAGTTGATAAGGTTTTACCAGATTTTCAAAATACCATATCTTCTCTCTCAATCTGCACATAGAAATACGTCTGTATTTGGAAATTTTCTAACCACTCTTTAAATCTTGTGTATTTATCTACAGTTTCCTGGAAATGTTTCTTTAGGACTTTTTGTTGAACATACACACACTGGCCAATGAATCAGAAACTTAGGATTAATATTTTGTTGGACTTCCTTTTGCATGGATAACAGCCCGTATTCATGAAGGCATCGATTTTACAAGCTTCTGGATTGCAATTACGTTCAGAGAATACCATGCGTTGGCTACACAGACCTTAAGATCCTGTAAATTGGATGGAAGAGGAGATTGCTGTCGGATGCGCCTTTCCAACATGTCCCAAACATTTCCTATTTGATTAAAATTCGGGCTTTGCGGTGGTCAGGGAAGCTGTTGCAAGTCTGTTGTTCAATGAACCAATCTTGAACGATTCTGGCCAGTGGCGTACGCAAGGGGGGGTTGATGGGGGTTATAACCCCCCCCCCATTGGTTCTGATTACATATATTATTTAATTAGGTTTACGCTTTGCACTGATTGCTCAAAACTACTCTTTCATAGTAATAGTCCAGTCAAATTTACTCAAAATGGCGGAGAATCATGTATTAAATGAAGGGGTTGAGATTTTTTCAGGAATGTGTAGGGGTTGATACCCTGAGCAACGCCTAATAAAGTCCCCTCGATTTCAGGCGCGGGGGGGGGGGGGGGTGTCCAAAGATCCTTTTTTTCAGTTTTTGGCATTTATCTCGAAAACGGTGCTTAGCACAGGAAATTGTCAAATTTAAAAAATAAAGCTTATAAAATTCCCTTCCGAATGGTATATCCATGTTTGTACCCAAGTGTTACCGTTTTCGAGATATGAGCCGTTGAATATGAAAATTTTTCAAAAAAAGTGGTAGCGGTTCAGGTATCTCGTCAAACTTCCTCTTCTAACTCTTTCCCCTTCCATTTCTCAGAAAACTCGTGATAGAGAAAGTTGTAGAGCGAAAATTTTCCTTCAAAAATTTATATAATTATGCTAATTTATCTTCACCAGGTAAATAGTTAGAGCGTTTTGAATTTTAGGGGTACTTTTCAACATTTTGCTTGTAAAATGCTCGTCACTCAAGTTTAGTTTCCATGATCTGTAACTCTCTTAATCACTTTGTGTGCTGTTTAATTAGATACGTATAGTATTCATAACCCATATAAATAATAAATTATGTATACATGTACGTATAATGTATATCTCATAATATACAGAAGAACACTTGTAGTACAAAGGAGGAAGTAAGAAAACAAACCAAAATGTATAAAAGTTGTTCATATAATCAAAAAATGGTTATCAAAAGTAGGTTCAAACAACAGTTACTTACATTGAATATATTATATAAATTTATTTCATCAACTTCTTTCCTATATATTAAAAGCAGTCAATCTGATACTTGGAAAAAAGTTTCAAACAAGTCAAAGTCTTCACTATCATTTTAGCTTCTGTAGAATGTCCGAATTTTCCCGAAATGATTTCCCACCAAAGTGGTATCCCACTATAATGCCACGATCAAAGTCACTAAGCTCCTTTGACTTACTCATCGTCTCACAAACGCATAAATATGACCTGCCAAACCACTACCAATACTTTTATAGCTTTCGGTTACGCATCAAATTACGTCACCTGCTAGATCCAATTCTTTAGGGGGGTGTCCGGATACTTTAGGCCAGATAGTGTATAACGTATTATTGAATATTAATGGATTATATAAATTATTAAATTTACTTAATGAGGTCAGCTGAATGATAAAACCTGAAGATGTTGGGAAGAATAGAGCCTGTCTTCTGTGTTGCCCCGTCCGGCCTTCATGAAAAACACATTCGTGTCTCGTGGGGTGAGTGCCACAAGTAAGACGAGCAGGTCTTACCTATCTACTATCACCACAGTTGAATGAGAGGTGTTTTGCCACCCACCTCTGACAATACTGCAGTCAGCATCTCCTTTGGCTTGTAGCGTACTGGAAGTATGGGGTTAGTTTTCCCAAAACCTCACAGAGTGCGAGAAACACAGCTGCGTGTTATCGGGACAGTTTTTGGCCGGTTCCCATCGTTTTTAAACACGTGCAAGAGTTTTGGCCTGAAGATTAATCCCTGGAATGGCGGTTTCCCTAACAAGTGGTGAGGGTAACTCTTTGGAAAACAGAAAATGATTTCTATCACCGTAATAAAGCTGTCTTCTCTTAGCGATAACTTCATGCGAGTGACATCGGCGGGCGATAAAGTTTCGGCGTTAAGAAGAGCTGTCAGCCGATAATCTGCTGCCCCCCCCGGCTGAAAATTCAGACATCTAGGGAGAGGCCGCACAGAATCCGCCTTGTGTGGACGTGTTTGTTTTAAGCTCCTGTGTTGGGACTGTATAGGTCCGGGAGCGTGCATTGTAGATCTGCACAGAGTTAAATTGAATATGTTGTAACCTTAAATGTTAAATTTTTTGTTGTTTGTAAATAAAATTCCTCGTTAAGTTTCTGTTTTAAAAATTGGCTTCGCATTTTATTTAGGACTTCTTTGTTATGGATCCAATAGTTGTGAAATTTTTTCAAAATGCCTCAGAGAGTTTACCCTTGTCGTGACGCCAGAGGCTGTAGTAGACTGTATATCTCTTGCATCCAAGGCCTGAACTAACATAGTAAAGAGCTTGGTTTCGCTCCTTTCACTGGAAAGGAAGTTTTCCTGATGAACAGTAGCCACCATGTTCTTATTGAAGTCAATATCCACTGATGCTTTACTTGATGCTTTCCGATGTTGTTCGTCTCTTTCCGTGGAGTTCGTGTCTTCATAACCATCAAAAAACACAGCTGAACTGCTGCCGTAATGGTTGATTATGTACGATACATATTGATCGCATATGGAGGCGAAGGTGGTGTTGGTGTTCCACTTTACTCTATGGAGCAAGAGCCGCCATCGATTACCGTGAAACTGTTCTTCACATTGATCAATTGATTACATTTTGGGAAAGCATCATACAATGCTAACTTTTTGATTTTTCTCATTATCCCCTCGGCGAATAGAGACATCGGGTATGGGGCTAACTCGTACGTTAGCAACTCCTCTACATCCCCTTCTTTCTTCTTGGTGATCAGAATTCTTTGAAATATCATCAGAGGCTCTACCACCACTACCTCATCATTAACTTTGATTATATTGCTCATCGCAGCTAAAGGAACGACTGAGTCTTTCTTGGATTGTTTCACGTCTGAGAAATTCATTCCAACAAAAGTGTTCATTGTGCGGGTTCCAATTTCCAATGCCTGGTAGCAGTTGACGTTGCTTGTTCCAATTACTCCCGTTGAAAGTGACATCGAACAATTACGTTCAGCAAAAGGCGGGTGATTAGCCAACCATTGAGCAAGCTTCCTTCTGTCTAGATCGTCTCTAGTTATGCGTGATGCTCGAAACTCAACATGTTGTTATCCTCTTGCAGTATGGACGCCACAAACATCTCAAATGAATTACATATTGCTGTAGCTGTGCGTGCTCCCCCAACTCATTTCGCCACCACTGAATCACTAAAGTCTCGCCCACGTGTTACTTCTCCTTCATTCTTCATGTCACACATGAGTGTCACCTGAATTGCCATGTTAGACCACACACCAGCCATTGGTGTTCCAGTTCTGTTGACAGTGAAGTATCCACGATCTATAAAATCTTGTTTAAGTTGAAGGTGGCGAGTTGTTAGTACCAGCATGTGTTGTACATATAGGTGAGTACACTTTGCATAATGAAAATGCCCGCTGGCATGGAAGTAAGGTATCATCAGTTGGGCGCATGTCATATGATCTTTCCAGTCCGTTCATCAACACCACCATTTCAAAGTACTGGACCCACAAGGCTTGTGTTGGGCCACTACCTTTGAGACGTGACAATTCGTTGCTCAATTTCCACTGAATGCTGACAAGGGAGGTATTTGTGGAAATGTGTTGTGGAGTAATTTCTACTGAGGTCTGAAGTAACTGAACTACTTCTGCTTTTTCCTATGGTGTGATATCTAAATTTTTCAAAATAATCTGAGCTAAAATGACACTTCTATACATTTTGGTTTGTTTTCTTACTTCCTCCTTTGTACTACAAGTGTTCTTCTGTATATTATGAGATATACATTATACGTGCATGTATACATAATTTATAATTTATATGGGTTATGAATACTATGCGTATCTAATTAAACAGCATACAAAGTGATTAAGAGAGTTACAGACCTTGGAAACGAAACTTGAGTGACGAGCATTTTACTAGCAAAATGTTGAAAGTACCCCTAAACTTCAAAACGCTCTAACTATTTACCTGATGAAGATAAATTAGCATAACTATATACCTTTTTGAAGGAAATCTTTCGTTTTACAACTTTCTTTATCACGAGTTTTCTGAGAAATGGAAGGGGAAAGAGTTAGAAGAGGAAGTTTGACGAGATACCTGAACCGCTACCACTTTTTTTTGAAAAATTTTCATATTCAACGGCTCATATCTCGAAAACGTTAACATTATATATATAATAGCCGTTGTCTCTGTATAACACTTCCGGGCTGTACTCATCTTTCAATTGAAGCCCTCAGTAAAAAAACAGTCGGTTAGGCTTAATTTCAATTTCAGATGTGGATCAGAATTTTTTCTTACCTAAAAACTAATATCTTCTCCATCAAATCACGTTTGTTCAGCCTATTTTTCTATAAAACACTCAGAACTAAAAAAAATGGATGCTTTTTGCTGTATATTTAACAGTTTTTAAAAATCTGTTTACTTTTGCGATGAATTCTGAAAGTAAACAAACTTGAATGTGAATGAATCATGTAGCTCAAGTATTCATATCGCGTAGTGAGCTGTAAAAAACTGGATGGCAGTCTACTACTCCAATCGCATGAAAAACTAAATAAATAAAATATAATGAAAGGGTTTGCTTTTACAAGTTGCGGATTAAATAAAATATTGTTAGATAATTCGGGATATTTTTTAACTTTCATATACTTTTTCAATTATGACGTCAAAATGTCGGGTTACCTTCTAGTTTGTGTATAAACATGGATATACCATTTGGAAGGGAATTTTATAAGCTTTAATTTTTAAATTTGACAATTTTCTGTGTGACGCACCGTTTTCGAGATAAACGCCGAAAACTGAAAAAAGTGACCTTTGGACCCCCCCCCCCCCCCGGGGAGCCTGAAATCGAGGGGACTTTATTAGGCGTTGTTCAGGGGACCAACCCCTACACATTCCTGAAAAAATCTCAACCCCTTCATTTAATGCGAAATGGAAACCTAATTTGACTGGACTATAACCCCCCCCCTTTGAAAATTTCTGCGTACGCTACTGATTCTGGCCCGATGTATAGTTGCATTATCGTCCATGAAGTATTCGTCACCTGAGGAGTAAAAATGTAACGTTGCAGAATGCACTTGATCTGCCAGTATGTTCAGGTATTGCATGGCTGTATGTTTACCCTCAACGAACACCAGGGGACCACTTCCATAGCAGCAAAACATGTCCCAAACCATGATACTCCCATCAGACCCTTGCACAGTGAGAACAAAGCAAGATGGATTCATGGCTTCATGCTGTTCTCGCCAAAATCGAGGTCTTGAATCAATGCAAAACAAGGTATAATGCGATTCATCTGACAACATAACCTTTTTTCGGTCCTCTTTGTCCAGTTTCGTCTTTCCAGACATCACTGCAAACGAATTCCGGCATTCCGGGCCGAAATGAGAGGTTTCCTCACAGGCATCCGACTACATAATCCCATCCTCTGCAATTCTGTGCTCATGGTTCGCACCGAGATCGGTTGGGACGAACCTTGGTCTAAGATTTCGGTCAGTTAAAGTACAATGGAGTCCCTTTTATGCCATACAATCCATCGGAGACGACGCCGACCATGGTCTTGGTTGATTGTGTTCGAACCATAGTTACGTCTTTTTGTACAAGGACTGCGGGTTTTGTTTCCAACTGCTGAATACCTTCGAAATGGCTGCTTTTGAGAACCCAGTGAGTTCTGATGTCTTCAAAATCGTGGCTCCTGTTGAATGGGACCGAACAATAAGCCCTTTTTCAAATGGTGAAAGATCTGTCATTTTTTCCATTCTACTGCGTTTATAGTGAAATGCAGCAGCACACTTTACTTATTTAGACTTCTGATTACGTTTCATCCACGCCGTAAACATGTCGTACGATTAAACATGCCGTCGTAAACATGTCGTAAAACCACGTCGTACGTTTCATCCACGTCGTTTTGTATACGCACGCCGCTAGCGAGCATTTGTAGAAACTCTCACAGATTTTTATTTCATTGGTCAGTATTTGTACTTAATACTTTTAAAATAAACTGTTTATTATTTCAGGGGGACACCAATTTTAAGAAAATTATATAGACATATCATTAAGAGCTTTTGAGCAGGACTTTGCCGAGGGTATGTGTTAAGTATATTTTCGATTCAAAAATACTCTCAACATGCTCTTTGAAACGAAATTTTTCACTTACGCTCAATAATACTGAAAATGCTTCTATAATTGTGTAAAACGACATGGTTTTGAAAGAAAAACAATTGAAATCAAATGAACCAGAATATCAATCGATTAAATCCGTGTCATCAATCGAAAATTCATCTGAACACCTTGCCACACCATCTTCGAAATTGAATAAAGCCAAAGATGGTCCTTTGATCAACAATGCTTTGTTCAAATAATTACGCCTCATCCATAGTTATATTGATGGCAGAGTACAAAAATGCGAAACGTTAAGACTCCTTATGCAAGTTGAAAGGGTCTTGGACACTTTTTACTATTGGGACCCTTTTGCTACCGACCGCAACTCGCCGTTTACAACTTAATCCTTCAGCGGTGCGCCAGTGTACAAAGTGCAACATTTTCGTAACTTTGACTGGTTTGTTT
Source organism: Dolomedes plantarius (assembly GCA_907164885.2). NCBI lineage: Eukaryota > Metazoa > Arthropoda > Arachnida > Araneae > Dolomedidae > Dolomedes > Dolomedes plantarius. The sequence continues at coordinate 119,314,188 of OU015495.1, forward strand.
TTACATGTAAGATTTGAATGTTCGAAGCAGTTTCTATTTACAGCTACACCCTTTCTAATGCAGGTATGATTTTATGACCCTTGTATTCTTTGCCATTCATTTTTAGTCGTTAAACCAGCGATTATAATGGATTACAATACGAAAAAAAAACAAGAGCTGATGTAGATGATCAAATGTGCAGCTATTACACCGTATCACGCATACCACGAAGATGGACTCTCATTTTTTAGATTTTTGGACATAATAGGAATCAATTCGCAAGTTGTCCTTAGATCCAGTAGCCGGAACAGTTTTGAAATAAAGCGATTGTAACTGCATTCTTTGGCCTTTAATTATAAATATATCCTATTATTATCAACATTTTGTATCTTGTCAAAAAATGCAGAATTATTGTTTTTAATTTGAAAAAAAAGTTTATTACAAAAGGAATAATCAAGGTTGAAAGAGACGTTGCACTTTGTACCAAGCGCGCCTGCTGGTGTTCCAAAAATTGGCGCCACGCTGAAGGGTTAAGGGAAGTGGCCTAACTCAGCGTTCTAACACACGCCAGAAATCTTTGTGACTTGAAGAGCAGGACCAATAATTTGACGCATTTCCTCGTAACATGATGGTATTGAACATCTGGAAATCCAGATTTGAATCACTTTTACCATTTCTGGGATAATGTTTAAAGGAGTGTTAGAATAAGTTACAAACACCCCACCCACTCCCTAGTTTGTGCAGCAATCGCTAACACTCTGTTTTGTAGCTCGGATCGATATACCAGTGCAACAGTTACATAAGCTGGCTGAGCTCCAATCAGATAGGGTTGTATTAAGTCGGCTTAAGGCGGAGTTACCTTATATTATGAGAATGTTCCGAATGAAACACCAACTATATTTATAAAAAGCTGGTTGAATTCCCTGGGGATTATAGTTTAAGAGCTGTAATGAGAGGAATATTAATGAACTACATTATAGTAACACACTCTTGCTAACCTGTTACTTTAAACAAGTTGAATTAATTCCTAAAGAGAAATATGTCAATCTACATAATTCCACAGAATTTAATAGGGGCAATTCTCCTCCAGCCCTACATAACGTAATATTATATTTCATAAATATAGGATAAACGTTAATATTCACACATTTTCTTTAGTTTACCTTTAATAATTTTATGTGATATAAATATACGTATTACCAGCTTTCTTTTCCACTTTCTTACTGTTTGCTTTACGCTACTTCTTTTGAAAGAAAGACCTACATAAATACCTATTTTCGCCGACAAAAAGAAATTCAACAAGAAATTTCACTTTTTACGAAAGTCCTACATTTTAAAAAAATCATAATTTCGCTAACCTAAAAAATAAGTCCGAAGAGGACTTTCGTTTTCACGAAATAATTATATTTAAAACTTTTTTCCGCTAAAGGGAAAAAAAAAGACACGAAGGTGATTTTTACTTTTACGAAAAAAAAAATGGAAAGTGGAAACAGTGTTAAACATTAATTTTGTGGGCGCCGTTGTTTGAAGTAAAGGTAGTAGGGACGAAAGTAACCTGTCCTGATGGGTAAAGATGGCGATGAGGAACTAATAGATGAATGATACTGTTACGAATTTTACGAGTCCATGGTAATCTCGCCAAATATGAGAGTTATCGCCAAATTGGAGATGCATTTGGGGGGGGGGGACTTATTTTGGTCGCCAAATTTGGCGATATGGCGTCAAATGATCAACAACCTTCTAAGTCCTTCTTGAATGTTCCAGTTATTTCTAGCTGGCCGGCCGATAGGGGGTGCTTTGGAAGTCTATAAGTATACCCGATATTGGCATTGGAACTCTGTGTTCTTTTCTGCTGCGTATTGAATGTATTGAAAGTGCGTTAGGCGTATTTTGTATTGAAGACTCAGTTATCCTGACTTGTGTTTTTAGAGTTTTCTGTTGCATAGAAGACAGTTGTTACGTGTTTTCTGTTAGTATTTGTGTATGCGCCTGAAGAGTTTATAGAATAATAAACATTATTTTGTGTGCACCTTGTGAAGAGAATTTATTCAATCCCATCAAACCCAGGAAAACGGAACAATACTTTTCCTACAGGTTTGTTTGGTTTTATTTGTAGCTCTACTGTCAACTTTCGCTACACGAGGGCTAATACACCGAGACCTACTGCTTAAAACCGATACCAAACGGCTACAAACGTCCATGCCAATAGTAGGACTTGAACCCATAGACTCTAGTACCGTTTCCTACAGGACAATCTACCAACCATCCTGAGTTCTTGTGATTTATTCTACTGCACGATTGGCAGTAGATTTAACTCCTAACGGACACATCTAAATTTTTTTAATTTTATTTATTGAGTTAAAATTTTGAATTTTTTTGTGATGGTTAACCATATAATTTGTAAACAAAATCCAATATAATTTGTAAACAAAATCTTCACATAAATTTTTAAACATTTTTAATATTTAAATGTTTTAAAAAAAGTGGGATAATTAAAAATTGGTATAACTCGCAATATTACTTGCCGAATTCCGAAATTTTTCCATTTCATTAAACAGAAATATATAAGTTTTAAATGTTGAATCAGATTTTTTTAAATATTAATTTTAAAAAAAAATTAAAAATATTTAGACTAGAAATTTAAAAAAAAAATATAACTTATATTTAAAAAATCCTATTATCAAAAGTAAATATTTTTTTCAAATTTTCTGAATCAAAATTAAAGTAAAATAATTAAAAAAGACATGCTCCAAGTTTGAACCTTTTATCTTTAATGGTTTTTGACTTATAACAATTTAAAGACGAGGAATGGTGAAAAAACCCCTCATGCATAAAAACGCATTTACAGTTAAATAAATATTGGCTGTTATTACAATGTTGCACAACAAAATTTAATATCTCCTGTTCTAATTTAGATAGAAACATGATTTAAACGTCATATTTTAAGCGGAAAAAAACACAAAATGTTTTAATGCAATGAAATTTTTTTCGAAAATTTGAAGATTTTTATGTCCTGGACAGCCTTAAATATATTTACATCTAAGCCACATCTATGTGTTATATATTGCAGTAATAAGAATATATAAGAGTTAATTTATATTTTACATGTTATTTGGTATAATTTGGTTATTTTATGGATAAGCTCTATAACGTTTCTCTTATATTATGTTAGTTTGCTTTTAGACTTTTTGACTTACGGAAAATATCAAAGATTTATATATACGAAAAATATCAAATATCCGCCTTACAGTCGGATAGGTGGGGTTCCCTATAACTTTGAAATATATTCTAAAATCTCTATTATAAATACTTGCCAGATATTTATAAATAATTTTTTCTATAATTAACTATAGATGGATGCAAAAATTGTCATCCAGTTAAATTCAACAAAACCAAATTAAATAAAGTTTATTTACAAGGGGTATTATAACATTTTATGTCATGATTTTTAATTAAAGTTTTAGGCCCATTCAATGCAGCCATCCCATAAAAAGCTTTATCTTGATTAGTTTAAGTTTGCTACGGTGGATTATTAATGAATAAATATCGAAAGGAAATTTCCCTTCCGTCCAAAATAAGTGACACAAAAAAAATTAATTTTGTCATTAAAAGCTTTTAATTAAAGTTTTAAGAGTAATTTATAGAGTTATTTCATAACTTAAACAAGTTAATTTTAATTATTCATACCTACTGAAGTTAAATCAATATGAATACTTAAACGAAATATTTTCTAAGTTTATGATAATAAAAAATATGGAAGTCAGATTTCATTCAACTCTTACTAGACTAATAAAAGGAAATGTTATGTATTTGAATGCGATGTATGATTGATTTTTTTTTTATATAATTTATACGGAACTAAACCTATAATATGGCAAATGTCCTAATTTCAGTCAATAACGACATCCGGATGGGTGGACATTGATTTTATTTCACAGGACATCTTGACATAAAACAGACATACACACAACGGACGATCATATATCTTAAGAGCACACGGAGTTATCACATAGTTACAGGAACACACGATTACACTGTTAACTTTTTCCTTACTGGATGCTATAGCATGTATCCCAAGAATACCGGCCCAAAAATGAACATAAAAATCTATATATATATCTATATATATATATATACACATATATATATACAGTGTGTAACAAAATTATAAGACCACTAGTTAAAACAAATTTTTTAAATAAAACTAATATGATGTTGATCCACGATTTTTCTGAATAATTTCAAATACTCCATTTTTCATTGAATTAATTAGGTTTTCGAGCAAATATTTGGGAATTTTGTCCCATTCATCCATGATAGCTAGTTCCAATTCATACACAGAATCATACTGACGGTTATTTGCATACACTTGACGAGCCAAATGGCCCCACAAGTTTTCTGTGGGATTCAGATCTGGACTAAGGTTTGGCCAGTTTAAGACCTCGATTTTTTCTTTTTGAAACCAGTTTTTAGTTGATTTAGGCACATGGCATGGCGCATTGTCTTGCTGAAATTTCCAGTTTGATCCTCCTAAAAATGGGCCAAAAGGTATAAGGTGTTGATAAAGCAGTTGTTGATAACAAATGGAGTCCATTTTTCCAAGAACTCGCTGCAGATCACATTTCTCATCATATGCAAAAGCTCCCCACACCATCACAGAGCCACCAGCCATCTGTCTACTGAAGAAAACTCGAGGTTCTGTTCGTAAATCATGCCAGTTGGAAATATTACCGTCCGGGCCATCCAAATTAAATTTTTTTTCGTCGGAAAAAATATTTTTCCAAGCAGCATCTCAGGTCATGACTTCCTTTGCCTACTTCAGCCTTCCTTCTTTATGATGCTTTAACAGTCTTGGTTTTCTTTTTAATTTCCGAAGAGCAGCAACATTTGAATCTTAAAGTGCGCCAGACTGTCATATGTGAAATAGTTTTACTTGTCTGCTGTGTGATTTTACGAGTAGACAAGTTCTGTTTCGTTGCAAGCTTGAAAATTCGTCTATTATCGCGAGCTGATAATTTACTCTTTCTGCCAGATCTTTTATATTTTTCATAAAAATCTCTTTTCTTAAAACGTTATGAATAGCAGTTTTAGAACGTTTATGTATCTTACTTATTTCAAGTTCCGATTTACCAGAGCCCTTATAAAACCAAATTTTTCGAACTTCTAGTTCAGATAATTCTCTTCCACGTGGCATTGTGAATTTACTCATAAAAACAAACAAATTAAATTCTATTTTCTTTTACAATATTATCTTTTGGACTTTTTTGTGATGTAAAGTTACAGTTTATCTACGATTTTGAAAGAAAAAATAAAATAGTTTTAAAAACGCAAGCGATTTTAAATAAAAAAATAAATGGTCTTATATTTATGTTACACCGAGATTTCAAAAAATCATTTGCTGTGTGAAATTAACTCAATTTTTTTTCCTTTAAGCGATTTATTTGAGAAAATATAACTTTTTTCATTTGCTTCAAATTTTAAAATTATTCATTTTATGCAGTGTAATATTAAAATGAGTGATATTTTGGGTGGTCTTATAATTTTGTTACACACTGTATATATATATATATATATATATATATATATATATGTATATATATATATATATATATATATATATATATATATATATATACCCCTTAATGGCTGTTCTTACAAAGGGGGTATGAAATTTGCCGTTTTAAAGAGGGAATCAGAAAAATGGGCTCCGTAAGCTAAAGGTTAATAACAACTGCTTCGACATTTACACCTATACACTCACTGACACTGGTTTCGTCCGAGATAATGCTTTCCCCTTACATTCCGACGGGTCTATTATCAGTACTCGAAGGAGGGAGGAGAAAGGTTAGGGTGAGCTGGGACTAAAATTATTTTTGTTACATAAGTATTTAAAATATATTTGGTAGACCTTCCATAAAATTTCTAACTGAAACTCTGCAATTTATCATCAATCAGTAGTTGATCTATCGAAAAGTAGTAGATCAACTATTTATTACTATAGTTTTAAAGTTGTTAATTGTTAAGATTTTTTAAAAAAGGATTTGAAAAAGGGCAGATGCCGATTATCACGAGTTAATCATATTCCATAAAATAACACTCATCTGAAGAATGACAGCACATAAATTTATCTAATAATAATCACTCCAGCCTTATTGCTTTGTTTGTCCATTCATCTAAATTAACCAATTAATTTATGGAGTAGTTTGTTAGTTTATTCATCTACGTGGAGTATTCATCAAAGTATATCACCGACTGAAGGCACGACAAGAAGTAAGGTTTGTAATTTCTCAAGGTAGGATACGCTTTGAGGATTAGCATCTAGAGTTAATACTACGAAGGAAGGCTGACGCACTTCAAGTAAAAAAAGGGCATTCCAAGTAGTAAACAATAAATCATTGATTTCATTGGTTGTTTAATGCAAAAAAAATTTTTCAATACAAATAATTATTAAAAAGTAATAAATTATTTAATTCAAGAGGTTTGTTTCCACTACTAACAGATTAAAAACATCAGACTTACATTTCTCCTCTAAGTATAAATTCCTAATGCCCGCAACCTTTTTTTTCGAAATTGAAAAAAAAAAAAATTTATTTTGTATTAAACAACCTATGAAATCCATAAGTTATGGTTCAATACTTGGAATGCCCACTTTTTGCCTGAAATGCGGCCTCCCTTCATAGCATGGACTCTAGATACTACGCCTTAAAGCTTGCCTTGAGAAATTTCAAACCTAACTTCAGTCGTGCCTTCGGTGGGTGATATACTTTGCTGATTACTCCACGTAGATGAATAAACTAACAAACTACTTCACATATGTATTATATGTGTAATATATGATAAACTAACAAACTACTCCATTAAGTCGTTAATTGGAATGAATAAATAGACAAAGCAATAAGGCTGAGAGTCGTAAGATTATTACATGTATTTGTGTGATGTCGTTCTTCAGTTGTATTTAAGATATCCGTGCTGACTCGCGAAATGTGGCGAAAAAGAAATCGGTTTTTCTTTGCTACAGAAATTTTAAAATTCAATCATATATCTTTACTACAGTAAATATTTAATATCTGTATTAAATCAATTTAAATTGTCACCTATTTATTTTCATTTGAATTTTTCTTTTACGTAAAGAGACATGTCTTCTATGTTATGCATTTCTATTCAAAACTTAACGAGTCTTGCATACAATGCCTTCGAAGTTGGTAAACATTAAAAAAATATATTTTTGAAAGGGAAAAAAATTAGTCAAAATTTTGATCAACTTTTGAGACAGTTTAAAAATATTTTTTAAGCTGAGTATTTTTTTGCCCATACACGTAAAACATAATTTGAAAACGAGGTCAGTTTTAAGATGTATCTTTTTTCGTTTGTAAGTAACCCTATTATAACAGCTTTAATCCAAATCCAACCCGGATGGTAAAAATCAATCATTCAGTTCTTCAACTTATTACCATCACACATTAATGGGCATCCATTCTCTTCGACAACTGTCCACTGAATGCTACTTTTTCGATTGGCTCGATTAGTTGATTGACATTGCTACGGAATTACCTCTGGAGGTGCGGGGTCAAGTGTTCTGGTCTCGCCATTTGAATTTTTTCGAAATTACGGGACTGGTCCTTCGGCCAAGTCAGACTCCGGACCCTTGTGGTGCCAGCCTAAACAAAAGCTGCAACTTCATCGCCCATAGCCTTCGGGACTTGATCTGGTGTTGCTGTCGGTCAAGTAGCCTAAGCAACAACAACAACAATATTGCTATGGTCATCTGTCGTTACACGACGGCTAACTAGACCGGGATCTACAGTTGGAAACCGATTCTGAGCAGTTACAAACATTAATGCCAACATTGGGACTCTGACCCTTGCAATATGACTAACAATGACTACCCTTCAGCTCAGATGGAAACTTTTATCCAATGAGTAAAATGTCCTACTTCCTGGTTTGGTTTGGTTTGGAGCGCTACGTTCAATTTTTGCTACACGAGGGCAAATTAGACCGGGACCTACTGCTTAAAGCCGATTTAGAATGGCTACAAACGTCCATGCCAAGAGTGGTATTTGAACCCACGGACATTGGCACCGAAGGCCAGCGCCCTAGACACTCGGCCATTGTCCGGCGTCCTACTGCCTGGAAAATCTCGAATTACCTACTCCATGAAACTCTAGCCCCGGGAAGTATTTATAGGCACTACCTTCCCGGGGTAAATCTTAAGGCGATAATTTATTTAATTTTACGTAAGCAAACAAGCGTGAATTCTTGATATCTCACAGTTGCAGTTCTATTTGCAGCTTGAAAATGCAATTAATATAAAAGGCTTAATAGATATAAGTAATGTCAAACTATGCATAACTTAAAGAGACTTACCTTCATTTTGCATACTCATCTGAGGAAAAATCAAAATACCTTATTGTTAGGAATATAAATATATTTATAATAAAAGTCCCTTTAATTATCGCTTAAAATGAGACTTTGCTATCTTTGGAACTCGCAGGGAGCGAAGACAGGAACGTGTACAGGATCAATTTCTATCTTGTGCATTAACGACCAGAACTTAATGACATGTAGGCGGGACTTTTCGAACACCGATGTGCAAGAATGTACTTCTAGGGAACAGAAGATTCTGAAATCTTTAAAAGGAGCTTTTATCTCTTGAATAATTATGGTTCCTTGGTATGTCAGTTTCCCTTTTTTCTCATCTCAGAGAAAATGAATCTTTTTTTTATCTGAGAGAGATGAAATAGCTCGTATTATGAAGTATAAAAGAAGAAGTTTTATTGACTTACATGTCTTAAAATAATTTTTCATGATTCGGATGGGGGTTTATGAGGCTATTGAATTAAAGCCTATTTTTGTTCGATTAAGTCCTTGGTATATTCTACGGTATCTTTCACACTACTTGTTTAGGAAGTGATGAAAACATTTGAGAGATTTATAATTAGAATATTTAGAGAAATTTTCTCGCATATAATTTAAACAATGTCAGAATTTTGCATTAAAAATGGTGTTATAGTATTTCTTTCCATTATTCCTTAGGTCTACATACTAAAGACTAGTAATGACTGCTTTCTTTTGCCTGGTGTATTTTCAAGATCGATCAATCTCATATCAGATCGACAACTCTTAGTATTTATAATCTCTAACCTTCTTATAAGCAATAAAACAACACTTTGTTGCCATTTATGAGTGGCTACGAAAACATTCAATAGGGATTGTATTTCACCATCGCATATATGAGTTGATACTGTATATGTTGGCTGTCACATACCGAAGGTGAAAATTAAAGTCAGCATCTTGTGAAATGAATACACGGAAATTTCTCATCAGAAAGTCAACAAAATTTATAACGTTAGACCACTACCATGAAAAACCCATTGCACATTCACGGGTTATTCAAGCTGAAACAGTCACTACACATGGTCGTTCTTATATATAAAAAAATAGCTGAAAACCCGCACTTCGCTACGGAGTACATTCAAATTAAATACAATGGTCAATATATGCAATTAATGCCTAAATAAATAAATATATATATATATATATATATATATATATATATATATATATATATATATATATATATATATATAATAGATACGACGATCAATGTATAGGATTGATGTAAAAAATTACATATTTATAAAAAAATCGTGAGGGATATTTTTATAGACAAAATAATGTAGAAGAAAATATTCAAATTAAATCTAATAGGACATACTAAGAATATAGTACAGTTAATATAGTACAGTTCAAAGAACATATCTTTTACTAAAGTTTAATATTTTTTTGGATAATGTCCAATCGTCTGCCGCATTAGCAAGAAAAAAAATATTTTTTTGTCTATTACGTTGTTATGCACGGGACGATAAATTTATTTAAAGTACCAGAAAAAGAAATCACGTGGTCAGCACTTAATAAATAAAATTCTAAAAATTAATCTTTAAAAATTCACCAAAAATCAGAAAATGGAGGTAAAGATTCCAAAAAGATTTCATTTTAAAGAAATTTTTATGATCTTTCTCGTGATATAAATTTTATAACCCTCAGAGATTATTATTTTAAATGCAAACTTAAAAAAAGTTACTAAAACAACTTAAAAAATTAATTTAAAAAAATCTAAGAATAGTTTTTCAAAAATCTTTCTTAGTGCACCCCTACACTATAAGAAGAATCGCCATGCGAAATTTCAGCCCTTTAGGTCGAGTGGTTTGGTGTGTACGTTGTATGTCAGTCAGTCAGTCAGTGAGTTAGTCAGTTACGGAACTGTTTTATATACATATAGATTAAGGGTTACAATTATAAGGAGTGTACTTTTCTGTGCTGTCCAGTCATATGGTTTGGTTTGGTTTGGTTTAGGACGCTGCGATCATTTTCTGCTACAAGAGGGCTAATTAGACCGGGCCTACGGCTTAAAGCCGATTCCGAACGGCCACAAATATCCATGACAAGAGTGGGGATTCGAATCCACAGACTCACCGAAATCCAGCGAAAAGCCAGCGACCTAGCCATTCGGCCATCTCCGGCTGTCCCTTCATATGGAACAATGACGGTTCACGTATATGTAAAAAACCCCAACAAAATCATGATGTATACTTGTGAATTTCCTCAAGACAACACGATCCGCATTGGGTTTGGTTTGGTTTGGTTTGGTTTGGTTTAGAGCTCTACGGCCATTTTTTGCTACCCGAAGGTTAATTAGATCGGGACTTACAGCTTTTAAAGCCGATTCCAAACAGCAAGGAACATCTATTCCAATATTCGCATCCGCATTGAGATAAAAACATTATAAAATACATAAATTGAGTCTGGTAGTAGTAACATTTTGTATGTAAAGGCATGAATACCTAAGTTCGGAAAAGAAACTGATTGTATTGTAAGAGAGAATCGTGTATTTTTTATGTCTGTAAAGTGACTTCAAGCAACTCGTATTGAGAAACAAAAGTACTTAAATACTTATGAGAGTAATTGTCATTTCATTATACAGTGGTACCTCGACTTACGAGTTTAATTCATTCCATGACTTAGCTCGTAACTCGAAATACTCGTATCTCGAATCAATTTTCCCCATTGAAATGAATGGAAATGCCATTTATTCCTTCCGGGCTCCCCGAAAACACCGCAATTTTTTGTTACATGTTTTTAAATAAGAAAAACGTGCTTATAAACGACGAACATTGTATAAAAAAAGCAATAAAATAGAATGTACTGCAATAAATTTGTTTTATTAAGTGTAATGTACAATATTTACCTTGGAGATCAGACTTGATGATGCTGATGTAAGAGGAGGAGACAGGTTGAACTGAGAAATTAAATCTTATTCTTTGATCTTTGATCTTTACGCCCCGCTTTCCTCACTTTCGCTTTTATTACCAGCTACTGTCTTAAAGTGAACGTGTGAGACACGGAAGCTGGGCGATTGTTGCATCATTCACCGTGGCTGTAATGTCCAGATTCTTCTTTCTGAGAACCTGAAAAACGTTTTCTCAGAATCCAATCACTCGGTTTAAGACTGGATAGTAGTCTCAGAATAATGTTATACAATTGTATAATAATTGTACATAAAGGTTGTAAATATTATATGCTTCTTGTGTTCTCATTTGATGAGCACGTAACATGGCATTCGCTGCTCAAACTAGAGGTGGGATATCTGAAGCTTGCTCGTAACCTGAATTTTAGCTCGTAACTCGAAGCAAAAAATCTACCGAGAGAATGCTCGTTTCTCGAAAAACTCGTAAGTCGAGACACTCGTAAGTCGAAGTACCACTGTATTCGAAAATTTAAAGGATTTTTCAACAATGAAACGCAACACGGTTTCCAGTTTATCGGCTGTTGAGTTATAAACAAATGTAAATAGTCTTCAAAAACAAATTTTACATTTCCATGACTCTTAAAATGTATTGTTGTTTCTAATGGCAACCTGGCCGGAAGTATTTCAGACCAGGTCCGTATAGTCTAGCGGGCTAAGGGTTTCGGCTCCGGTTTATAATGGCACCAAAAGGGTCGGAGTCCGAATTAGCCAGGGGGCCACATCACTTTTGACCCTCCGACCACAGGGGTGACACGTGGGGCATCGTACCTTCTTCCACCCTCTCTGACCTCATAAGGACTTTTCAGTCTGCGGATTTAACGTGCCCATATCCGGTTTAGACACAAAGGTATTTAATGACGCTTGTCTGAATTCCAGGTGCGCTCAGCACCGAATGCCGATGTGCTACCACTTGGCTAACTCTGTCACACTCCCAAAATGTAAAAGGTTTAATTTTACATAGTAGTTGATGCACAAAGAATTTTACTCTTTCTCTCTCTCTTAGAAAAAAACCCACTTCCACACAGTACCTTTTTTTAGTCCTTTAATTAAACTCTCATTGAAGACATATATTATGGAAATTTCTGTCTAAATATCAGTGACAATGATAGAAAAGAGGATTTGTGAGTTTTATAAATACAATAAAAACTTTTGTATTAAAAAATGTACTCTTTTTGGATAAACCGCGCCCAAAATGGATCAAAACAAATTTAAACTACATGGGATCTAAATTATTTTCAGTAAAAGTTCCTTGTACATGCAATCATCCTTAGAGTTTTAGAAAGAAATCTGACATTTAAAAAAAATTCTCTGCTGAAATCATCCAATCATCCAATTGAAAGACTATTTTTTCTCAATCACAAACTAATTTTATTATTAGGAATAGCATCTATGTACCTTTAGATCGATATAAAGAAAATGTTATGGGGGTGTTTCTGAAAGTGGGCAGGTCATCCAAAAATAATAAGTCATCACTATTAGGTCATCACTATTCTCCATTGAGCAAAGGAGTCTGTTTTTAAAAGTGAAAGGTTTAATAAATTTGGAATCTTTAATTATCATTTACTCGAATGAATATTTTTATATACTAGCCGCTGCTCGACCAGCATGGCCGCTTTTAGTTTTATATTATCTTTTGTAAAACAACTCAACTGAAAGTAACATATGTAAGGAATGTTACCATTACCTGTCATCATAAATATACGTTGTCAAGGGGTATTCTCTATAAGTCTGATTCTGAATCATTGGTTTCCAACTCGTAGAAGTCTGCGGACAACTAAGCCAGAAATTGAACCATGTGAGGACCACCACCCACCGACTTGATTGGGGGGGGGGGACCTTCCAGGGGATATGAGGGGTATAGAATATCCCTCAGACAAATGCAATACAGGATTAACATACTTACATTCTAACGTATCATATTCTAATAACAAAATAATTGTTAAACTTTTGAGAAAATTTAATTCAACATCTGTTAGTCATCGGATATATGCGGCCCATCTAGTTCAATGAACATTGCTTTCAAAATCCACGTTTATTTGGCAACTTTTTTATATGTGGTGCCGGACCACTCCCCAGACTTTTGCGGACCACCGGTTGGGAACCACAATTCTAAAACATCGTGATTAAAAAATGTGAATTTCCATTTCTTCAGAACAGAGTTAAAGATAAGACTGATAAGACTGAGAAACCCAACACCAATGATTTTAAAAATTACATCCCTCTCTGTATATACTATTTTTCAAAATTAAGATATCTACACTTTATCATTACATCAAATAAGAAATTGCTGGGGAAAATTTTTTTCACTTAAAAAATGGAGTAAAACGTTAAACCTAACCTCAAGATCATTTATGCTCTCTTTCATACCTCTCTCTAAATGAATTATTTCTTCTTCGCTATCTTTCTTGAGACTGTTCCCAATTTTCCCTTGATCGTGCAGCTCGCTTTCGAGCATTCCTGATTTCAGTGCGTAAATCCATGTTGACACGCGGTTGCAAATTCCGGACGGCCGCTCATGTTGACATCTGGTAGTTGCAGCCATTGCCAGTCGGAGTGTAGAAATATCGTTCATTTTTGTGCCGCATACCTACGCGTTTTATGTACATATAGATATAAACGATATCTTTCTGGCAGACACTATAACGATATTCGGAAACAGAAGAAAGGGAATCTACGTCGAGCATGTTGAACTGAAAAGATGTAGTTAGGTTTAGGAGCACTGAAATCAATGAAGCAGTCCAGTCGAGGGCATTGATAAATTTATTAACTTTTGCACATTACTGATATCTACAAATTTACAACGAATACAGGAGAGAGTGCTTAGTGTACTGTCCTCCCCTTATCCAAACGCTAAGTGTATGCGCACTTTGACTGTCACTTTATAACAAAAATGCCCCGCGACATCCAAGCACTGCACAGCAACGGAATTAATTTCATACGGGAAAGACAATATTAAAGGTAGAGAATCAATGGAATAGAAGTGTTACTTGTGGGTGTATAAATATTTTATTTTATTTTATTTTATTTTCTATCTATCTATCTATTTATTTATTTATTTATTTATTTATCTATTTATTGTTCAGCATTGCTTCACCTTTCTGTCAAAAGATGGCAGCACCTGTAAAATTGTTTTGTTTATGTTATAAAAATAATATTTATTGTGCATTAGAATTAATAGCTTAAAGATTAATGTTTAAATTGTTAAATTTCTTGATTTCTAAGAATTTTTGGAATAATTTGTTTAAACATCTATTGCTTTAAACATAATAGAATTTTCTTATTTATTATATTCATTGAAAAGATTGATGCATTTTGGGTAATTTTTTTATTCTGTTTGTTTTTGGTTAGTTATTCTATGATTATGGTGGAAGTTCCCTTGAAAACGCTTTTTGCTATTTATTCTATGTTACCTATTCATTCATTTTTTTTGAGAAATTCTAACTATATGTTAAAAATCGGAACATCCAGATTTTTTTGCATGTCACTGGGCCAGTGCTAGAATTGACCAACCATTTCGTGAATTGGCCAGACTTCGGATTTTGGCCGTAACACACACATACATAGTGATACCTCGAGTTACGAGTGTCTCGAATTACGAGTTTTTTTGAGATACGAGCAGTGTCTCGGCTGAATTTTTGCCTTGAGTTGTGAGCTAAAATTAGGGTTGCCAGCCAGCTTCAGATACCCCACAGATAGTTTCCAGAGTGAACGACATGCAACGTTCTCGTCAAATGAGCACACGAGAAACATTTAATGTTTACAACCTTTATATACATTTATTATGCAATTATATACATATTATTCTAAGACTAATTTACAGTCTTAGATTAACTCTCGAGAGATTAACAGTCGAGAGATAAACTCTCAACAATTTATCAGACGGGGAAGCTTGCTCTGTCCACACTTGAGTCGCCCTCCGAAACCGAACAACATCCAACCTCTCAGTTCAAAAACATTCTGAAAGAGGGGATGAAACAGACCTCATTGGACAATTTTTTATTGAAAACCCCTACAGATGAAAGTGAGGAAAGCGTGGCTAAAAGGGAAAATATCAGCGATTAAGAGTCAATTATTCAGTTCATCCTTTCTCCTCCACCTCCGTCAGCATCTTTAAGTCGTCTGATCTCCACAGCAAATTTTGTACATTATATACTGGATTTTTTAAGTATATAAAAAGCAGTTTATTGCAGTACTATCTATTGTATTGGGTTTTTATACAATGTATGTTATTTATAAATAAATTTTTCTTATTTAAAAACATGTAACAAAAAATTGCGATTTTTTTTGTGGGGGGGATAGATTAATGGCATTTCAATTCATTTCAATAGAGAAAATTGATTTGATATGCGAGTAATTTGAGTTAGGAGCTCCGTCACGGAACGAATTAAACTCATGAGTCAAGGCACCACTGTCTGTACACACACACACACAATATATATATATATATATATATATATATATATATATACACACACATATATATATATACATATACACACACATATATATATATATATATACATATACACACACATATATATATATATACATATATACATATATACACACATACATATATATATACATATATACACACACACACACACACTCATATATATATATATATATATATATATATATATATATATATATATATATATATATATATATATACACAGGCATATACACACACACACAGGCATATACACACACACACAGACATATACACACACACAGACATATACACACACACACAGACATATATATATATATCTATCTATATATATATATATATATATACACACACACAAGTATATACATATATATACACCCACACACACTACGGAGTGTTGTTCAAGCTGTCATGATGTTGGAATTCTCAGATTAGTACAGTTTAAAATTCATCCGTTTAGCTATAGATTTCTTACTAAAGTTTTTAAATTGTATACATCAGAATGGACGTTATGATCTTGTTACGATGATTTTACTGAGTATATTTTAGCAGTTCAACGATGTTACACTATCGATGCTTCTATGAATGCAAATAGTGTTGGTTTCAATTGATGAACCTTGGAAATCCCAGAAATTTTCAAGCTCTACCTTTAAATAACGCGGGCAAAAACCTTTTAATATTTAAATTATACACTTATACAATCAAAGGTTTATTCAGAAGACTTTGCAGACTTTTGCGGATAGTTTTTAAACAATTTTAGAGTATCCATGCTATTTGTAACTGCCAATTATAAAAAGAAGAAAATCGTATCTCGACCATGTTTAACTCTATCTAGATTTCGCTCCTAATAGGACCTCATCATAAAGACACAGCATTGATCAACTCGAGGAAAGCACACGAGTTTGCATGCAAAAACAACTCTTTTACTATACTAATGGGGGAAACATGACCTCTTCATTACAACCGGTTGAGAGAGAAAAAAAAGGGAAACAAACAGAGACTGGGTTGTTCAATATATCGATTATTAAGCTCGAGACGAGGAGGTCTGGATTTAAATATAGAAAATTTCTCATCTTGAGGAGAATAATTTATCAGGATTGGAGACCAAAAAAAAATACAGTCTGGGTTTTTTCAATACAAAATTTTATCCATTGAGTGAATTTGTTAAGTTAATACGCATCAACTATTATTTTCCACACATTCAATTTAAAAAGAAAAAAAGAAAAATTAGTCTCCCGCGCTATAATTAGTTCAAACATTGAATTTCAGTTATTCAGTTAATCACTTTTGTATAGACCTGTAAAATCCAGGCCTATACAAAAGTTATTAACTTACATATTACATTAAATCCCATAATGTATTAATCCTTTTTGCTCTTCGCATTGCTTTTGAACAACTATAGTATTCATTACTAAGTAATATAACGATATATTGCATTAAACAGTAATCCTTTTAGCACCTCGCATTGCTAATGGTTAATATCAAATACCATTTATATAAAGCTTTCTTTTAAATAACGTTAATTATTTACGCGTAATTTAATTAATGATTCTTATATTTACGCTTGAAGAGAAACAAACGTTTATACAAATTAACTGCTAATAACAAATAAAAAATTAAGTCGTATTTATATGCGTGTTGTTGACGAAACGGGATTCAAACACAATGTAAACTGGTGTATAATATAGAGAACTTAATGTTGCTGGAAAAATCTTTATATTAAAACTGTTGACTAATTAATGTATCAAGTAACATAATTTATACGCGTATTGAAAACTATACGTGATTCAAGGACAATGTAAATTTGTGTAATATAGGCAATATATTACTGAAAAATAATTTATATTAAAACTGTTGACTTAGTATTATATGAAATAACATTAATTTAAAACGTGTTTTAAAAATTGAGTAAAATTATATAAACATTGATGTAGTTAAAACCGCAAATGAGGGTTAAAATTTATGATATAATTATAGTAAACGTAAGTTACAAATAAATATGTATTCACCTGAGATAGATCCACTTGTTACCGAAAAGCGAAAGGAAATATAAATTTGAATAGTTCTCACCATTTTAACTTACTTTTATTTGCCATTAGCAGTTAATTTGTATATACGTTTCTTTCTCTTCAAGCATAAATATATTTATTAATTAAATTACATGTAAATAACTAACGTTATTTAAAAGAAAGATTTATATAAATGGTATCTGATATTAACCATTAGCAATGCGAGATGCTAAAAGGATTACGGTATAATGCAATAAATCCTAATATCACTTAGTAATAAATAGGATATTCAAATACTTTTCCACTACTTAGAAGAATGTATAATTTTCTGAAAACGTTTCACTTGGAAATAATAAGTAGTATTTGAAGGAACTAATTTATATTTAATTACATTTTCATATGGAAATACAGAGCAAAGTGTCCAATAGAAAATTATAACTGGTTTGGTTTGGTTTGGAGCGCTAGGATCAGTTTTTTGCTGCACGAGAACTTATCAGACCGGGACCTACGAAAATTATCTTTATATATAGAGTGGACGCTCGTTAATTCGAACTCGAAGGTTCTCAGAAAAAAGTTCGAATTATCCGATGTTAAGAGAAAATATATAACTTTAAATGTGTATCACTGAAGAAGAAACTCTCCTAGTATGTATAACCCCAGAAAATATATTATACTATGTTATCTAAAGTTAAACATATTAAAAAGCAATACAGACTTACATTAATCATAAAATGAAGCAGAAGATACGCAGTATAAAGTAAACTTTTATTAAAAATATGAATTACACTTTGGGGAAAAACTGTAAAATGGATGTTTGGTTCTGTTTATGATGCCTACATTGTTCAGCCAGCTTCTCGATTTGAAGTAAACATTTCAATTCATTTTCAGAGGAACGTTCCATCTAAATAAATGCTTTCAGAGTTTTAATAGAGTCCATTATGGCTTTGACCATTATGGCCGCATTAAAAATATCTTTCCGCGGGTAAGTAGAGAAAAGCCCTGGCAGTTTCCTACCGAAATTAGTGCATACGTCTTCGATTACATCAGAGCTTTGGCCACATACAGTTTGATAAGAAATATTGTGCCTTGACTTAAATCGTGAAAGCCATCCATCACTGCATTTAAAATCTTCAATTCCCATTCAAATTGCCTATTCATCAGCCTTCGTCAGCACTAGGGGTCCATTTATCGGAAAATTTCGAGATGTAACATCCTGGAACCATAAGCAGTAGAGTTTTTTCTAGAACTTCTTGGAACGCATTTCCCATGCGTTTCCTTCCTCTAGCAAATTTTGATTTTTCCCATGAATCTAAAACTGACTCCTTGTTTTTCAAATAAGTTGACAAGGCATATTTTTTAATTCTATAGTCAGCGTCTAACTTTGTTTTACATTCGCCATTCTCTACTTTCTTTAAAATTTCTACCTTTGTCTTCAAAGTTAGGGTTTTGTACTTTCCACGTGTAGACATCCTGAATTTTTACGCATTCACACCACACAATGAGGATGAAAAACTAGACCACATTAACTTGTCTGCACTGCAGTTATAACTGACGCAGCTTCCTAGAATCTGTAGCAAAGACTAGTTTTACTGAAATTCTAAGAAAATCGATCCGAATAAAGGAAAATTGCTTTTTCCGTTTAGCACTAATAAGAAGGACAATAGCTACTAATGTTTAGCGGACATGCAATACTCTAGGAATGCAGGCATGGTCCTCTTTACACAGAAAAGAAATTTTGACACACAAATAATAAATACAGCGCGTATTTTCTCTATTAAACGAGGAAAAAGAATTTTTTTTGGTCAAATATTTAGTTCGAATTAACCGAAATGTTAAAAATTTAGTTCGAATTAATGAGATATTTTTAACATTAACTCCAATACAAGTTTTTTGGGGCCTTTGGATTAGTTCGAATTAACCAAAAGTTCGAATTAACCGAGTTCGAATTAACGAGCGTCCACTGTATATAAAACAGTTCCGAAACTGAATGACTGACTGACAGATAACGCACAGACCAAACCGCTGGACCTAAAGGGCTTCAATTCTGCATGGCGATTCTTCTTATAGTGTAGGGGTGCACTATGAAAAATGTTTGAAAAATTCTTAAATTTGTTAAATTAAATGTTTAAGCTGTTTTAGTAACTTTTTTTACGTTTGTATTTAAAATAATCATTTGAGGGTTAGAAAATATATATCACGAGAAAGATCATAAAAATTCCATTGAAATGAGATCCTTTTCGAATCTTTACCTCCATTTTCTGATTTTTGGTGAATTTTTAAAGATTAATTTTTAGAATTTAATTTATTAAATGCTGATCACGTGATTTCTTTTTCTGGTACTTAAATAAATTCATCGTCATGTGCATAACAACTAAATAGACAAAAAAATATTTTTCTTGACTTGCTAATGCGGCAGACGATTGGACATTATCCAAAAAAATATTAAAATGCAGAAAAATATATTATGTTCCTCAAACTATTCTGTATTAACTGTACTATATTCTTTAGTATGTCCTATTAGATTTAATTTGAATATTTTCTTCTACATTATTTTGTCTATAAAAATATCCCTTGCAATTTTTTTATAAATATATTTTCTGTTTTTTTACATAAATTGTATACACTAATCGTCGTATTTATTATAAATATATATATATATATATATATATATATATATATTGGCATTAATTGCATACATTGACCGTTGTATTTAATTTGAATGTACTCCGTAGCGAAGTGCGGGTTTTCAGCTAGTAAACGGATATTCTTATCATGTAAAACAACATCGAGAGCTTTTATAAATAGTAGCGTTTGCTCTACGGGAAATATCTACAGTAGTATACAAATAAATGAGAAGGGCGAGTGTAAGGAACGACATTTCTCCTGATATTAACAGAAATCTTAAAACATTACCCACAGAAGTTATTGCTGAATAATTCTACTATCGAAGGTATCTTAGAAAGGCTTTACACAGGGTTTTAGTAATGATTACAATGGTGAAAACTCTTTTTTCCAACTACAAAGGGGTTCTAGATGATACTTAAAATTACTTTCATTTCTAAAGAAAATGGACTGTATCAATTAACTAACTGCATTCTAAAATAACGACTAAAAATAAACTTATTTAACATACAAAAAATATTAGGAAAGGAAACACTTTTAAAGTTTTAAATCGACAAAACCCAAACACTATATTTTAAAGGTATGTACAAACCAAGCACTACATATATTAAACATACTGTCAGAGACTACACCCCAAGTAAAAATAGGGTATCAAAGCACCTCTGACTTCAAAAGTGCGTGCTGACATTGCACAACGAAATCAAAGCTAATTCTGTTACAAGTCCAGCGGTTTTCTGTTACATTCTGCATTCATTTCCACATGTATAATCCTTGGTCAATATGTTACAGTCTCGTTGCTCTTTGAACAACCCATTACATATTTTTATGTTATATATATACATATATATATCGGGTGGTTATAATTAAACTTCTCCTATAAACGACATTCCCCTACAGCGCAAACTGGTGAACGGAATGCAACGAAATTTTGTATATGGGTTATACACGAGATGCGCTAACGGAATTTCGAAAAAAAAAAAATTAGTTCCAAAATGTCCACCAGAGGGCGCCTTTACGGGAAAAATATGAAATTTAACACAATAAACGACCAAAACGGAATACAGAAACAATATTAACATTTATTGACTAGTTTCCGATCACCTTGTCATCGAACCACATTAAGTAAAGGTAAGGAAGAAACAAAAACAGTTCAGTTTGCAGAAACAAGAACAGATTAGGACGAAATTGCACGAGAGGAGCAGTTGTTAATCGTGTCCAGGACGATGTAGGAAAAGCTGCACCACGTGACCACCTTCATTCACCTGCAAAATTTCAAGTCGATGGACAGTGTGTTCAACAGCAGATCGTAACTGATCAGTTGTGAGGCTTTGCACATGAAGTGTTATGGAGTTCTTTAAGTCATTCAACGTCGCAACACCTCCACGATACGCCAGACTTTTTAAATAGCCCCATAACCAGAAATCGGACGGAGTTGGATCCGGCAAGAAAATTAAATTAGCACTTTTGATCTTTAAATCATCAGGATGGGAAGTAGCGTTGTCCATTAATAGAATGATTTTTCTCTTTTGTTTTTTCATTTTGTTATCTACCTCCACCAGCATTATCTCTGCGGTCATACACGTTTTCTTATTTGACTTCCACGAAACACTAAGTTTTCGTACATCAATGTTCTTGAAACATCCAAGCTTCTATGGAAACATCTAGGCTTTGTAAAAACGCATAAGCATATATTTTTAGCTTGCTTGTTAGAATAATTTTAAAATGTTTGCCAAAATAATTAAAAGTTTTTCAAAAATACCTGTCCGCTATTCGGAGTGTCCGCTATCTAGAGGGAATAACATGCATTACCCTATATAAAAGGACTGGGAGTCGTAAAAATATCCGTTAATTAGAGGTGTCCACTATTCGGGAGTGTCCGTTAAATGAGGTACCACTGTATATATATATATATATATATATATATATATATATATGTATGCTTAGCCTCTAAATGTTTCGATGAAAAAGTGTGAAGTATTCTGAATGTAAAAGATGCAATGTAGTAAGCGTGGTATAAATTAATAGAGATGCATTATATTTTAAAATACTCAAACACAAAGTTTTTGTACTAATTTAGAGCAACTTAAATATATTTATCCAATTCATATAAAACAGCTCTAAAAAAGGAAGTCAAATGTATTTAGTAAATCACAACACAAAACGCAATTGCGTGAGATTTACATGTGAATCGGAAGCCACTGCGTTCTTCAGCCAAACGATTCCGACAGTGGATAGCATACACAGTAAATTTCTACGGTCAATTAAGAGATATCGGGCAAAGCAAAATAAATGTCCTTGGATGCAATGAATAGTTTGAAGCAAAATATACATTAGCGGACACGCAAGTACATATACTTTTTATCGCTTTGTTGGATATTATGAAAGATAGAGTTTTCGAAAATATATTTTGCATTAGAGACTTATTTTCTACAGAGATTACCAACAAAAATATCTTAAAAGTTATACATATGATAAAATACACGAAAGGGGAAAGCAAACACTTTTCCCCAAGAGGTACTAAAATTACATCCACCACTTATTCAAATATTCGTCCTAGCCTCCAGTTAATGTTATGTTAGTAACATGCAGAAGGCATAATTAATATTACAGAGTTTCCAGAAAACTTGGATGTTGTAAATCACTACAATAGTCAAGTTAAAAGAAGATTACTATTACAACAGCATTCCAGGATTGCGTGTTTCCATGCACGCAATAGCATTACAGAGACTCGAAAGAGAGGAAATGTATTTCAAGTTGAAGACTTTGTGAAAATTAAAACCGCTGTAATATTCAGTAAAGAGAAATTATACATCTCTGAAAAGTATTAGGTGGTAAATAACAGTTGTTATAAAAATCAGTAACTTATTTAGAGCGTCATTTTACCCTTGTTGAAATTAATATCATCTTCTGCCTCCGGTGTAAGAATCAATATAACACTTAGAACTTTTTATATAATTTCTTTTGCTAGAAGCTAATCCTTATACATTGGAAATTATAAAAATGAAAATTTATAGAGGAAATCAACAATTTCGCTGATATCATACTGTATACTTTAACCCCTTGTAGATAGTCAGCGAATTCTTCATAAGTGCTACAAAAAGGTGCTAATAAGAAATATTTCTAAATGACTGCATAATGAAAAGACAAAGCCTAATCTATAACATCTTCAAGAGGTAAGATTTTGAAACTGCATCATATTAAATAAGATATTGTTACGATATTTGTTTCTCGGTTTTAAAAAGAAACGACTAACAGTAATATCTTACTTAGAAAAATTGCATTTGCATTGATTACTTTATAAATTTTGTTTTACCGACGATTAAATAATTCATCGATAAAATAAAAACCATAATGTCAATTTTACCTTAGTTGAAAGGAAATGTTTGGTCGTAAACAAACACAAAAATGTTATTTAAAGATATTTAAATATTATTTATATTTTTTCATGCCATTCCCACAAACAAACGAGGCAAAGAGAGTTTGGCCATCGTAAGTGAATGAACCAAAATTTGCGTCGCACAGTCGTGAGTACAACAAGCTATGCCATCTGTAATTAAAAAATCTTCAAAAGACAACTTCCCATCGTGAACACGTACGTGTTCAAAGGCTTGACACATTTGCAGTCGGCAATTTTTCATTTATCTAATACTGAAAGCCATATTATAATAAAGAAATCCTGAGGCTGAATGACTCAGATTTCAGACAACTTTTAATTTCCTATGTAGTTGGGAAAAAATTACATGTATTGCAAACTCGATTTTATAATATTTCCATTTTCTCTCTTTCCTGTTGCCTGAGAATTTATTTTCAAGAAACATATAACTTAGTTGCAACTTAATAGATAAACTTTGACAAGACGTAAATTCACGTCAACAGCTGCAAATGCGTAAGGTTTATTTTGCTTGGATGCCCCAATTTATTGTAAACTCTTTTGAAGACGCAATTATTGAAAACCTTCATCAAAGATTTAAGCAGCCTGATATATTCAGGGAAATAAAAACTTATGGCAGGAACTGGTATTCAAACAAAGATCAATATATTTCTCTTTAAATTCAGATGATGTAATTTGGAGCCTCTTTACCATTTCTTTAGTGAATGTAAATCAATTTGTTTAACAACTATGAAGAAATATTGATTTAATGGTTTGAAATATGAATGTGCCATAAAATAAAAAAAAGTAATGTATAATTTAAGCGAGATGGGAAAGATTTATTATATGGCAAAGGTAAAATTTTGGAGGAAATAATTGAAGCCAATGGCAAAAGTGAAACTCGTTACAACTTGTTATTATACATTAAGCTTTTGCATGTAGCAGTTTTTATATTGTAAGTTTTGCTTCTTCACTTGCAAATATTTTTTTTTTAAATTTTACCAACTTAAAGAAAAAGTGAAACTCTATAATCGAATTCAGTTTTTAACTGGAGTATTCATTACATTAAAGTAGAGGAAGAGAATTTAGTCGTCGCTATAAATGCATTCACAGCATACTTTGAGCAAACTGCTGTACTTTAAGGACCAAAGACTCAATGCAATGAATATCATAATATTAGCAGGCACAATTCTGTATAAAAACTGAAGCCCTTAAAAGTTTTGCATTACTCTCATGCACGACTTTAGTTAAATATTCATTGATTTTACAGATGAAATGGCGGAGGAGATTACAATTTTTGCTTAATGACTGAAAATAAATAACTGATTGTTTACTCAACATTTCACAGTTTCAAAGTTTTGTATAAAGGAATTCTAGTTTATTTGGAAGAATGTGGCTATGGTAAAAATATGGCCACTTGCTTGAAAATTTTGAACATAGAAAAAAAAAACATTTTCTCAATGGTTAAAACTAGAAATTAATTCCTCATACGGATGTTGAAAAATCTGTACTTATTATAAAGAAACGAGTGCAAAAATTCTTTGATAATTTTATTATTCCTTATGGAAACTGTTTATATTTGTTTACAAATATGAAAATTTTTAAACAAATTTAATAATTCAAATTAATTCTACATTGGAGTATTCATAAAATGAATATTGCCATTCTTTACTCTTAAAATTACCTAAACTTGAATAGTTAAACTTTTATAAGCTGATTAGATGTGCAATTTGCTGACTAAAAGCAAATTAACTTAAGTGACATTGTTTTCGAGATTACATGCTTTTTAATAGCAAATGGGAGAAATTAAATATTTTACTTCAACACTAAGTAAACACGAAACTTTTATTATTCTATTAAACTTCTGTTCTCTTTTTCAGATGGGGAAGTATATTATGATTCCTCAAATATTTGCTTTTCACGCAATTTGCAGTGCTTTCTGGATGAGATAATGAACCTAAAATCAGCCACTATGTTCCCTTTAGTCGAAATGAGGAGTATTTTTAGAACACTTTTCATTAAAGGAATTATCACTCTTTATTTATCTATTTACATGTCAAGTACAAGTAATGTTTATATAGGTGAAGTAATTTCTCTTTTAGTACAGAAATAAAACTCACGAATGGTTTGTGAAGGAGAAATAGTTTGAAAATATAAATAAAACCTGGAACTTGAACATGGGAAGCTCTAAATTTTCCCTTGAATATTTTTCAAGTATACAGATGGTAGTTCGCACTTTGTGGAAACGATTTTATAATTTCTTTTTGTCGTTTGCATTTTGAGATAAATATTTGGCACCTTCAGAATATTCATCAGCTACTGTTTTGTTTTTGATTGGAATGTAAAATAAGTTTTATTTTAAAAACGGCTCCTAAAATTGATAGATGGTTCGAAGGTTACGTAACTGCGCTTTTCGAGGAGAAATATTCGTATCAGCAAACTATAAAGTGGTGTAAAAATCACGATTATGGCAATTCAAAGAAAAAGGTATTTAAAATATATTAAACTTGAAAGAGAAAAAAAGTCTAACTGGAAGTAAAAATGAAATCAGGGCCGCGAAACCTCATCCTAAGACTGTTCGAACGAAGGTAAATATCGATAAAGTGAAGTTTCTGATCCTAAAGGAAAATTAGCTGACTCAAAGATACATTTGATTGCACATACGACAAAAGATCACCCGTGTTGTAATTTTGTTCACGACGCAATTCTACATCGAGCGAAGCAACAGCAGATCGATTCGGTGATGGCATTCCCAATTGATTAAGAACTTTGTTCATGATTTCTAAGCACAAATCTTCAATCATTATCAATGCTTCGTTGTAGATTTATGCTGTGAAATCTATGTTCAGATTTGAATTTTCCTCGCACATTCGACTGAAAATATCTTGAGCCATGTTCGTTCTCTTATCTCTTCGATCGTCTTTTATTGTCTAGAACGATCCTGCGTACTTTATGACCTGTGGGGACTGCTGATAGTGGGGTCGCACCCCACCGTGACAAATTTCTGTTCTGAGGGGGAAGGGAAAGACATTTCTCGTTTGCCGTAAAATATTTAGTATAGCGTGTGTTTCAAATAAAGCATGTTTATACCTGTCACATGTGTGGCATCTATATAATAGGTATATAAAAACACTCACGTATTCGAATGCAACGTTGTGTCAAAATTTCAAAGAAATCGGTGAAGAACTTTCGGAGATTTGAGGTTTTGAACAAACGAACATTTACATTTTTATTTATATAGATTGTGATTCTTTTCAAGAATAGGTAATGTTAAGGTAATGAGAGCAGAATTTCTTTAATACTTTAGTTACATCTCAAAAATTTTAAGCACCGATTTCTTTTAAAATATTACGTTTTCAGCTTTTGATTCAGGAATTTCAAATTGCATTGGTAAATTAAAATTTTAGTCATAATCAGAGGAAATGAATATTTAAGGCAATCTACCCATATCTGTCCCCCCCAAACCCCATAAATTTTGGTCCTTGTCACCAATTTAAGGCTAAATTGATAGGTTTTACCCGCGAATAGGGAGATAAAATTTTAAAAAAAGTTTCAGAATCCTTCGTTTTATACTACCCTATATCTGTTATTTCTAAAGGAAATTCGAATGCTCATTTGTCCTATGACTCAGTATATCTGCATGATGCTATTGGACATCTTCAGCGGATGAGGATAAATTTAAGTCTGTAAGTTTCAAATATTGGAAATTTATGGCTTTTGTCAAGCTAATACATTTTTATATGTATTTATAGATGTGGAGGGGGGGTAAAGGGGTTGAGCTTTAAATAATTATATGAGTTGGGAAGTCCGCGCTGCTTTAAATGCTATTTTCACTTTTAATGTGATTTAGACTGCGGATTTAATATTTAATTACGATCGATCTTGGCTTTATTTTTAACAACTTACCTGAATTTGTTGTATTTATTAACGCTTTAAATTTAAGTATGCAGTTAGAGAGTTTTCTTATTAGTTTGCAACGAAATTTTCAATTTAAAATTATAAGGTTATACTGTCAAGTGATCAAATTTCTCCCCACACATAAGCAATTGAAAGTCTATTATTTATTCCCAGGTGAAGTGCAGATGTCTATTACAATGGAAATTATCCTTCTGTGTTTTGATTTTTACGGATCACCCATGGCTGTCAAATGCTTATCTCCTTGGATATCAAAATCAGAAGGTGAGTCAGGTCAATCATCACTGGGAACGATCCGGCATCAACAAATGTAATGCGGATAGACCACATAGTGGCAGTGTCTGGGAAGTCGAGCTATGATGTTCATTCAAGACTCTGAGTCACAGCGAAATTTTACCTCAGTGAACCGACTGTTAGGCCATCTGCACACGGAGCGACTCAAAGGAAACTGAACTGGTTAGCAACTGAAATTGCTTATCGGTTGCAAACTCGTTAGTGACGCGGCTCCGCACACGGGCCTACTCAAAAGTGATTCAAATCAATAGTTTGCGACCTGTCATGGAAGGAAGAACATCATTATTCCGGGCATTTTTTAGTTAAATTATTACCAGAAATTAATTTATTTTAAAATATTGTCAAAATAGATTGTCTTTGATCGATCTTTTAAAAGTGGACTGTACATATGGGCGCACATATTCCATACAACAAAAAACGTTAGAATTTAATTTCATCGCTAGGCAGAAGTCACGTGACTCTCGTATACGTCTCGTCTCGTAACATAGATTGTGTAATAACACGCACAACGCAAGAGAAACTGGCGACTGAAGTTGCTAGTGACTCGACACGTTGAGTTGCCTGCGACTGATTACAAACGCGTTGCTGACGGGTTTGTAACCAGTTGCGCCGTGTGCGTGGCTCCGTTCAATTACATAGGTTACGACTCATCACGTACTGGTTTGTGATTGGAGTCAGTTATCAGTTTCTTTTGCGTTGCTTCGTGTGCAGACGGCCTTAATCTCCATGGATGTATGATTTGGTTGGTTTGTTGATTTTAAAAGAAGACTTTCGTCCTTCGCTATTCAAGGACTGAACAGACCGGGAACCCATAATATCTTTCTCATCCCGTGTGGCTACAAACGCCAATTACAGTGCTGCTTGAACCCGCAAATTTCGGTATAGAATGCTATATAACTAACTAATTCACAACCTCCCGAGACCAGTAATGCTTTAGAAGGGTATTAGTTGGAATATCTATTTCATATTGTTAAGTATTTGCAACTCGTGATTTTCCCTTCCCTTTCAGGCTTTTTGTATACACCAGAGAAATGTATTATGGATCCAGTGACGTATTGAAAGTAGTCGTCGGTCACTGGTGTCCTAACAAGACCCAGAATTTATTTACTGCGGCATCTTGTTCCCTGCTGGAATAAGTAATAAATTCTTCAAAGTAATTATGCAAAGAAATAAATGTAATGCTTTGAAAAGGTTGTTAATAAAGTCCTGAGTTTTCTTCCTAGCCTTCGAGTAAGATTATCCCTCTTTTCTGCTTCCATAATAAACAAATTAGGCGAGCAGTGCAACCAAAAACTGAAAAGGCCAGACCCACACTAATACATTCGATAATCAGGAAGAATTTAAAGTAATATAACTGGAGTTCCACGCAACTTTACTATTTACATTGCCTGGTTAACAACTATAGTGACACAGACGAATTCTTTACTAAACTCAGCTTTAAAACATTATGTCGCTAATTGTATACAGTTTAAAACATGTAGTGACGACATCAGTGCACTTCTGTAATGATCAAATAGAAATACAGGAAAGGAACTAAACTGATAGGAAGAGTCATTACTCAAGAAAGAATACAAAAATTATGGCCGCGCACAGGACATCACGAGTATTTTACACCATTTATTATGCGAGTCTTCTTGTTTCTTATACAGTGTATCCGATTTCACGGTTACGCGGGTAAAACCTATCAATTTAGCCTTAAATTGGTGACAAGGACCAAAATTTATGGAGTTTGGGGGGACAGATATGGGTAGATTGCCTTCAATATTCATTTAGTTCATCATGGAAGCTATCGGGTAAACAAGGAAACATATTTACAGACAGTAAAACGTATAGTTACATATGTACTCCTTACAAAAGCTGTTGAAAGCAAGTTACATAATTTGAGTAATACTAGAATAAAAAAATAAAAAAATATTTTGTGTATATATATATTTTTTTTTAAACATTTTAACAAACAATCTTAAAAATAATTGTAGTCAGACTTATCATTACACCTATTCGACCTTAATTTAAACTAGTTAAATTCCATTTCAATACTTTTATTCCATCAGTTTAATGAGTCAGTTTGCCTCATTAATGTAAACGACACTTCTGAAGTTAAACTACTCACGAAAATAAACTAAAGATTATTGAGGCAAAAAAAGGAAAGACGAACGGTTAATAACCTGACAAGTTAAGCAAATATTTTAAAAGAAAATCTTCTTTAATTACTCAGATTTCTAATTCTTGCTGACTATTAGTTTTCGCGATTAATTAAGTAAACTTTTAATTAATTAAAATAAGATATTCTTTGAACTAAGCGTACTAAAAGCGTTGGGAACAATATTAAAACTATATATTTAATCTACGGAAAAGTTTAAGTAGGTTGTTTGCATTTATTAACGAGGTTTTTAATATAAATTTAACAGAAACTGAGAAAAGTTCTTGTTATACTTTATATTAAGTTGCACCTTAAGAAATACAGAGGAACTACTTGTTTAACTGACGGTGATAGCATATTAAAATTTCGCTTATAATCAGTATTTAATGATGGCATAAGTCGTCAATATTTTTGAATACACTAATAATAATTTGAATTCCTTGCTCGTTTTGAGTACAATAGTTTTTTAATAATTTTTTAGTGATTTTTCTCAAAGTTTTTTCGGCTTAAACATATTATCCAAACAAAGTGTTTAACTCTTTGTATTACTCTGGACAAAGTTGAATATAACTTCAAAGTATATTCAGGAGGTTTTTAGAAATTTATCAACATTTGTTGTTTTTGTTGTTCCGAATGCCGCCTGGCCCGAAGTACCAGACCAGGTCCGTATTGGCTTCTGGCTGAGGGGTTCGGCTCCAGTTTATAATAGCACCACAAGAGTCGGAGCCCTACTTGGTTGGGTGCAACCACAATTTTGAACGAGAATTCCCAGTGGCAACATCTGAGAGGATCGTACCTTTCCCACCCACTGACCTCATAGGGTTTCTGGTCTACGGATTTAACGTGCCCATATCCCGCTTAGACACGAATGTATTTAAGGACGCTTGTCGAGATTCGATCCAAGCATCCTCAGTATCGGAAGTCGACGCGTCACCGATAGGCTATCTCGGGCTTATCAATATTTGTAACTTACTTAAATTATGTGTATTTGAGCGTACGGTTGAATTGTTATAACGCTTTAACTCCTTACCTGCCACGGGCGTGTATATACGCTTTGCGTAGTCGATGTGTTAACTGCCCCTGGTGTATATATACGTCCTCCCAGAATACTTGACATTATAATTTGTTTATAGACGTATAACTACGCCCAGTGTTTTGGAATGTGATATATTGACCTTGACACCTCGAATTATCGTTTGACAGGGTCAGCTCATTTTTTACAAACGGATAGGGGGCATATGAGGGTGAAATTTGAAAGTGGCAGTTCATGTGAGAGCGTGCCTGAATAGGTTGTGTGATTTATTTTCTCTTTTGCTCTGTTTTCGAGTAGCGTTGTGTGATACGAGTTATTTTGACATCTTGAATTATCGTTTGACAGATTCGTGCTCATATTTTACAAACGGATAGGGGGCATATGAGGGTGAAATTTGAAAGTGGCAGTTCATGTGAGATCGTGCCTGAATAGGTTGTGTGATTTATTTTCTC
Source organism: Dolomedes plantarius (assembly GCA_907164885.2). Taxonomy (NCBI): domain Eukaryota; kingdom Metazoa; phylum Arthropoda; class Arachnida; order Araneae; family Dolomedidae; genus Dolomedes; species Dolomedes plantarius. The sequence goes on from OU015495.1 coordinate 119,345,760, forward strand.
TTTTGCTCTGTTTTCGCGTAGCGTTGTGTGATACGAGTTATTTTGACATCTTGAATTATCGTTTGACAGATTCGTGCTCATATTTTACAAACGGATAGGGGGCATATGAGGGTGAAATTTGAAAGTGGCAGTTCATGTGAGATCGTGCCTGAATAGGTTGTGTGATTTATTTTCTCTTTTGCTCTGTTTTCGCGTAGCGTTGTGTGATACGAGTTATTTTCAATATCTTGTATGGATATGTCTGACAGGGAATTAGATGAATACTCCAAAAAGAAGAGTTCGCCGTGAATCCCGCTATCATTGTGTTGAATGTGATGTTGGTTTATGTATTCAACCACGTTTCAAGATATATCACACAATAACTAAGTACTAACTCTTAATTTTTACTATAATCTGTAATTTAAATTTTGTATTTTTCATTTTTTCATTTTAACAATATATATTATGTAAATTGAAACTGTGCCTCTGTTTCAATCGCACCGTGTCGCTAAGTGCCAGTGAGGAAAATGGTGGCAATGGGAAACGAATCACGTAAGATTTTGTCGGCAGTTAAGGGGTTAAATCCAGCACGAAATTACCAGTTTAGAAAATAAGGATATTGCATGCCTATGAAGCAAGGGTCCTTTTATAAATTCCCATCTGTGAACTATTGTTTATTACATTTGTTGTGATCAACTCTACTATTATATAACACTTTGATGAATAAGGTTTCCAGGATAGTTTTAAACGATTCTGCTTCAGACTTTAACAAGAGCACAAAGGACATTACACGGAAATATATGTGTAGTATTAGCAATTTTGTCATCCAGTTATGTAGAGAAATAGTTGCCTTAAATTTTATTTCAAAAGTAAACGCTGGGAGAAAGCCTAATAATTTTTACACGTCTAAGCAGTCACAGATGCCGAGTCAAAACGAACTGGACCCTTGACAACAAGACGAATTTTACATGAGTTATCTAGAGAACGTCTTACATTCTAATCATCCATTCCATATCTTCTAAATTCGCATCTCATGGTATAAGGAAAGTTAGAGAAAGTACTCGTATATAGATTTAGAGAAAAGATATAGATGCTCAAAGGAATTTTATAGAAGTTAAATTCGCGCTTGAAAAGACTGCTTTTGAAAGAGTTCTATATAGAAAACTAACACACACACACACACACACACACACATATATATATATATATATATATATATATATATATATATATATATATGTTTATTTTAAATGGAAAACTGAATCAATTCAAGATGAAAGAGAGAATCTAACAGAAATCTTAAGGTACAATATAACTACATATATAAAGTGTACAGTAGTATATATATATATATATATATATATATATATATATATATATATAATAACTTAAGTATTACGTAAAGTTAAGTAGTTTCTATAAAATAACTTATATAAACTACTAGTATAACTATACTACTACCTTTATAACTATAGTTAGTTACGTAATTTATACAGAATAACTGTAAGAAAATGTGTATAGAACTATATATATATACTATTATATACATATTTGAACACTATAAAACTATGTATATACAGTGTACTAATATTTCTTGATGGTATAGCGAAATAATAAACACCTTCAATTCGGGAGTTACATATGAAAAAGCAATATCTTACGTGCTACATAGTACTGTCCATAATAGTCAGACTTGTGACAAACATTCAGTTCTGGTATTTTAGATTTGTTGGCATGTTTATGGAGTAAAATGCGAGCGTGCAGGAATAAAAAATGACTGACACAATACATAATTTTGCATAGAAATGTGGTATATTTTTTTTCTAGATGTACGTGTGCAAAATGCAGCAAGGCAAGAAATCCTTAACGCAAGGGGGAATAAACAGATGCAAGGAAAATGGAGTGTGGAGCTGGGATAAAAGAATAGCGTCCTTTACACGTACGTTCTTTCCCGCATGAAACCACGATCCCGCGCGATTGCGTGCACGTGTGAAGGTGTCGGAGAGGAAGGGAAAGCTGCTTTGGAGTGTACTGCAAGTTTTCCCGCGCGCAATCCCGTACGCTCCAAGCACCCGCGAAAGAACGTACGTGTAAAGGGCGCTATTGTTACACTTGGAAAGTATATGAACTAAAAAGAAAATTTGAATTATTTACCTTCACACATTCATATACAGGGTCATCGAAAAAGGTTGGAGACATAATTCTAAAATAAATTGAGCAAACGCAATAATATTATTCTCAAACAACTTAGCAAGTGTCTAAGATTTAAAAATGTAACTGGTACGCAACCGGGACGTTGAACGTTGCGCAGAAGCGATGCGAGGTGGAAAAGGTCTTCGTTCGGCTTTCCGTCAGTGCAATGGCGACCGTTCAGGAGAAAGCTCAAGCGGTGATTGTTTGCGATAAACACGACGGTAATTTCGCTGAATTGTTTTAGCAGATTTGTACTCCGCTAACCACAGCACACATTGAGATTTCTCCTGAACGGTCGCCATTGCACTGACGGAAAGCCGAACGAAGACCTCTTCCACTTCGCATCGCTTCTGCGCAACGTTGAACGTCACGCTTGAGTACTAGTTAAATTTAGAAATCTTAGGTACTTGCCAAATTGTTTGAAAAGAATATTATTGTGTTTGCTCAATTTATTTTAGAATTATGAGATTTTGAAATGTGTCCAACCTTTTTCGATGACCCTGTATATTGTAGAACTGAATAGCCAGTCATGATGCCTCGAAATTCAGATGAGTGAAAGAAACTTTTGTGTTCTTTCGCTCATCTGAATTTCGAGGCATCGTGACTGGCTATGAGACGAGCGAAAGAACACAAAAGTTTCTTTCACTTATTTCACATTGTCCTTCGCTAGTGTCATCAAACAAAAAAAAAATCACGGTGTTTACAAAATACATGAGGCATATTAGACAATAGAAAAAGTAACTGAATATCGGGGAGAGACTTAGGTAATGTCACACTTAACGTATACGACAGTACTAAGCATAGGGATGTTGTTAACACCACGTGAATGTAGGAGATTATATGTGATATGTATATAACCACCTGGTATAAGGTAAAAGCTTATTTACTATAAATCAATATTCAATCATTGCGGTCATTCATTATTTATATACAGAAATGCGTCCTATAAGGGACACCAAATATTCCTCATAAATCACTAATGGTATTTCGTGTTGAATTATTTTTGAAAAACCCTATTTTGTGTTTAGTATATGGTATTTTTCAACTCCTAAAGCATTTAGAGAAAATGGCAATGATGAGAAAGAAACGGAACTTTTTTATAGAAAATAAAAGAAATTGGTTACATATTATAATACAACCAATTAAAAAGATATTACAGCAAACACAAAATTTTTATCTCATTCCCCTGCCTTGCTTTATTGTTCAGTTTATTAATATTTAATTAAGACCATTTACTTCAGAAATAAGCATATTTTGAAATTCTTTTATTATTTACGCTCAATTTTAAATTTAGAAATAATACGCCATGTCATTTGCATTTTAAAATACTGTTACCCTAGGGATTTCCTGAAGAAGAGTTTATTTTCCGTAGTGCAATGTTTACTGTTGCTTCTTTTCAAAATAAGTCCGTCTGTCGACGTATAAGCATAAGCAATCTAAATTTTTCAGGTCAATGAATAATATAAATTTCAGAAAGCAGCGTAATTATAAAAAATTTATTGCTTTCAAAAACAAAATATGAAGAATTCATATTTTAATGTTTTGAAAAGAAATTAAAAGTTAAATGAATATGACATTTTTTAATTTTATGTATGCTCCTTTTTAATAAATTTAGCTGATTTTTTTTTCTTTCTTAGAACGCCTATTTTGAAACAAATTTGCTATTTCTTTTAATAAAATCTCTTGGGATATAATAAAATGTTTTAATATAGCAACTGTTATTACTATAATATTAAACTCTTTTCATTAGTTAATAATATAACGTTTTCTTTCAATACATTTTATTCCACTTTGGGATAAAAAAAAATCTTTAACCAAAAATTCTCTTCATTTATATTCAGCTTCTTTAAAAAGCCTCAGAATCAATGGATTTAATAGCATATCCTTGATTAAAATGATGAACAAAAGTATTACAGCATTGCATACCCATGACTTAATTTAAAAACACTTTTAGCCATGACTTAATTTTAATTCAATGAAAGTAATTTTTAACGATGCATTAAAATATGGCATTTATATGTAGAGGATATTATTTTTAACATGGATTTTTTAAATTATGTGTAACTTAGAATAAAACCGATGTTTGTTAGTGAATATATATAGGTCAAATATATAGGTCATGTTTGGGAGATATTTTCTACACAATATTTAAAATTTTGCAAAGCAACGTCATCATATCTATATTATTAGCCAATTAATTTATTAGAAGCAATGAATTTTGCCTCGTTGCAAAAACTTGTTTTCAGCAACGTAATGACTTCTTGAAACTTTTGTAGCGTCTTAAAATGTATTTTTTTATGATGGTATTAAATTTATATTTGCATAGAATAGAAACTCTCTCATAGAATTTAAAGGGTTTTATTTAAGCAAACAAAAAAGAGGGCATATAATTCTTAACTCGGGCACGTAAATGAAAGGAAGACCAAAGGAACCCGGCCTACTCTTTAAGTTTAGACGTCTTTTATGTATAAACTATAATAACTGTAATTTATTTACCAAAGTCAATCTTTAAATATGAAATCGTCAGAAACTGTGGTTTCATCCAAAACTATTAATCTACGTGTCTGTAGTTATCACTTTTTTGCTAAACTGTCACTTTTATAAAAGACTAGCAACCCGTCCCGACTTTGTCCAGGTTGAACAAAATATTATACGAATAAATTTCCAGTTGATAGCCAATAAATTGTAAATCTTTTTTACCTTAATAATAACCTAAATAATACCTTAAATTAATTTTATGTTAATTAAGAATTAAAATAAATTTTTAAAAGAAAAAGGAGTGCCGGAGAACGGCTAGGTTTGAACCGCTAGCGTCAGAACAGAAGCCCACCGCGATAGCACCACGATAAGGATCGTTGAAATCTTCGGAACAAAAAGCGGTAGAAGACAGTAGCGGAAACAATGGAGATTGTTAGGATTAATCCCCTAACTTTATTTCTACTGATCGGATATACATATTATATAGCCTATGTCCATCTGGAATAATGTACCTTTCAAACAGTGAAAGGAATTTTTAAAATAGGTACAGTGGTTCTGAAGATTACCCTCCACGTACAAAATTGCTCTCTCTTTATATATAAGTATAGATAGCACCACGCTAAGGATCGCTGAAGACTTCGGCACAAAAAGCGGTAGAGGACAGTAGCGGTAACAATGGAGATTGTTAGGATTACGCCCCTAACTTTATTTCTACTGATTAAATATACATAATATATAGCCTATTTCCATCTGGAATGCTGTACCTTTCAAACAGTGAAAGAATTTTTCAAATAGGTACAGTGGTTCGGAAGATTACCCTCCACGTACAAAATCGCTCTCTTTATATATAAGTATATATTATTATATTTAAAACACAAATAATAATGTATCTGACACTATTAAACAGGATAAAATACTGAGATCGTCCCTAAAGTAAGAATTCGTAAGAGGATAAACAGATGATGCTGAATCTTCTCTTATGACATGACTACCAAGATAAATGTTTATATTGGCATAATCTTATGTAATCACATAAGTATGTACTTGAAGTAGTACATAAATAGAGAAAGTGTTTACTAACACAAAATTACTTTGTAGCTAATAATATTCTATGATTCTCCGAAACGATCACATTATCGATTGAGAGAGTCAGGTCTTGCGCCCGTGTTTACTGAATGAATTGGTTCTGTTACAACTCGTATGCGCTGCGCCACTGCGGATCTGCTTCCATTGATCAGATCGTAGACTGTAATTAGGAACACAAACATTTCCGTCTCGCTGCACAAATTCAATTCTAATTTTGACTGATGAATAATTGAGAAATTTCCTGATGCCTAAAATGTACACTGGATTTTTTTTCTTTTTTACGTCATAAATTATCATTCCGATGAGTTTGAGAGTAAAAATTTACTCTTGTCTGAAACTGAACGATACGCGATTGAAAACTCTTTACTGGAGATAATCTTTTCGTCTCTTTTCTTTTAGGTATATTTATTCCTTCTTTTAAGAGATTTATAGAAATAGCGAGTTAAAAAAACACGTATATATTCCTTTCTTAAATTAGTAATATTTTAAATACCTGTAAATGTTAGGGTAAGCATTCTCATAAGGGTAAAGTGGACTCTCGAAAACTCATAGCAAAATGTATGATAATAGTGCTCTGTAGTAAGTGCATAGTGTGTGATAATGTTATTTTTAAGGGAACAGTGGACTCTCGAAAACTCATAGCAAAATGTATGATAATAGTGCTCTGTAGTAAGTGCATAGTGTGTGATAACGTTGTTTATAAGGGGACAGTGGACTCTCGAAAACTCATAGCAAAATGTATGATAATAGTGAACTGTAGTAAGTGCATAGTGTGTGATAACGTTATTTTTAAGGGAACAGTGGACTCTCGAAGACTCATAGCAAAATGTATGATAATAGTGCTCTGTAGTAAGTACAAGTGTAGGATAGATACAAAAACTCATATATAAAATGAGTGGTTTTAAGTGAATATTTTATCTTAGCTTTCGAATTGTACATTTAATTTTACGCACATTTTTCACATTGCATTTATAGGATTTTAGAATTTTCACCCATTTATGTTTATTTTGTACGCTTTCGTCCATTTCATACGTATTCTATGTATGTTTGTCCTACCGCATTTCTAAAATTCATATCCATTTTAGTGTGATAATTTATACCATTCGTACGACATTAAACAAACTTTAGAAAATATAATGGTGATACAATGTAAGAATTTGAGAAAAAGTTTACACACAGTTTGAAGCCTGCCTTTGTTGCTTGAGAGAAAAAAAAACTTCAATTTTGATAAATCTTCTAAAATGATTTTTTCTTTGTAAATAAATTCAACTATAAACGTCAAGCTTGATTCTAGGATACGGATAGTATCTAATTAATAAAAAATCCAGAATTTGGGGGGGGGGGAATGTAATGGGAACGTTTAAAATTCGTTTTGGTTTATATGAAGAACATGATACGGTCGCCAACTTGGGACGATATGACGCCAATGTTGCATTACAAATAGAAGAACCATGAGTTGAAAATTAACAAGTTATCTTACTAGCAAACCTAGAGACTAAACTCAAACGCGCCAAACTTTCGGCGCAAAAAATGGCTTGGCAGGAAAGCGTATCAATTTCTTCATATTTACCCATTGCCCTTTGGGCTTTTATTAGTAAAACATAATCAATTACCAATCAAGTCTTACTTAAAAATATAGTTTTAAGAGACCTCTATTCAAGTGTCCTCATATTTAGCCAAGTAAAATGCGATTAAAAACATCAATGATACGCGAAGCCAAATTGGATTAAAGACTGTAACAAATGTAAAACAAAGCCGTCGTATACAATTTAAAACGTTTAATTTATTACAGCTTTTAATAGTTTTAATTTATAAATACGTTTCATTCTACACTATAACACTAATCATTTTAGCAATCCTTTTTTCTTTTGATATGCTTGGTTTAATATTTCAGTTATTTACACTAAAATAATCTACATTACCTTTAGAAAGTATATTATGAAAAATATACATGCCAAGAGAAATTTCAAGCTGTTCTTAATTAACTTAAAAGGGTATAATAATGAATATATGTATAAATTATAACAATGCTGTATAATTTATACAATACCAAATTATTACTAACATTGTTAAAAGTGAGGAAAACAATAGTCATTGTTATGAATTTCTAAGATGTAAATTCGGTGTTAGCAGAGAAATGTTAATATAGTAAATTCAATAAAGTGGTATAAACAGTACTTAAAAAATAAAACAATGAACTCACAAAATTAATGAAGGATCTTATCATTTGATACAATATCAATTCTGAAATAAAATTTAAATGCAAAACAAATTAACCGTATAAATTTTACATAAAACGATATTATGAAATTAAAATTTGGTAATTTTGATCTCATTTTAAAAGGAGGGTATGATAATCATTTACCTGTATAAGCATCCTTAACTATTATTTTATACCAAAATAAAAGTAAAAAATTAACGACCACGAACTCTGTAAATAACATGAGTTACAAAATGATACGAAGAGTACAGGATCCAGGGGACAGGTCCGCCATCTCCGATTTTACCGTATTTGGCGTAATGGAAAATTATTCTCGCCAACGTGTTTAAGCAGGTTTTCAAAACGTTTTGAAACCCCAACTTTGAAATTGTGTGTGTTGTTAAATTGTTTTGCATTATTTGTTTACTTTTTAAATTATTTTGAAAGTGAGTATTAATTAAACCAGATTATATAAACGATAGCGTGGAAAACTGTTTACATTATCGTATTTTTGCATGCAATTAGATAAAAATTGAAATTTAGAAAATCAGTTTTGTAAGCCTGACTTTGAAACTGTGTACATTATTTGTTTACTTTTAAACTTATTTTGAAAGTAATAATTAAACCAGATTATATAGACAACAGCATGTAAAATGGTTTACATTATCGTGTTTCGGTATTGTAGCGTACTGGAAGTATGGGGTTATTTTTCCCAAGACCTCACAGAGTGCACGAAACACAGCTGTGTGTTTATCGTGTGGTTTCCCTAACAATTGGTGAGGGTAACTGTTTGGAAAAATAGAAAATGCTTTCCATCCCCGTCATAAAGCTGTCTGTCCTAGCGATAGCTCTGCGACTTTGTCACGGGAATGCGATAAAATTTTGGCGTTATGAAGAAAATATCATCATCTGGGTTGCCGGCCCCTCTCTGAAAAACACGCATTTTCGTGGAACTGGGAGGGTCGCCGACAAAGAAAATGCGACAAGATATAGGCAGAGAGTTGGAGAATTTAAGGAGACGCTGCTTAGAATTCGTTCTGAATGGACGTGTTTTTTTAGGCTTCTGTGTTTTTGGACCGAGCTGGGTCCTAGAGCGTGCGATGTAAATCGGCACGTAAATTAATTGATTATGTCGAAAATGTCTAATGTTTATTTTTTTGGTAAATAAAATAAAATTGAGTTTTTGTTTTAAAAAATTGGCCTTCGAAATTTTATTTAGGACTCTTTCTTGGTATGGATCAAATAGAAATTTTTAGCAACGCCTCAGAGAATCGCCTTAACAATTTACCGTGACGCCACAGTATGTAGTTAAATAAAAAAAATGCCCACGGAGTTTACTAGTAAGTAATAATTATCGTCAGATAGAGAACCCCCCAAAAAAAGTGCCAAAACGAGGAAAAACGCCAAAACAAAGCCAAGATGGCGGACCTGGCCATAGGTATTATACTCTCCCCAATGATATAAGTGTTAGAACTACTTAGGAGTTACGTCATTGTAGCAGCACCACAGCGCCACACCCCATTGAAGTTTAAAGAAAGTATGAAAACAGAAAACCCCATCCTAAACGTCCTTAAAATATACCCGAGTCTAAATGCCATTTTTTAAACTTTTAAATTGCCAAAATTATTGGGGAAATTGTTCTTACGTAGGTTTTTCTCTAAAATGCCACATGCCTCCAAAAAATCTTCCCGTCATTACAAAGGTTTTTTTAATTATGTTTAGTTGTGAATGAAAGATATAATAAATTTTATAGTTCAAGTTGGTATGAAAATTGGTAAACGTCATAACTTCAAAGTTAAAATCTAATCTTTTATCATATCCCAATTTTTAATTCGCTATTTTGAATTTTAATTTCCAGATAAGCCGCATGATGATTATTTCCATTAGTCCTGTTTAAAGTTAATTCCTTTGGGTAGATTTAATTTAAAAATTCCAAATCGTTACAGTTAAAAATTGTAATGTCATCAATATGCCTAAATCTGGTAACATTATTTGAATTAAGAAGTTTAGTTTGGTAAGAATGTAAGAAAATTTTTGCAAAGGCGCTAGAAAAGCTATTACCCATTGGAATACTCTTTATCTGTTTAAAGAAACCCATGCCATTACAGAGGTAGTTTTCAAAAATATCAAATTTACATAGATCAATCCAGTCACATTTTAAGATTAAAGTACTATCCAGATAGGCATCATAAATAATACACTATAAAGTTTTTTAATTAACTTAATATCTCTTTGTAAGGATTGTTAAAATTATCTTTATGCCTATTCACTCGTACGCAGAAGAGTCTTAGTAAATAAGCAAAGTCATTTCCTTTGACAGTGAGACTGATGTCTTACGTTTGGAGAAATGCCGTCTGATGAGCTTATGAGAACTAGAGATTTAGAGGAGAGTGTGGAGACGTGCAGGGAGATACACTTGAGACAATTATGGAAGGCAATGACTGGTAAGATAAAGAAGTAAAAAGATAATTTAGCACTTTTTAGGGAAAATTTCGTTTACTCCTCTTTCTCGGCAGTTACACTTACGAAATGACTGTTACACGAATCATAATCCATTTACTTGAAGTTATCCACTGTTACAATGTTAAAACTATGGTAATGGCTTTTCTTTTTTTGTTATTTCTAAATTCTTTAATATCTTCCTTTAACATCATATATATTAACAAACATTCATGGCATATTTAAGAAAAT